>KV751321.1:1536853-1554344 GCA_001698575.1 Mola mola | reverse complement strand
AAAAGTGTGTTAAACGAGAGTGATGGGTCAAGGGAGCAGATTGCCTGCAACTTAGGGGTGGTGGGAAATAAATTCAGCCCTTCGCTGGGGTACAGGATGAGCACTGAAAAGTAATTGGGGTTTAGGGATGTCCTTTTTCACTTTAACCACTGGAAAATGAATGAAGGTAAAATACACATTTACCTTATTTAACACAAAGTCATCAGAATACTGTAGTGAATCAGCATCTCTATTTGTTTGTGTTTGACACCTTTTGGGTTTGAGGTGAGAAAAGTTGGAAACTTCCTGTTTCACTTCCTTATTAAAGACCGCCTGTGATGAAAATCTGATTTTTTTGACCTTGCTAACATGTCCATGTGGTGTTTTTATCTACTAACACAGAAACCGTTATTGAAATAAAGAGTCGTGGTCATGGCTGAGGATTTCTGCTTTCATTCCACCAATAACTCCAGTCTCCAAAAGCCTGGGACTTCCACGAAGAAAACCTAAGGAACCAATCACGATGAATTACGGGGGCGGAGCTTTACATTCTGGAAAGGAAGCTCACCATCCTGACGCATCAACTTGTAGGCAGCCTTGGACAAGTAGCTCCTCCTCTTCTACCTGGGAATCCAAGTCTGGGAAAAAATTCAGCCAAACACGTTTGAACCAGTGTTGGCCAGTGTGCAGCGTATGGTAGATTAGTTTAAATGTCACATGATGACAGAGCAGGTCAATTTTAAGTATTTTAAGTAACAAGGTGAAACAAAGCAGTTGTTTTACGGTCATAATGTTTTTACTGTTTTAATTTCAACCAAAAACATTGAGAATCTCACGATTGAGTTGAACCTGAAATTCAAATATGCAAATGTAATTGAATCAGTATCATCATTAACTAACCTGCAAATTTGTTATCACGCATTTTACCATTTTTATCCCCTCTTTAGAATACACACTTTAAAAATAAGATTTTTTTTTTTGATCATAGTTATTTTAAATATTCATATTTTGTAATTGCATAGTTTCTTAAGAAATTATTTAGTGGAGGAAGAGCTTTGTGTTTTTCAGATGATGATTGGGTTGGATGTGCTCCCAAGGTCAAACTCTACTGGGAAGATCACATTAACCCTGAACGAGCAAACCTACACTAGACCCTCGAAGAAAGGTGGATGAGCATCAGTGTCTTCACTTTGCTCTGGTGTCAAACTTGTGCTGTGGTGACTGTGAAAAGAAAAAAGATTTTGGCAGCTTTAACTGGCTCATGAATTAAGCAGCATCGCTGTGCCACTATTGTGTACTAAATATGAACATAAAGGCTCTTTATACATGCTTTGAGTTGTGCCAGTTATGGGTTTCACAGAGGAAAAACTGTCAGTGTGGAGTCTGAAGGCTCTTAAATGCCATTTTATTTCATGTTTTACAATTGCTGCAGTCTTTAATCTGGCACTTATTCGTCCCCAATCTGCGGTGTTACTCTGAGAAGCCTCGTAAAGCTCTGAAGTGTTTCGACCTCAGTCTTTCCCATGTTGGCCACGAGCAAACACAGCTCATGTGAGAGAATAACGGGCCGAACTGACAATAAACTTGGTTGACTAATCGGCTGGAGGGGGCAAATTGTGCTCGTATCCCCTTTCCTCAGCACTCTCGCACTGGCACCATGGAGCATTTTTGTGTTGAAGAAAAGAGAGACGACACAACACAAGAGAGAGGGTCCTGTTGGTACGTTGCTCAGCTCATTAAACAGTCACATAACCGATGTTGATTGATTTGCATCGAATTTTGTACTCGGGTACGGTTAGCGATCGCACTCGACGTGCCCAAGACCAACTGTAGCGGGCTTGCGCCCATAACTTCAATCACACATAAATTCATAAATCTTTCTACTAGCATTGTTTAAACGACCATGTGTAGAGTGACAGAATGATACTTGCAGTAACATTTAGTATTTAGCCTATTTTAGTGTTTGCTATGAACTTCGTTTTCAGTGTTTGGTTTAATAAACCCGGTGTGATCACCAGACAACGCACAATGACCGAATTAGCAGCCGACAGACCAACATTAGTGGAGTGATCAGCAGCTAACAAGCCAGGAGTTGGTGGAAAATTATTATTTGACTTACATGAAGGAGCACAGACACACAATCTAAATCAAAGATAAAATTGGACAATATAACAGTTTGCTAATACGTTAGCCAAAGTTCTCTGAAGTGGTGCATGCATGAATCATGGAGAGTAAATGTTGTTTTCACAGCTTGTTTTGCCGCCTTAATGAGTGGTGAAATTATGAAGTGACAGCATGTTTTTCATATCCCTTTTTTGTTAGTCACAAATGCTATAATTGCCAACACCGGCATACAAATATGTAAGCCGTGTTTAAAAAATGTAGTTTTAAAAAAGGAAAATAACTTCAAAATAACTTTGGCAAATTCTAAATCAAAGAAATTGGTTTTGTCGTGCAGCAACTCCTGCAGTCATTAACTGGTTAATGCAGCTTAAATCACTGTTGAAATGATGACATTTTCTTGTCATTAAATCTGATGGGGGAGAAAAAACAGAGGCAAGCATTAAAAAAAGTGAAGCATTTCTTTATTACTGTGACCACACGTTATGTCTGTCAGTAGATCCATATGGAGCACCATATGCGTGTAATCTGCAGTAAACAAGCACCAGCTTATGCTCCCGTTTACTGCAACCTTATCTCACAAACATTATGTTCATTTTCAAAGTGCACGTTTTCCACTACTGCACTCAACGGGCAACCTGCCCAGGGTCTAACCTACCAATGTCAGCTGGGAAAGACTCCTGGCCCCACTCTCACGGGATGCAGACTCTCGTCTGTAGAACTCAGACACCTCAAAAACTATTCCGACCGAGGTTTAGTGAGCGAAGCACAACTTGGCCATGAAGATGGATGGTATGAGAGCTCTGGTGTTTATACACATAACCTTGTAGCTTAGGTTGCACAGGTTTTAGAGACATTCGAAGAGGCATCGAAATATGCAAAAAATACCCAACTAGTCACTCATGACGGTGTTGCATTTCCTGTTAAAGAAAAACGGGCAGGGGGACCCAATTATTTTGAAAAAAGCAGACAGCAAGCAAACAATCCAAAAGGCGCTAAAAGGCACCAGTAAAACAAGGGTCAGGCTATCAGAAAGATACCCGACACAGAGCTGCGGTGATGAGCTGGCAAACACTTCTCACTAAACAGCTACACAGGCGGAGCTAAAGAGGGCGGGGCTGACGAGCCCAGTGGCGGGAAGACAAACAAGACAGGTGGCGGTCAGAAACAGGATGTGAGCATAAAGTCATCAAACAGAACAGGTGACACTGTAAAACAACAAGAAACTTTTCTAGTATTATTCATATTGTTTTTATCATTTTAAATCAACATGCTTCAGTTATTACACCTGAGTTACCAAGTGGCAAAGGCCTCCGCAGGTGGTGGTCACCTCATCCGTTACAGAGCAGCATTAGTTCTGCATGCTTGCTCCTCTGGACAACATAATTACACAGCAAGGTAGCCGACTTTATTCATGATATAAGAGGGCAATTTAACTCGCCGACGGGGAGCGTACGACCCTCCACCTACTGTACAGAATCCTGTGGGGGATGACATTCTTAATGCGATCGGGATGTATTTAAGCAGCACGTGGAGTAGATTAATACCGTAACTCTTATTTGTGGAATTGGTAGCGTGTTACAGGGCTGTGGGTAATAAAGTGGCCACAGTAGTTTTCTTCTTTTAACATTCTCAGACAGGCAAGAGGAAAACAAATATCTCCTGAAGGGACATAAATGAATGCACATCTAAATCATTATTATTGTGCTGTAAATAATGCTAACAAATTACTCTGTGTAACTGAAAGTGCAAAATAATGACGTGGACATGATTCTAACTAAAAGAGAACATCCCATACTAGTACTTAAATCATTAAACGCGTACAGTAACTGTTACAATAGCGTTAACTGTATAAAAATCATGGGTCCTTCCGGGGCCTCCATTTTGTATGATAACACAGAGGTAGAGAGTCACTGAAATACAGCAGTGGATGAGTAGCTGGAAATCGGCCGTTATATTAAATAGTTGAAGAGCCAGAGATAACAACGAGACAGCTGTGTTTACACGTGTAGTTTGAGTGTTGCATTCTTGTCATCCAATGAAGTCAATGGAGCTAATGCTAATGCTAATGCTAATGCTTAACACAGCAAAATGGAGTCACGAGTCATTTGCCATAAATCTCTCTTTGGACGTGTCGCGATCTCAATTAGATAATTGTGTTGCAGTTATCCTCATGACCAGGCGATGCGCTTCAACTTCAAGCTGCCGGCCTCTTGTGTCAGCAGGGTTCCATTCTGATCGGTTCTGATTGGTGGAGGGGGGCGATTCTGTGCCCTTTCCCCTACGGTTTGGACGCGAGCAGCAGGGTGCGCGTTGGAGAGGACACTCGTGCCTTCAGTGGTGCCTGCCCGGTAGGAGTACAGCTCTAAGTCGCGGTCCACGATTTTAAAGGTAGGAAAAAACTGAAGCGGGGGGGAAAGGTGAGAAGTTAAAAGGAGAGGCCATAAAGAGAAAGTGGATTTTGAGCAAATGTTCTTACCTCATGCGCAAAAAAACACAGTTTACATGTGAGCTGTTTTTACAGCTTATTTCATCAGAGTTGTAATTCCCCTGTCATGACGTGACTGCCTATTTTTCCCCTCTCACAGCACATTCCCAGTTAACATGTCAATCTCTCCTACTATATCACACACGCACAGGGGCTGGGATTTGGTTTATCTTATCTATCATGCAAGCTGTGCAAGCATTTGGGGTCAAGCCAGGTAGTGAAAACCTGTCATACCACTGTGCTCATTCCGTTCTGCACGGAGACGCAACGCTACCTCGCAGATTTGTGCTCTGCTTGTGGCTGATGAGTCAGGTGGCGATGATCATGTCGAGCCAGACGGAGGGGAGAAGGCAGAAACAAATAGAAAGCGCATGTTTTTGCACAGTGATGTGGCCGAGCACACGGAACAGACAGTCAGTCAGTTGTTCTCCACCATCTGAGGCCTCAGAGCCATTCAGAGGGCCGCAGCCACATGCTGGGGGGGGGATTTACAAAGATCGTTATATTTAATCTAAAATGGCCCGAGAGTATTCATTTAAATAAGAATGATGAAATAAATGCACCAGTTACTGTACAAACACCAGATAACAGCAGTGGTCTGCCAATACCTGTGTTGTACAAGTACCCACAACTCCTAAAAGTAAAGATGTAATGGCTACACCAAAGACACCAAATGACTACAGCAAGAGTTCTCTTGTCTATTATTAAATGTAGTTCTGGTATTAAAAGTAATTTCTTGGCAATAAATGTACTTAAGCATCAAAAGTATAGGTAAAAGTAAATTTACATGTATTTATACGTATCTACTGTACTGTATGATAGGGGTCAAATGCCTCATCAATTATCGGAATAAATGCATTTTTTTATGTATTTTTTTTTAAATGCGTCACTTATTTCAGAGATTTTCATCATTATAAAATAAATATGACATGTAGATTAAAGTAGCAAAAAATGGAAAACTGAAGCAAAAAGGTACATTAGTGGATCTCAAATAAATGAGAATATTGTGATTTTTTTTCAGTGTTGATTAGGAAAGTGACTCAATTTATGAAAAATCTAAAAAGTTTCAAGCTTATATTAAGAAAATTAAAATTAAAACAATAAGTATTTAAAAGTATGTACCATTGTAGTATTTCACTTTAACTGTAATTAATAAAATAGATGAATTTTTAACTTTTTAATTTGAATTATGAAAAAAACAACGTTTCCACGATATTTAATTTATTTTTTTTTAATATAATGGTGAGAAGCACAAACTTGTCGCTGGCTGTTATCAGCTTCTGCCACAATTAGCTAATATTCTATTGGGGTGCATTAAACATGGCAGAAAATGGTTTTTGAAGAGAAAAAGTGGCGTGAGAGGCAACTTTAATCCAATTTGGTGCAGACAAACTGATCACGACTACAGTAAGCGTGTGAATGCAGTGACATGCTCCCACAGCCAAGTATTTTCCACTCAACACGAGGTCCGTTTGACAATCGGAATTGTGCCTAATGTGGTGGAGAACCTCCGAACGGGACTGGAGTGGCCTCTAACTCAAGTATCTGTGTTTGTCAGCAAAGGGAGGAACGGTTTAGACACTTCTGTACACTCATTTTGTCCTTAATGTCCAGCTGTCAAGTTTCAAGTGATTCACTGTCAAAAACTGCGATTAGGCTAATTATTTTCCCTGCCGTCCCTGGAAAGTGTGTCATTGTTGTGTTATTCGGTCTCTGACTCTCCCAGTAATCCCCATTATAGATAACCTCATTTGGAAAGAATGCACAGGGTGTTTCCCCTCCTCTGTTACCTTGGTCGGAATGAAACCGCCTCCATAAACTGTATCACTGGCTCACTGCTGCTCTTGTTGGCAGCATGTGTCTAATTAATGGGATATGAATGGGGGACAGACGGTGGGTTATTGTTGCACGATATTTGGATAGCAAATTATAGCATTAAGTGAAGAGCAAATTGGCTCCATTAGTCGAAACAATTGGTGTGGTTGAAATCCAACAGTACACAAGCTGACATCAGGCGACAAAGATAAAATCATTCCTCCAAATTCCCATTGAATCTCTGACAGTGTGGCCTGATGCTTCCTGGTTAAAACTAAACGCTGTAAATCAAAAGCCTGCTGTAAAGGAAGGATTGGCCGGGAGGTCTCAGAAGTAAAAATCAACAAAGGCATTCATGTACAAAGTTCTAAAAGTTGTTTAAGTGCAACCTATGATTTAAAGGAGAATTCTGGTGTTTTTCAACCTAAACCATATTTCCTGAACTTTTTTACGAAAAATTAGTCCGCCATGGAGTTCAGTCGCTAGAGCTGATTAGTTTTAACAAAGTTGTGTGAAGGAACCGCATACGGCCTGATGGAAGGGTAAAAATAAATCTCTTTTTATTGCCGCTATGCCCAAAATGTTATTGCGCGCGTCTTTTACGAAGTTGTTTATGAAAGACAGCCAAATTTATGAAGTAGAGTTACTTCACCTTGAGTTTGTCAGGAAACGGTTTCCATTCAGCAACTGACTGATCGTGTCTCTGGAGCTCCGTCACCCACAGGAAGTAGAAACTATTATTTTAAAGAGTGTTTTTGACTCAATAACTGAAAAAGATAGACCGGCTGTTTGACTGTAGGTATCTTCTCCACGTTACCAGACACCTGCAATGACATTTTGAGAGCCGTTTCTGTGCACTGTCAGTCATCCAGGTCATTGTAATTCTAGTATTTGAGTCACAGCAACTGGACTTTCTTGAAGTTTCATCAGTCCTAACTGACTATAGTTGGGACGTCCAGGCACTAAACCTTTTCAAGAACCATTAACACTTCGGACTTTCACTCATTTCCAGCGTTGTTAGCGGTCGTTTATTTCCAGCGTTCCGACATGCCCCATTGCCTGTATTGTATATATATATGTGCAGCCTAGTCAAGCAACTGAGCTTCATGTTGGAGTCATTTTCAAAAAAGAATGTGTGTTCTGTCAAGTTTTAGATTTTCAGAGTTGTGAAATTAGGGCTTCGGTTGAAAAAACGCAGAAATGATCCTTTTGACAGGGCTGAATATCAGAACCCAAAAGCAAAACGCAAAGAGGTGGAGTCAGAAGTTAAAATGATTCTGATACAAATATTAGAAAACTTGCAAAACAAAAAGGGAAAGACTGGAGACAAGAAAAAGCTTGAGTCGTTAACTACGCAAATAGAACAAACTGGGAAGAATCAAACAAGAGGTTTGATTAGTTTTTAACCAAGGTTCTGGGAAACGAGTGGAAAGCAAAGTACAGCTCGACGGTTTCGGGAGCTCGAACTGTTCCAAGATTGTTAATTGGCTCACTATTTGAACAAAGATGAACAAAGTCTGTTCTGAAGGCTTTTCTTTTACTGTGTGAACACTCTGATTTCTATGTCATCCATGTGAGTTTTCCTTTACAATAAGCAGAGTCGGTGACTCTGATCGAGTTGGAGAGATGTCAGAGTCACCTGGTCAGCTCTCCTGTCTTCTGGGTCCGGTGCCTTGCTCGCTGGACCGGAGAAGAGCCAGTCTGTGCTGGACTTGATGTTGACCGAGCCAAGCCAAAACAAACTGAGCCCCCATCTAGCAAGAGCATTACCTTCTTCATTCCCCCCAGGTTTTCTCAAAAGTTTCCCCCCCACACACACGCACTGTTTAATCTTTTATGGAAAATCAAAAACAACAGGTCAGCCTCTCATGTTGGCTTTAAAGCAGAGCCTGGACCTGAAGAGCAGGCCAGGTTCACGAGGAGGTTGCCCTCCTGTAAATCTGTCATCGCGGCAGCGCACGGTGCACCCGCGCCGGCCTTTGCTGATTTACACCCTGCGAGGAAAGATAGGCAGGCTCCCCGGCCGACAGAATCTGCTCCGCGGCGTCTGGACGATGTCGCGGCAGGACAGAATCAGGACGGGCGAAGCAACAAAGCCCCCTTTACAGCAGGCGGCAGTGATGGAGAGCTGAGGGAGGAAGAACCGCAGGAAGGCTAAATCTGACCCAACGGGCTATTGGACGGTTGTGACCCCTGTTTGTTCTCATGGTGTGTGAACCCTGGGAGTGTGGCTGTGTGTGTGGGTAGTGTGAGGATCCGTTTGGGTAGGTGGGAGTGTTATGCAGCATGTGTGTTTGCCGTGCGTATTTATTGTCAGATTGTGCGTGAATACGCACTGTGTGAGGCAGGGGGGCGCTCACATACAGCAGCTGCATGTTTATCTCATGACCGTGTGTGTGTGTGTGTGTGTGTGTGTGGGGGGGGGTTACATATGAACGTGTGCACCCCTCAGGAGGAGGACGCTGTGTGTTACTACTCCAAAAACAAATTACACTCCCTCATTAGCTCAATAAATTAGTGTCAGAGGGCAGCGAGTAATTATTTTGTGAATATTGAGTATCAAACTCATCCCGTGATGCGCTCGCACACACAGTTTGAAGAGATCGTTTATTATTGCATGTTTTTCTTTCTTGATGTCACACTCGTTGGGGCGTTGGAGCCGTGTCATGGACCGCCAGCAGGGCTCAGCTTTTCCCGCCGTAGCCTCATATAACTAACTAAAACCATTTCAACTTAAAACAGCCCATCTGCTCACACGCAAGGGGGAGGAGTTTTTGACCTGTATTGCAGCCTGCCACCAGGGGGCACCTGAGATGTTTTGCTCCACTTTTGGGAAGCTCTGAGGTCGTCCATATTTGCATGGTTAAAGCCGACGGATGAATGGTGCAGACGGTGCTGATTACAGGGAAAGTTAATTCATCTCTGAAGAAAGACGGGACGATGAGAAGAAACATTAGACGCTTTTGCGTTGACACAGGAAGGAAGCTGTCGGCCCGGCTGAAACGTCGTGTTTTAGGGCGTCCCGTCTCTGGGCTGTGGCGGGGACCTGGAGGCAACCGTGCTAACTTGCCTCTGTGCGTGAATCTGGTGATTATACGAGACACTTTGATTAGACATGATGAACTTTGTAAACTGTTAAACACACTTATGGTGTTTACATGTTAGGAACTTGTTAACAAGTAGCTCACATGGCCAAAAGCTTCCAACAGATAAATATTGGCTAACTATTGGCCAGGTACAAGCTTTTTAATAATGCAGAAGTGTTAACACCCTAATTAACAGACTAATTAAAACTAGTCTCTGTTTAATACATTTCATATGCACATTTTGTGAATTGCAGACCTATTTTCCCTCAGATGTATGAGGTGCCGGTCTGGACCAGACACAGAACAGCAACCCCTCTGAGACCCCCGATCCTCTGGAGCCCCGGCTTCACCGTGGTCAAATATTCCACTGAACTCCAAATTCAGCTGCAAGTCAAATGATAATTAACCGGCTCCTGTATTAATATCAAGGTCTCGCTCATTATGTATTCATTCATGGAAAATTATTTCCACTTGTTTTTGTAGCTCCAGCCATCAGTAAGTCAGGAGAACACTACTCACCACAGTCACTTTTTTAAACATTCTTCCAAACAAGTCCTGCTGGGAGACCAACTGGGACCCAACTTTGTCCCATTTATTCAGTCGATCACGAGGTACCTTAACACAGTAGCTCCAGGTAGCACGTTGGCTAATGTGGCCCAGAAACACCAGCTTGTTTTTTGAACACACGCTCAGAAATGACACACACATAATAAAGCTTTTTTTCTAGCATAAAACTCTTCCCGAGTCTTGGGAACCAAAAATAATTAATATTCTGGGTTATAAAGTTTACAAAATATTCACACTTGTTCGAAACAAAAAGCATCACTAATTCCATTCCTTGCTTATGTCATACATCGTTCAGCTTATTTTGGAGTTCTCTACGACATTATTTGCTCTGCATTTTGTTATCTGGCCTCACTGTCACATTCGGTCATTTCAGCGCCTCTAATTCAAATAAAACTTCTGTAAGGGTAACGGACGCACCAGTTCCTCACTAACAAAGGTCACGTTCACACATCAAGTGTAAATGAACTCTGCTGCGGTTTCTCTCCCAGTCCCGTTGGTTTGGGCCGCTGTGAAAACTCATCTAAACGCTGGTCCGTCTGAAAACGGGCGTCTCGTTTGAGGTGTGACAGCAAAGTGGGCCAAGTTGCAAACCAACGTTAGGAAGTGGATAAAGAGCGAGAATAACATCAGCAGCAATGGATAAAATGTCTGGTGAACCAACATGGAGCAATGAAGAGGCAAAAGCATTGATTGAAATATGGTCGGATGAACATCTATCACAGCTGTTTTTCACTCACAATAACACCAAAGTGTTTAAACTTGGTGAGCTTAATTTTAGTGTGCAAACGGCGGCGTTGGGGCTCCACCGATCTTATGTGAAAATGAGTTTTATTATTATTATTATTATTATTTACAAGCTAAGTCACTTCAACAGCCATAGATAGAGAAAAAGCATCGATAAATCAGGCAGATGCTGGTCACAGGCGGTGATTTCAGTCCACCGGGGTTAAAACGGTATCGTCTCTGGACCGGTCTAATCCAGCCGGTCAGCAGCCTGCACCCTGCTCAGATTCACTGGCTCATCGACGTATCATCTGTTTGTTTACAGCCTGATTAAAGATTCCAATCGCAGTCACACAAGTGGCCTTTATGGACTGTCAGTTCTCATTAGAACTCGTCTCAGTGACACTACTACATCTCAGAGAATAACAGACTGACGATAATGGAAAAAAAATAAAAAAGCCTATTTTGATAATATAAATATGTGGTTCTGCACACCAGATTTTTGTTTTTGTTTTAAGGGTTGACGTTTGTCATGCAGGTAAGGGGACCAGGTGTTATAACCTTTAGCTTCAACTTCCACACTTTTGGTACATTATGAATTTAGATTTAATTATTTGTAGAAATTCATTCATTCGCTCAAATATCTTGAAAACGTGATACAATTTTTATTCTTTTATTTTTTTTTTAGGTTTGATTTGGTGTGAAAAATGTTCATTATTAATCAGCAATTTGGGAAATTTAAAAGAATTAGACATTTACAGTCATAAATTCTAATCTTCAGCACACACAACAGGTGGTAACTGAGGCACAAAATAGACCATTTTACCTGTTAAAAAATCCTTTTCATCCTGTCCGATTAACCGACTATTATTTTGCACACTGATATCTATAATCTTCAGTGTGTGTTTGTGCTGTGTTCAGTGTCTCTGTGCTGGAATATTCTCCTTCCTCCCATGGGGGCGCTGTTGAGTCACAGTGAGAGAAAAAATGGCGTTGGTGGAATTATCTCAGTCAGAGAGAGCGGGTGAAAGAGCAAACAGGGGCCGAGCCTCAGCTGCTGCCCGTCTCCTCTCCATGCAGGCGGTGCGTTCAGCCTCCCTGGGCGGGGCTCCATCGCTCTGCAGCACCCTGCTGTATTGTTTGGATGGGAGACGGCGTTGGGTGCAGGGAGCGTTCCCAGGCTCGGTGCTGCACAGCGAACTGAGCCCTGCGTTACAGTTCCAACGCAGAGCCCCTTCCTGTCATTCTCAGCAGGTTCCTTCCTCCGTCCAAACGCCCTGTTAACCCCATCCTCCTCCTCCTCCTCCCTCCATCACAGTAATCCACCAGCCCCTGTTCGCGCCAAACATAGCGCGAGAGCATCACGTGCTCAGATATTTTGCAGTACATCTGCAGCTAAAGTTAGAAGATATGATAATTCTGCTATGTAACAATACAGTAATGTGACATCATCGTGAGCTCAGTATGACATCACACTTCCTCCTGCGGCCAGTCCCATTAAATATGCTTCGTCTCGGCCTCTCTCTTTCCACACCATCACGTCCACACCCCGTTGACAACATTGGGGCTGTTTGAGCAGATCACGACTACCCGACGGCAGAAATGATGTCATTTCTACAGCTTTTCATTTCTTGCAGAAGTAAAAACAGAAGACAAAGAATCTGAACCGTGAGTCTTACAACACGCTCCTCCGGCGTTATTCTTTTCTTCGTGAGACAAAAGGCTCCTCCTGCCGTCTTTTCTGTTTCCGGCACAGTCGCGGCTCCTTCGGGAAATGAGATGAGTTATGAGATGTGATGCAATATAAAAACATCTTGTGTGTTATTTCACGATCGCACTGTCAGATTTTAACAATCTGAAAAGGGCATTTTGTGCACAGGTGATAGAGATGTGCAACAGGTTACACCTGATAAGATCAGACTGATTTCTTCTTGGCTCGGCCTTCCTTGTATCTCTCACCATGGAACTTTCTTGATGGGCGGAGCTAAAAAAAAGAGGTAGCGATGTGAGTAACAGAAACATATTAGCGTAATTTAAAGGTCTCTTTTTCCACGTGCCAGCAGGGTCAAAAACACAACGCGCGTGCAAAGATTTACTGGAATAAATAGCAACGTGATCACATGTGTCAGTGTATCAACGCAACAATGGCTTCATCCATTCAAGCTTTTCGCTTGTCGTTTCACATCATTCAAGGAACAACATCAGGTGACTTTTATCATGTGATCTTTGCTGCCTCAGTCACATGACCTGCACTTAGGTCCAGAAGTATTTGGACAGTGACACAGTTTTTATCATTTTGCCTCTATACAAATGGCATTTACCGTTCAGGAAGTATGGCAGTCAATGGAACAGCTCATTGCTGTTTATTAGTCATGTGACTGCGAACAGAAGTCTCAGGATGAATTCTGAGGTGTATAGGGTTACACGCTATGCTCACATTCAGCCAAATGCTACCAAGCTCATATGACAGCGCTGCACAGTGCAGATGCATAATGAGCAGTCAGTCACCTAATCTCAACCCAATAGAGAATCTTTTCAGTTTCAAGACAAAACTGAGGACAGAAAGACCCACAAACAAGCAACAACTGAAGGTGGCTGCAGTGAAGGCCTAGCAAAGCATCTCCAGGGAGGAAACTCCCAAAATTTGGTGATGTCCATAGGCTCCAGACTTCAGGCCGTCATTGACTGCAAAGGATTTGCATCCAAGTTTTAAAGACTAGTCTTACATTCACAGTGATGTTAGTGTGTCCAAACACCCTCCAGGCCCCTGAACATTTAGGTACTCTACATAAAATGGCTGTAACTCCTAAAGGGTAAATGCTGTTTTGTTTCAAACCTGAAAGTCTGCGCCTCAACCTCATCTTGATGTACGGAGGCAAAATGACTAAAAGCTAATGTATGTCACTGTCCAAACACTTCTGGACCTAACTGTAAATGTGCAGTTTGGTTAGGATTTAGGCAACAAAACAACAAACAACTGACTGAACTTTGAAAAAAGAATGTTAACTCAAATGAGGTGCTGAGAGTTCTTTGTTGAACTAAAACGTGTAGATTCACACAAAATGAATCCCTCTCATCACCAGCCTCCTCTGAGTTGTGTAAGGCCGCGTCTGCTCCTGCAGACACTCTGCTGGTATTTACGTACTCACTCACTCACTCTCTCACAGAAAATCACTCTGAAGAAACGGAGCTGATTGCTTGACAGTTTCAGTCCCAGATTGTCCGCGTTTGACAATCAGCTGCAGAGCTGTTATTTAGTGGTTGAGACCAGAAACGGAGCTAAAACTGGGAACGCTGGATGCTGGGACAAACGAAACAGGGGGATTATCTCAGAGCGCAAGCAAATCTGAGACGTCAAACCACGTCATCACACACACCTGGGAGCTCGTTTCTGACCATGGAAAGTAAATTCACTCTTCTTTTTCTTGTCTCACGGTAATGATGATATGACACAAAAAAATTGGTTCTTTGATACATCCTGAAAGATGAAATGGTGGTCAGAAATGGCTGCTGGTCAACAACTATTTCCGCTTTAGCGGCTGATGTTTTCGTACGTATCTGAACCAACTTCAAGCCTCTGGCAGCCTGACTCATGTTATTCATTGCATTTATTATAATTAGCATATTAATATTAGTGAGATTATATGACCACTCAGCCTGTGTTGCATTTATATTAGACTAATATTGATGATTAATGCAAAACGTACAAGTTAAAGCAGCCAGTTTTGCTAACTTAGCAACGCGGTGGTGATGAAAAGTAACAAAGCTCAGCAGCAGTCGGGAAAAGGTGAAAAGGGAAGTAACTGTGTGACCTGATGTTTAAAAAAGAAATCACATTCAGACGTAAATCACTCAATATGATTTAAGGCAGGAATTTAAGGAAAGACAACGTGTTAGTGGGTTTATTTACTGAGGTATGAAAAAATATCAAATTGCAAATCATTGGTTGTTCAGTCATACAATTTAAAGGGGATTTTTTTTTTTTTAATAAATATAAACAGTGCAATATGTTTGCAATAGCATATGCAGCAGTGCCTTGTTAAATATTCTTAAACAAAAAGAATAACGTCAGTAATATCAATAATATTCAAAGCGACGTGTTTCATTCATCCCTCACAAATGCGCCATTCGTCCTGATTGAGGGGACAAATGAAACAAATCAAGCCAAATTATCCCAGAGTTGTTTGTTTGGATTTAAATACAGTCCGAAGTCAAGAAAACACTGACGAGTTGACCAAGCTTAGGTCTCAGGGTGCCGAGGGATCAGATATGTACTGCTGAGGAACACAGTTGAATGTAAGCTAGCAAAAAAGCAGTAAAACCCCCTTTTTTTGGTTTTAATTTGCTCCACAGGGTTTTGGAGGCAATTAGAGGGGACACTTGCTGATGAAACAGAGTGTTCACATGGCGTCTGGGATGGATGGACTGAAGAGTCACAAACCATGAGACGGGAAATGTGTTCAAGCCAGGCATATGTTCATCACCAGCTGGGGCGTTTCAGATCTCAAATCTTTTTCTTTCATTTGAATCAAAACCGCCTCTGTTGTCCTCCACCGCCTTTCTTATCGTTTCTTCTTTGTTTGTTTTTTTGTCGTGGGCAGAAACGTCTTTTATAGCCCAGCCCGACTCTTATCTGCAGTCAAATTCAAACCCAAAGCCATCAGACAAACAGAGACCGCTTCCATATCTGCTCGGACACGCTGGCAGTCGTGTGTAGCCGGCCAGACGGCGAGCCGACCGCTGCCAGAGCAAGGTTAAGCCCAAAGCAAAGACAGCACGGAGGCTCCCCTGAACATCTGGAAGGGCCTCAGAGGCGGGCGGCGATGCAGCTGGGGAAATACCAGTTAACGGTGAAACCACATCGCCAAACAAAACAGAAACAAATAAATGAGCTAACACTTTACGGTGGTTTTCTCTCCCGGGCCGGCAGCTTTTAAGGGCTGTTTATCCCAAGTCATTTTCTTCCTATCATTCTACTTTCTGCTGATAACGAGCAGGCTGAAAGAACCTCCTGCCTCTATAAATACACACCTCAGTAAAGCAAACAGGGACGTGTGTGTGTGTGTGTGCGGCACTGGAAACAGAGAAAGGCATGTGTGTGTCTGGAGGAACAGTCCGGAGTAAAGAGCCTCAGATAGCAGCCACATTACAATGACCACTGAAGGGCGTTGCTCTGAACGCGTTCCCCAGCGAATGACCAAAGAGTGCCAGCACAGAGCTACATAAACACACCAAAAACACAACAGGCACAATGAGCGTGTTTCCCCCCCCCACAGCTTGGAGAGCCTGTCAAGCTTAAAAATAACCCAACATAAGCAAAAGTAACCCTTGATTACCAACAGTGTTTTGTTGATCAGCGTGTAAATGATTAAGGTGGGATGTCCACCTTAAAGCAGTCCAACATTTTGCCCTTTTTGACTTCAGCAAACCACGTCAAGAGAGAGAGGGATAAGAAGAGTGTTCACAGGTGGTTTTACTCCTCAAAGAAGCTGTTTGATTTGGGTTGTTAACACGTTTTAATTGCACCTGTTAAGTGTAACAAGCCAACAGGCAGCAAGCGCATCTGTGTGGGAATGACTAACAGGCGGACGGTTCACGTTAAAGGACGACTCTCGACAGTATTTCCTCACATGTGGCTCTATGTTTTCACAAAATGCATCCCTTTAAAAAAAATAAAATAATAATAATACCAGTAGTATTTAGAATTCAGTCACTAGGACCGTTTAGCTTCTTCACAGTGCACTGACCCCATTATGAGGGTCACCACCCTGAACGCTAAAGAGTAAAGACCTCAGCACACGTGGAAGTTCTAAAAAATGATACATAAGTAGGGTCATTGAGGTCTGTAGACAAATTAACTTGAAAATGAGCAGCATTCCTTCACCGATCCGTTTTTTCATCTACCTCAAGTAGAACATTTAAATCAGACTCACGCCTACAACTTCCATCAAACTGGGTTTTTTTGTCGCCACCGTTGACTCATTTCACGTTTGCTAAACTTTAGGGTACGGATTTGAAGTACATTCGTGTTTGGGACATAAAACTAACTAAAAACTAAAATCTAGAAGGAGGAGAAACGCCTCGCTGTCAGGTCGCGCACCCTGCTCCTCACACCTGTTGCTTATCCCTTCCTCAGCCCCGCTGCCTGCCTCCGAGGGCCCCAGCTGTCCTCTAATTATGCAATCACATTCTCAGTACTTGGGGGAGAATAGGAAGTTCCCCTTGTTTGTCAGGTAATCCAGTGTCTCACCCACACAAAGAATAGGGACCAGCTCTGAACCAGAGTGCAAACACGGTGTGTTTAAAGAGCCATTCGTCGGGTGTTTACCAAGGTTTTGTTTGCCTGATTCTGCCAGCGTGTCGTCTGCTGACTGAGGCCCCTTTAATCAATCCTGCCCTTTAATGGCGTCTGTCCAGATGTTATTAGATAAGGTTTGAGTTTCAGTGAAGGAGGACTTAATTATGTCTATCAGATATCAGATCAGGTCTGATAGAATACAAACTTGCAGAAGTAAGTTTGTTATTTTTTTCTTTCTTTTTGAAACAAATGTTGCTGAAAATCCAATAAATCACCTTGGCAACCGCCGCCCCAAAATATCTTATATTTATGTCCACACAACTGCGTCTGGACAGCTCTTATCATTCAGCCGGGGGTGTGTGATGGGCGGGTCGCTGGGGAGGACGTGCAGCTCATTTCCAGATAATGGCAGGG
>KV751321.1:1522479-1536503 GCA_001698575.1 Mola mola | reverse complement strand
CCGCCGTAACGGGCCCAATTCGCCAACTCATCAATCCACTTGCAGACGCGCCACGCCCCCGCAGCCCCTGTTTCACTTATCACCCCGAAACCACCACAGTGCACTCTAAATAACTGCTTTCCTGCACTAATCTGCCCCAATCCCCCACAATGCCTTTCATCCTCTGCATCTTCGGGCCCTTTTTTCCATCCTTTTTTAAAAAGAAAAAAACAGAACCTCCCACGATAACAACCTGGTGACTAAGTACCAAATGCTTCTCTCCCAGTTTAGCCTCATGTGGCGAACGTCTGGTGATGAATTCAGAAGGTGGAGGAGGCGATTTGATCTCCACGGTTGGTCTGAACTGTTAAAAGTGACCTCCATCTTAATGAGGATAACTAACAAGCGTCGTGGGATTACAGGAGGGGAAAATATGCAGATGTGCTAAGACGCTGCCTTCGTGCCTTCGGTTTGCGGAGCTCGATGTGAGCGGACGCGATGGCGGAGGCCGCGCTGCCGCTTCGCGTTCGTGTGCAGCATTGAGCAGACATCCCACTTTGATTAAAAGCCGTTTATTCAGGCCATCGGATCCAGTGTGACAATGGGACCAGGTCCGACGCTAACCTGACGCCAAACAGGCACTAATGAGGTCCAGGCCGGCCCGGTTGGCCTCTCCTCTTGAAACATGACATTGTGAATCAGACTCAGCATACCTGACAGAAATAGCCTGCGCTCCACTGGGTCACCTGCTTTTTTCCCCCCTTTCTCTCCCAATGGTCAACACGGAGAATAATCTGGCTGGATTGTTCACGGCCACGGGCATGTGCTGACCTCACTGTTGGTTCACCAAAGCTTCAGGGAGCAGTGATGCAATCAGGAAGTGATGTCGAGAATTAGCAGCATCTAACGTTTCAGCGGCATTGATCCTGCGGCTTTTGAAAGCGATAGTATGGCGATCTCTAGTAATTTGTTATGTTATACAATCTCAACCAAACCCGATGTTTGACATCTGCTTCTTTTCAGAAAATTCTCTTTTTTTCTTTTTTTTTTGTTTCCACAACCGGGAGACATTTGAGCTCGAGCCTGGCCAGCACCGCTTGCATGAATGTCCAGGTGAATAAAACGCCAGAGAGGTCCAGGACCTGAGAGTAAAAATTCATGAACGCGGCATCCACTTCCCGTCTCCTTGACCCGCTTCGCATTAAACTCGCGCAACTCAACCGCAGGGCATGAAAATTGTGTTTGGATGGATGAAATTGAGACTGAGGAGGGTAAAACGGGTCATAACCGAGGTCAGGCATGCTTCAGAGTACAAACTTAAGTGGCCACAAGCCTTGTTTTCTTACACCAGAGCAACAGATTCAACCGTTGTAACCTTATATCTGATGCAGAGCTCAATGCAGGACAAATTATGTCGCTCGCAGTTATTTCTAATGCATTTTTAATAAAACACTCGTCTCATCAGCATCTCACCTCTGAGGGCAAGCCTGTATACTCTAAATGGACAGAGTGGAAGGGGCCAGACAAATAGCTTTTATGAGGTCTCGTTGAGGAATAATGGCGGGTAAGAAGAATGGTTCAGCAAAATTAGATCCATGGAAACAAGAAAAAGAAGTTTGGGACCTGCAGTCTCATGGATCGCTCTTGGCCGCTTCAGTTTTTTACTTTTACCTTTCAAACATTGGATCCAACGACCTTTTAACGACTTTTTAAGGTCCTTCTAAAAACATGAAAAATGAACACAATTAACCAATTGTGACCTTGACCTTTGACCACTCACGGTCACACTATACATTTCTGGCTAGTCATAGGCAAACTGGCCAAGAAAACCAAAGAGAACCATTTCATCAGTTGAAGCTACTGCGAATAGGAACTCAGGAAGAAAAAAAAACAAACAAAAGGACAATCGGACCAAAATATTTGACAAACAAATTGAAAACTGATCACTTGTACTTAAAATCCTACAAAACCAATGTCCCTGTAGGACCCTTCAGTGAAAACTTTGGCCTCTTTCAGTTTTTCATTTTTACATTGGAAGGAAAAAGACTGCCGTCTACCATCTTTATGTGTGTGAGTGAAAGAATCGTAAAAGCCTCGCAAAGTGCTTCAAATTCAAATATTCCATATTTAACCAAAATTTGAAACCATTCCTAACCACAGGGGAGTCACGCCACATGGCTACCATCCATCCATTTTCTGTTGCTTATCCTGTTAAGGTTGCTGTGAGGCAACAGTGCTCACCACTGCACCACTGTGTCGCCCACATAGCTTCTTTTTTTTTTGTAATCCTGATCTTTTGTAATCAACATTTTTGAAAGACATAGTTGAATCCAGAACACAGATCACCACAAAATTCATTCTTTTGTTGCGACTCAGGTCAACTTCTCTCCAATATAATGGAACTAGATTAGAACGAGACTCTTAATATACATAAATAACCTCCACAGCTATGTTTTTTCCAGAAAATATGACCCGGTAAATCAATATAATCCACAGATCTGAGGTGTTTTGAGGAGTTCTATGGATTATCTTGAGTGCTACGGTCATGATTTCCGTTGAGGATGAGGCTAGATGGAGATACATCACTCATGATAAGCGGAATAATTTGGGGGGTAAATGGTGCATTTAAAGGGATGAAGAGAAAAGGTCCTCCTCACTTGACTTTGTCCTCCCAGGCAAGTACGAGAGATTACCCAGATTAGTTTTAAGTGGTCCATTTAAAAGCCACTACTTTCAACCCTCCTCATCGTTCATTCTGAATCTGACACTAAGGTGGCCACTTTAGGGGACCTTTTTGACCCCCATTGACCTCAACAATCCGACCACAACCTGAGAAACAACAATAGGGGTGCTGAGTGTCAAACATGTGGGCTACAAATAGTGGCAAAACGGGCATTTGCCACATCCACAGAGGGTCAGCGTAAAAAAATCTCCCCCATCGCTCTTCCAATTAAGCCGTCAGAGTGGCGCAGATGGTCGCGACGCTATCGGGGTGCTGCGCCACCCTCGTGCCTACATCTCTTACCCTCTGTCACACATCCATCACTGGTGGAGCTCTAATTAGCTTGTTATTCTGCCATGCAAACTATTCCGAGCGTGTGAAAAGGCCCCCTCGTGTTTTGAATGACAGGGGAAGTGTTGAGCGAGGGCAAATGGGAGGAGGAGAGCGAAGCCCATCACTGTGTGCAGGATGGCATTTGAATAGCCTTTTCAGCGCACTACATTAGCAATTATAGTCCCCCTTTAGACATTCTGCCAGGGCATTTTTCTTCGCCGTTGTTTTTGTCAGAACGGTGCCATCATTTGACGCGTTAAGCTTGACAAAATAAAAGACCATGAAAGGGGTCAACGGAGTTGTTTTTTTTTGTTTTTTAGTTTTTATTTTTGTCATCACTGCAGAAATGAGAACGCTATCGGTTCAGTCAAAGGCTAAACAATTTCAGCAACTGTCAGTGTAAACACTTGTTGGGTTATGAAAGTCAGCCGTATTATCCACCAACCGTCTCGACAACACACGACTAGAGGGCGAAGATGACACGGTCACGTGGGATAACCTACACTGTTTTCGCCTGCTTCATTCACTGATGCGCCAGGCGAGAACATCATCATCTCTTTGACAGAGGACGCAGCTGTGCCACGTCAAATTCAACTGACATCACTATAAAATAATGGCTCCAAAGAAAGGGTATCTCGTTTTAATAAATGTCTCCTGCCTCCACTCACGAAATGAATCGAAGGTGTACAAACTGAGTGATGAGATGAAGAACAGGGAAGAGAAATGATGGACGCCGGACCGCGAGCGCATGTGCATTCAGGTTGAGTCATCGTATTCAGGCACTGGGGAGGGCTGAAGGTTTTGGGGCTGGCACAGCGGTGCAGTGAACTGTCCCCTCACAGCTGTTCAACAGGAAGGTCCTGGGTTCAGAAACAATAACATTTCTTTAGTTTAGGGTTGAGGATAATCTTTTACGTTTGAACCAGATGATCCTTCAACTCAGTGTTATTTATACTCTGTCTGACATTTATGTTGTTAATTGTTGTCATTATTTGCTTTTTGGTTTTCTTTTCTACAGACATTTTCATGGTACACCCTGAGCTTGACCTCCGTACTGATGCAGCCTGCTTATTTTGCTCCCATCTCCCATCCCTCCTGCTCCGTGCATGTTTGGAGTCCTTGTCCCAGAAGAGCTTCTAAGCCCCCCCCATTATTTATATCCTTTGAAAACCGGCGATATTGTGTATGATGGAGTTTAAGGCCACAACAAATGATGCACACGTTGATCAGGAGACCATATTTTCATGGTGACATCCTGACGTGAGCAGATAAAAATGTGCAGGTTCTGTCCTGTTTGACGCTCCACTCAAAATCCTTCAGTTCCTCCTGTTGGTTCTCCTCCACGGAGTGGGCGGGACTTTAACATTAACCATCATTAACCAACATTAACCCTTCCTCATTACATTTTGAAGGCAAAATTATTTTTTGAATACCTCTACTTACTCTGCACATTTTTTTTTTTTTTTTTTTTTTTATATTTTATTCTTATTGGCAAAAATAACTGATTTTTATAATCATCAATTGAATATTGGATTCTGATTGGCCAGGACACATAACATTCAACTTATTGTAAGTATACAGTAGTTTACATTGTATAGATCTAAATATAGGAAAATGTGCATTTTCTTTTGATGCTTACAGTAAGTACATTTATTGCCACAAAATTACACTTTGATAGCAGATTTTAATCAGATATTCTAAGCCTTTGTGTGGATGACTTTAATTTTTTCTTAATTTATTCCTGGGTAATTTTTGAAAAGCACTGCTTTTTGTGTCATATTTAGATCATTTATAGCATATTACCATGACAAATGCAGTAATATTTTATTATATTTCAGCCATTTGCAGTAATTTAGTTTTTCAAACCCTCATTCAAAGTCAGAACATGTGTCAAAGTAAAAAAAAATACACTGATTGTTTAGATGTATAAGTAATAGCTTATATACTTGTACCAGTATGCATATGAAATAATATTATCACAGACTGAAAATTGTATTTTTACTCAATTTACAGACCAAATCCACATCTGAAAATAGTCACCAGGGATAAGAGCACTTTTTACACCTGCAAATACCAACATTTATAGTAAAAACTACATCTTCCAGCTGTTTTGGCAGATTGAAGCCGTCTGACTGTGACATTTCATTGGCTGCCTGTGCGTGTTGTGGCTTTCCAACAGGTCAATCATCAGTCTAAAATGTTGGTATTGTACATTTCTGCAAGCTACATTTTTTTATTTTTAATTTACACATTTCATATCATGTATCATTTCTGCATTTCAACAAAGGCCAGCATTGATTACACACACATGAGCTGCCAAGCGTAGACTTTGGGACCACTTTGACTTACAAAACTGTTATTCTAGCAAACATCAGGACATTTTGCACCTGTAGAATTCGGGGTTTGTTTTTTAAGAAGACGTCTGGTCATTGTCAGTGGCAACATATTTTTAATGAGATGTCGAGACATTTTCCAGGTGAGACCTGTACTTTCCATGGGTGACTTTTTCTTAAACCAAACCAAGCGTGTCGACAATCTACCTGACCTTGTTACAACATTAAACTGAAAATGTACATGTAGAGAGAAGTTTCAACATGTGTGGTTTGTGTAAAAACGCAGTGCCAACAGTTATCGTGATGACTGGCTCCTTTGTGGCTTCGCTTTTTCCTGGGATCAGTAATTGACTGAGCAATGACTGATGTAAATATTGACTTTATTCTGTCAGTAATAAGAAAATAAGTTCTCTAAGTGCAGCTCCCCTGATGCCGCAGTGCATAGAGGCTTGATTGGGAGTTATGGGAGTGATGTGTACGGGTCCATGTTGTAATTAGCCTTATGGGTCGTTCTCCTGGCATTTAATTGACATTAGAAACCAGACCCTGTTTCGGTTCATGTGTCTGGCGTGTGTGAGGTGCATGTAAATGAGACTCTTGGCCCTAAGAAAGGAAGCAGGTGGTGCTGGCCTCACAGGTGTGCTCCTCCAGCCGCGTCACACTGAATTTCCTGACTCCACCACTACAAGATGGCCGCATATATAATTTCTTTTTTTTTTTTTTTTTTTGCCTCTCAAGCTATATTGTTTCCCAATAAAAGACGCTGCAGAAGTCAAGACTGATTTGTGAGACAGGTGAGCGGTGACCTCATGGTTTTGGCTCTACGCACTGACACATGCCAAGAAGCTGGAGAGGATTCGCTGTTTAGAGTACAGAAAGCTGAAAAAACTGGATGGATATGCAATAATTGCATGCCTTCACAATGGATATTTAAGATTAAAGCAGTTTGCAAACAGCTGCTGACCTCCCACAACGAGGATTACAAAAGATTGGCTTTTGTCCAGTTTTTTTCTGGTTATCCATTTTAATAAAGCTCTACCTTTTTAAAGTGACAAGTTTTGTGAAACAAAGTTGGAAGTCAATTATTCATAACAATTCAGCGACTCTATAATATATTGAAATGTTTTGTCTCGGATATTTCAAACTGTCCGGACAAAAGACAAGGTCATCAGAACATAATGAGCTGTCGTTTGTAGAGCAGCTTTGGAAACGAAGTTACAAGATGACTAATACATATTGAAAAATAACAGACTGAACACACATGTTAACCAGGACAGAAATTCAAAATAAAAGTGTCAGAGAACATTTGTATTTTTCAGGTTGGACTGATCAGATTTAGGAAAGGATAGACAAGATTCTGATCATGTGCCTTCGTAATAATAAACATAGTTATTGCTAAATTGTGCCCAAATGTGATCTCGGCTTCGGCGGTAGTGATGCAGGACACCGGAGGGAGGTGCTTTGCTCTACACATGCAGGACCTGTGACAGATGGCTGCAGGGATCCACAGGTCACGCTTCAGCAGTTTGTGGTAAAGGGAAGATGCTCAGAGCCAGTAGGGAAGCTAGTTTTCATTACTAAAGAGAAGTAAATAAAGAAAATAAATAAATATGTAGAAAATAAAGGTATACAGCAAAACTATTCACAATACGGCAAACATATTAATCTTATTAATCTCGGCGTTTTGCACATCCACCTGGTAGGGAGGGAAAAAAAAAATCAATTAAAAATAAGTAAATATAAACAGTGATTTCAGAGAATCAGTAACCTCAAAATAAGCGAGTGCAGTTCTCTGATCTGATCAATGACTTTAATTCACTCTGTCACGTTTGTAATCTAAAGGGAGCGATCACAGGAGCCCATCTAATTAGAGATAAGTCCATCTTTAAATGAAGTTTTACTGCACTTTTATCACACTTTCATCACTCTATCATGCCACTGATGTACCGGTTAGAGGGTGAGACTGATTTGAGTCATGACGAAGTCATCATCTTCTGAAGGATATGCATTAAGTACAACTTTCTTTGTTTTGGTGCTCCATCAGAAAATTGCTCCAGTGATATATTTTGGTTAGCCAATGTTCAAGAAAGTGAATATTTCTTCTATACCAATATTTCCCAATAATATTTCTGTTTGGGACAATCCTAAAACAAGCATGTTTGAGTTCCAATCTGTGTACAATCTCTCCAGAACAAAATATCTCATTTTTCATTTCCAATTCAAATCTTTTTACAGTGGATTATAATTATTTCGGTCACTACACGGGTCGGTGCTCTGTGGATTGAATGGTAGTCAAAGGCGGGGGGGCCTTGGTGATCCAATCCCCGGTTGCTGGAGGCGGCTACAGGGTCATGGAACGTTACCGCTCTCATTTTTCCTGTTTAAAAACCTAAAGCAGACTGTTTTTGAGAATAATTTTAATCCTATTTTCAAATGGTGTTCCTTTGTTTCTGAATCTAAACAAAGACTGCAGCCACTGACGATGAAAAAGGGTAAAAAAAAAAGGATTTATTGGATATATGTGACATGTTTCTTTCATCCAGAAATTGAAGACGGTAGGTTTCTTTTTCCATGGGTCTCATGTTGCAGCTAAACAGTAATCTTAATGTATGTGGGCTACATTGAATAGAAACCTAGATGAAATGAAGAGGACGCAGATGTATCTGCGGAGCTAATTTGCACTGGTCGTAAAGCTAATGTAATCATACAGTACCTAAAAGTTCCACTTGCACATGTTAAAGTGGTCCCTCGAGGGTTTAGTGAAGTGCTTCTTCCTGTGCTGAAGGAATGGCTCACCTGTAGCTGTTTGACAGGCAGTTTGAAAGAGCAAGAAGAGGTAGAATCAGGGGAGGCTTTTGACGTTTTCTGGACTTTACAGTAGACTACATTCACACTGGGTGAGATGCCATTTTGATGTGAGCCAGACCACTTGGAGGGGGTGTTCCCGTCATGATTGTAAATGACTGCACCTTTCACCAGCATTGTACATGCAGGCTAAAATCATTTAAACCCCAGTTCCCCTTGACTATAATATCCTTGCTGAGTTTGGTGAGTGACGGGTGTATTGGCTTCTGCATTGAGTGCATATTTATTTGAATAATGTCCATCAACAGATAATTGCTAAAGCACTAAAGAGAAGCTTCCAGAGTAGCCAGTTTCCTGTTGTGGTTCTCCTTTAGTTATACTTTGACGATGGATTTAAGGCAGAGGCAGATGGATCTCCTGCCCTGGTTGTCCTGCCAGGACCGTGTCCAGCTCTCTGTTCCTGGAGGGGCCATATTGGAGCCAGGCCTGGTCTGTTGCTATACAAAAGAAAAGTTCTGTTCTCACTTATTAACAGTCGGCCAGGGTTCGGCTGATTGTTCTGACACCGCTTTCACATGTGATCCAGCTTGATGGCGACGGAATCACAGACACTCATATGAAAATCAATGTTCTGTCTGTCTGTTGTCCAATGTTGTTAAAACTGCAACAGCTTTTGAATTGATATCAGTTCAGACCTTCGGTCTCATTTCTGGAGATGTGAAAAGAAAGTTCACACTAAGTAATAAGAGGATATTACAGGGCTGTTTTAAGCAATAAACAGAGGTCAAACCACAAAATGTCGTTCCTGTGAGCTCACCGATGCAGTAAACGTTTAAGAAACTAAATATTAGCGTCTGTGTGTATTGCTAGTATGCCACTGAGTCAAGACAATTTGCATGTCGTCCAACATTCTTTAGGTTTCTGCATGTTTTCAGGTGACGCATGATCATGCAGGACCTTCAGCCAGAACACCAGGATTGTTGAAACCAAAAGTAAACCTGTTTGAACTTACACACTCGACATTATGTGTCATTTGGCCTGTTTGGACTGATCCTTGGTTCTGTTGAAAACTAATTCAAAGATGTTATTAGTAACACAGACGTGAATACGAAGAGATATACTCTAGCGTGTTTATAGATCTATATATTATATGTATTATAAAGAACTATTTGCACCGTGGCAACATTCAATGCCAGTATTACATCAACATAAGAAACAGGAAAACAGACCCAACAAACAATCTATATCACATAAATAACAAAAGTGTGTCACAAATACTATCTCTCTCCAACATTTTCAGTAGGTTCACACCTAAACTTAACTGACTGTAGAGTTTTGTTGCCTCATTTGTTAAGTATTAAGGATCTTATTTTTTATTTTTTAACAATTATAGGCTTTCCTCATTATAAAACAGAATCTGTGCACCTGCTCAGATGTATTATTATTAATAATAATAAATAACCAAATTCTTTATCTTAAAATGATGAGGCTTTTTTAATATTTCTCTAGCCTTTCTATATACAGAGTAAGAATAGCTGTGTGCAGCCCAGCTATGAGAGGAAAAACACAGTGAAAGAGACAAATGGGTTTTATTCCCAAGATGCATCATACAAGGACATTCACCGAGGATGACAGGACCCTCAGCCTCCACAAACATCCAATAATAATGATGATGAATGGATGCGGTCAAACGGCGATTGTCTCTCTCTTCCTACGTGCCTCCTTATCAATATGAGACGGATCATCAAATCGCTCCTCGCCATTTTCTGCGGGCTTTGGTCAATATTCTCTCCAATTAACATCCAATTACCCCGACCGGTATTAATCACCTGGGACCAAGGGCAGTAAAGTTTGCAAAAGGTCACATATGTGCAATGAAGATTAACAGTGGCGTGGCATCGATTGGCTGGCGGGGAGGCTAATGCAGCGGGTGCATTGTAAGCTGTGGCGGCTGCTGCTTACAAAGCAGGACAAATCGTCGACATAAACAGAGTGATGCTGGAATAAAGTGCAGTGAATGTTTAAGAATAAGGCTGGCCTGTAGTTTTCACATCATAAAACAATGCTTTTGTGTCATCCGTGATGTCCGGAAAACTGAAAACTGTATCACAATGTTTGACGAATACGCGACAGACACAATATCGTGTAAATCGTGTTGCAAATTAAAAACAAAAAAAAAAAAGAAATGTCAGCTCAAATCCGAGCACTGAAAGCTAATTTATAAGGACAAGTTCCAGATTACTTAGGAAGTATGGGATGTGAGTTTTATTTTAAAGGGTCAGCGGCTTCCTGACTGTTCTTCAGTTGGTAACAAGCAATTAACCAGGCGTTCCTGCTGCCAGGCCGTGTGCACTTCTATAGAATAATAGCAAAAGAAAAAGGCTGTATTTCCTGTTAGGATACATTCCTGCACAACTGAAATTAAAGTGAGTAAAAACAAAGCAACTCTGGAGTTGTACAAACATAAAATCATGAGTATAGTGTTAAGATACAACAGAAGCTTAAATTAGGTAACAAGGTATTGTTAAAAACAATCAGCCAACTGGGTTGGTATAAATAATCCTTCAGAAAATTAGTACAAAGTCAATGAAATACAACAGGCTTAAAATTAAAATAATATTTGATATCCATGTATGTAACAGCTACATTATTACCCATAACTATGTCTTTCTACCCTAATTTCAGATTAGGAAGTGCTGGTAGAGAGGAAGGCATGGGAAATCTGAACTCTATAAGAGGGTTTGTCTTGGGAGGAGTAAATTCCCATTTCTGAATGAAAAATTTGTCATAATGCCTTTGATGAAAAGATGGCCAATTTAAATCTGTTGTCAAATAAACGTTGACTCCATTTGGTGCTTGACCAAAAAGTATGTCACTCCCCTGGTAACTGAATATAATTCAGTATTTATAATTGGCCAGCTGTTTTTGGTTAAAATATTTGAATCGGTGAATTGGGGTCAAAAATAAGTGCGGATGTTAATGAAGGATCATGGAGCCCAATGCAGGTGTTTTTAACAGATGCTGGACTGACTGACTCAGAAGACTGAGATGTATCAGGTATCGGCTCTGCAGACAATACTTGTTAACACGATCAATAGCTGGTTTTGGCCTTTTGCACAGGATTTATCAATAAGTGCAAACACTCATCAGCCTCATTTTCTCTTTACTGACTGCCAACCACTCCTCGTGTGTTGTCTGTGCTGGTCCACATTTTCACAGCATCACTGTGTTATATTCTGTAGCTGCTGTGTTTTATCTTGGCTGCAGCACTCACAGTGTTTTGATATGCATCAACTACACACCAACAACAAGGAGGTACTTCTGCTAAAAACTTATTCCAACCCCAAATTAAGTTAATTTAATCAATCAATTAATGTGTTGAATGCCTCTATGGTATAAAACATGGTAAATTTCCCTATCGGGCCGGTTGACCCTCTATCCAAGACTGAACAATGTCTCTTCTGCAGCCGGGCAGCCCCGTCATCTTCTGACTGCTAAACTAGTCTACTATATGCTGCACAGTTTGATGATCAAGTTCACTGGAGTAATTCAGCCACACATGTTTGAACCAGACATGGATTCCCATGAAGAAGATGAGGATTTTTAAGTTTTTTTCTACAATGCTAAGTGCTGCCCCCGCAAATTACACATTACAGGCTTTAAATGTGTTTTTATTCCAATCGTGGAGGAGTTAAAACAGCTGGGTTACACCATAAAATTTATTCAGTCGCCGTATCAAGCTTGGGTTCACATTGGTCAACACTTATTCAAATAGGAAAAGGTGGAAAAAAAACAATCAGTACAATACAAACCTCCACCAGCTGCACGAAACTGCCCTGAACAACAAACATAACACAAGTAAAAGCCCGCCTGAAATGAAAAAGTACACTTTTAGCTCATGTAGATCACAGTTACATCACCACGTGCAAGCCAATTTCAACCAATAATGTCACGGCGCCCAGCTGTCAATCAATTTTCAGTGTTTAGTGGAGTTCAGCAGAGCTTAGCAGAGCTACAACGGTTGCTATAGTTACCTAGCTAGCAACGGTATGGTACGTCGGTGTGCCCTCGGCTGTCCGCCACCTCAAACTCTGTTCGCGTTCCCCGGAATACCGTGGGTACTGGCCCGCTGCCTGCTGGGATTCCCTCACTCTGAGGAAGATGCTGCTGCGAGCATGAGCAATTACATGAAGCAAACGATGGGCTTCGCCTCTCTCTCCCCTGACAACAACGCCGTTCTGTTGGTGTGCACCATCGGGGCCTCACCTCCTTTGATAAAGTACCATTAGGCAAACTTGCAAATAATTGATGGCTTGTGTTTTTGTGATTGGTTTCTCCTGTTTCAGTAGGAACTAAGTCACGTCACGGCAGTTAGATTCTCTCCAATTCTCTCCGTTTCAGGGGGAGTTTAAAGAAACCTTTACCAAACCCTGAAATTGATCTGATTACAGATCAGTTCTGTACTAAATTTCAACATTTGCCCTTTGGGCCTTTAGTTTCTGAGTTAGGTCCAATTTTGAAAATTGATCTAGCTCTGGATCATAACCGAAAGTTAGTAAATTCATTCCTGGGTCACAACCAAACCACAAGCCAAATTTCCTCCACATGTGTGCTCAACTTTCTGAGCTGTGTTGGTAACCGATGAAAACATAAACTCCTCCAACAACACAGGCAGGATTATCCTTTTTTGTACATCTTTCTGTAATTGACACATTAAAGATAAAAACAAGAGCACAAACACAAGAACCTGCCATCGTCAGTGAACATATGAATAATCTGAAGGTGGACCGGAGCATCTGAACGCTCTGAGTGACTGCCAGGTGACTGTTGGCTCGCAGGCAGACGGAATTACTTTGCCCTTGTCTACAAAGATTCCATCTTCCCTTATTCACATGCAACACACACACTCACGCACACAGACACAAATCATGTTTTCAGCACAAGGGCAGGTCCTAGACTTGACCCGTCTTCTTCATCTTTCAGGCACTCTTCCATTGTAGCCTGGCCGCAGTACATCAATAGCACATTCAACTGTTGAGAAGTCTCCGCCACAAATCAATAGCGTTTGAAAATCTATCATCTGCAGCGCGCCGCCGAAGACCAAACGCACATGCTGACATGAATATATTCTACGCCTGCCCTTGGGTTAATTGATTTTCCTTGCTTTAGCAAAAGGATAACCACGGAATGTACGATATCGCAAACGCAGAGCTGTGATGAATTTTACATCACCTTCACATGCACAGAACCGTACGCATGAGCACACAGGCCCGGCGTCCGCAGACACACGGCAGCATCTAATCTAATTACAGAACCATTCCAAGACAAACGGAGGCGTGCTAACACACACAAACACAATCCCTTATCTCTCGGAGCAGGCCCTCGCTGCCAGGGGAGTCGTGGTTTAGGCCTTGATCCTCGCAGTCCCCGGAGACATTGTGCTTGATTACCGTGGCCTGCCTGCAAGATCGATGACTCATCAATAACAGTAATAACGCCTAACATGCCGCGGCTAGCCCTTGCCGTTGCCTCCATGACGGCTCCTGGGTAAAAAAAAATGGAGTGGAATGGAGTCAATATGAGGCGAGACGTCAGGATCTATAAAGGAATCAGCCGTAACTAATGTGTGGGAACGCTTTTAATGATGGAAACAGCCAAACCAAAGTGACTTAACCCTCTTGGCCATGAAGAAACAATTGGATTGCCTGTGGATATACAAACGTGCATTAGCTAGAACCTTCTGACAAATGTTTCACAGAATATATCCTCATTAGCTAAGCAAATAAACATCAGATACTCTCATTTAACTTTTCTTTAAAAAATTAAAGCATCAGGCCATCAGTGACGTTTCA
>KV751321.1:1509405-1522387 GCA_001698575.1 Mola mola | reverse complement strand
GGTTTATAACGTTAGGTTGCATCACGTGTAAGTTCATAAACTGATTTATATTTCTGGTACTACTGTGTCTCAAAGATGTAGAATATCACGAGGAGCTTTTCAATTTAATTCAAACAGATGAAACTTTATGAATATATTTTATATTCATTCCACCTGAAGTGAAATATTTCAGCGATATTTGTGTCAGTTTTGATGATTATGGCTCCAGTAACTGTGTCTTCAGCTTCTTTGCTGGATTCATTTTTATTTTTATTTTTGTTTTCGACGTGTTTGGCCTACCAGTGTGCTTGCGGGGCATTTAGGGAACCACCGTAAACTAGAGCTGCAGAAAATATCTTTGGTCTCATTACTTACCTATCATAAAGTACACATTTCTACACATTTCAATACTCTTGTCATTAGATTGGGTCAGCGTGTGTGTGTGTGTGTGTGTGTGTGGCACTCGGCTGTACTCACACCCTGAACAGAAGTGACCATTTACACGTGAACTCACAGCAATAGCAAAGCACGAGGAGCAGGTTGGGGTGCAGTGTTGTGTTGAGGGACACCTCAACACGACCACCGTGGTTGCTAGAACTGTTTTTGTACGATTAAAAACTCCATGTCAATGTTGCACCACAAATCTTACACAGTATAGGACTAAATTGTTAATGTTTTTATAGAGACAGATATCAGTGTTGTTGAATATTTACCAGTACGTAATATATATTATATCACTTGTATTTGTTCTATAAGAATATTACCCAAGTTAGACCATTTTTTGAACGAGAAATGAAAATGTTGCCGTCCTTGAGCTGAGGGAGCTGATTCATGCTGGTAGATGAATAGAAATCCCCTTTTTCAATCAATATGTTGAGGTTTGCCCTTCAAATAATTGATTTTACCTGGGTTAAGCAAAATGATATTATACTGATGGAGCATGCAATAAATCACAAACTCAGAGCTGTGAGGAATATTCCAGCGTGAAGAACAGTACACACACACACACTAGGTTAGATTTGTCTGTTATCTCAGTTAGTCATGTAACTGCGTTAAGCGTAAACACATATGTGCAACTAACAGGTGTGTTAGACCCTGTCTGGATTTTATAACACTTAGTTTGGTGAAACAGCTTGTAGTTTAGCTTAGCTAAAAGGTTGGTGTGAAGGAGCTGGCCTGGCTCTGTTGAATGAGAAAATGAGGTTGTGTTTTGCTTGGAGAGCCTTCGTTGGAAGACAGAGGAGGAAGTGAATGTAAATTTTTGGTTTCAGTGTGAGTTGGGTGTCTGGATCTTGCAGGGAGCAACAGCTGTGTGTTGACTGAACACAGCTTTCTAAAGTCTTGCTGGAGTGAGGTTGACAGGTCAGGATTACTTGTACGTCTTGATCAAATGGTTTTAGCGACTCTTTCTTAAATAAGTGGGCACATATTTCTTGTTAAATTTCACTTTAACTTTCACTTTAGATACAATAATACTAAACTGGGCTAATCACTTCCAGTCCAAGCCTGCTCTCTCGCTCATGTCAATGTTTTGTTGTGGTCCTTCACGTGTTAGACAGAGACGTACAAGGTTTTACTTTACCTTCAACCTAAAGCCATCTGGCTCACTTTCAGATGGACTTAAAGCTGGGCTGCGTATTTCAGTTTGTCATCAATGGGCAAACATTCTGAGAATATTGTAACTTAAGTGGTCTGAAGGCTACAGTCAGGCTTTACTAAAATCTACCTGTGATGCTGCTTTTCGCCCACAAACAGGAGCAGATGTGCGGGCACGGACATCCCAGGAGGACGTGTTGCTCTCGCAACAACTGCATACGAGCCAAAAAACGACGTCCGACGTGTAAAAACCACAGTCTGAAGGTTACGACGCAGAGCTCCAGAGCAGAAACAGGGAGTGCAGTGGAAGCAGAGTTGCCTCCTTCAGAGTCTCCTGCTTGATACTACAAGTTGCAGACAGCAGCGTTAAAGAGACAGAAACAGGCTGTCCATAGCAAGAAAGGTTAAAGATAATTGGAGACTCACATCCTCCAATGTTTGAATCCTGTTCTGAACAAATCGTAACCGGCTGTAGGATGAGACGATCACGGCGTGAACGTTTGTGCAGCAGCTAGAAAAGCTTGTTTGTGCTCAACACGATCAGTAAACGTTGAGCTCGGATGAGAATTGATGACAGCGATTTTTCTCACTCAAAGCGCTGTGGATCAGTCTAATACAATATGTGGTTTGGATTTGCACTCAGGTCCAACCAAAAGATGTGTTGTTCAAGACTTGCAAGATGTAAAATGAAAGTAAATGTACGTTTCTAAGGAGGACGTGTTCCTCCTTCTTTATATCTTTTCAAAGTTTAATTGAGGGAATTCATTTTGTATTCTGTGTTTCCAAAGTACTTCACAGGATTCCGCAGAGCGAGAACAGACAAATTAAGCTTTGATGGCTTAATGATACGTTCCTGTGCTGCACCTGAGAGACGGAGGGAGAAGAGAAAGTGGCTACGCAAAGACAAAGTGATGAAAGTCTTTGAAGCTGAGAAAGGCACCAGCCCAGAGAGGTAACAAAGGGAATGATATTCATGAGGAGAGAGTTAAGAAGGAATGAAGCTCCAGCCCTGAAAGTAGCAGCTAGGCAATTACCAGAAGGTAGGCATTAAACATAAATGCATAGTTATGTTAACAATTAATACAATTATGGCAGCCCTCCCAGCGAGCCTGTTCTGCGTGTGCGTGTGTGTGTGAGTGCTCTTTTCATACACACTTATTTGCATACATGTGTTTTTAAACCATCCAAACGTGGAGAATCTACACAATGCTGGAAAACACCATTTATTTTTGTTTGCAATCTCCCCTTTTCTCCTCATCCTGAGTTTCATCCTCTCATTGCATCAAAGCAGACACACTGAGGCTCACATGTGCATTATTTTATGAAAACCAATAAAAAAAGAAAAAAAATAATCTCTTAAATGGATACTTGGGACAGAAGCACTGATTTTCCTTCATCTGCTAGCAGCGCCCGTCAGTGTCGACGTGAGCGCCTACGCCACGCTTGGCAGCCTGCCTCTATCCACATCCAGCATCCAGGCTTTCCTTTCTTCAAGGAACAAGTTTACATCTGCTGTCTTAGAGACAAAACCAGTGCTGTTTCCACATCGTTAAAGATTGATTTTTATGGATTCTTTTGTATCTATACACAATCCCGTGATCCCTGCCAACAAATGAATTTACAATTACAGAAGAGAGACGGGGAGGGGGGCTCTGGAGAGATGCACAAACGTTGGATCTGTTTTGGGGATGTGAGCACAGCAAATGTGCTGCATTGTTCTCATATCAGCAGCGGCTGAGATTTAACATTAGAACAAACAACCTAAATTAAAAAGAAATGCTCGGTTTTCTGCAGAAGGCTGTGTTGAGGCCACCGATGACAGGATGCTATTATCTTTTTGTTTAGTGGCTACCTCGGATGTTCTGTAAAGCTTCTAAATATTTGTATTAAAGTGGATCCAGTGCCTGTGTGTTCTTTGAAATGTCTCACAAATCGCCAGTTGAGTTCCCCACAGCTCCTGCTAGCATGTTAGCGTCCCTCCACTAATCTTTTGGCAGATGTTTTCAGCATAGCGGCTCTGATATTCCCGCTGTACAAAAGTCAAGAGTTTCACATTCATGTGGAGGCGCGTTCGGGTGCTGCTGTAACGTTAATAGGCAACTATTCGCTCCAAGTGTCCAAACAGGGAACTGCAGCTTTATAGACACACCGGGAGCATGCCCCGCCCCTGTTTGTACGTATGTTTGTTAGTAACTTTTCACAGAAACTCATGGATAACCAGCAGTGAGACTTCAACCAACTTAAGCCACGTTTCCAACAAGCAGCACAGCTCAGTTTGGAATGACACACTGAGGAACGGTTCTCTCTTGGCGACCGCACAATTCCCTGGTGGGCGGGTAGACTGGCGGCACCAGCTACGCAAGTTCATGATGTCATAAAAATGTAACACAGTATATCCCTCTGATAAAGTCTGATGAAGAAACCGTAACAACAAAGGAAAGCATGGACGACATCCGGCGTTTCCTTCCATTTATCACACAAAGTGGACAGGCTCTGTTCGAGAAAATGCTGCACGCCGCCAGGAGAGAGACGGCCTAACCGTGACGATTCCGTCGACCGATCTTGGATCCTGGAATTCTTCTGGGTCTGACAAATGAAATTAAAAACTCTGATTTTGATGTAGACTTCAAACAGCTACTGTTTCCTTACAAATAGACGTAGAGAATGTCAACCACCGACAATTTGTAGCTGAGGCAGTGCACTTCCAGGAGGACGTCAGCAGGCTGGATCTATTGTATCTTCAGGTGTTCCAGAGACAAATCAGGAAGAGCAAAACCTACTCACATATTTGCTGTAAAAATGATCGTACATTTAGTTTTCAAATGTCGCTGGTGAGCAAACTGCACATGAAAATGCATCTTTGCCAGTAACTCTTTCATATATCCACACAAATCCAAATCCAAATCCTAAGCGTATGTTTTTAGGTCGTGGAATTTAATATCACACTACTGGGCTGGGAGCAGTTTTTGGAGAGTGATCAATTTGTGCTGGGAATTCTTCAACCTTGGCAGATGTTTGCACTCTCAGATTGCTTTTGTTGTCCATGTGCTCAGGATAAACAATAATGTATTTCTCTGATGAAATGACTTGAATTACGGAGAATAAACAAAGGAAGAACTTTGTATCATCCTTTTTGTGCTCGACAGGTTGACCGAAAGATTGACTTTATCGCAGCGTCTCAGGTCTCATCGGGACGCTCGAGGTCACATTAGGTGAAATGTAGTAAATATAAGGCGGAACACATTTAAATCTAAACGGGTGACAATGTGCCAAAAGGGTTGGAGGTCGGTGATGAGTGGAGGGTCAGGTTTTAAAGGATTCAGCATTATAAGAAAAATGCGGTGTCACAATACATTTTTATGTATTTTAAACTGGATGTCAGAGAATAAAACATGCAGAATTTGTTTAAATTTGCATCATTTATTGTGGCGCTGACCTCAGGTGGCACCCTGGTTGCTTTCTTATATTTTCTCCTGACATAGTGCCATTAAAATTCCCAGAATTTGTCGAGCGCAGAAGCGTTGATTCCGAGGAAACGCAATCACACAAAGAGAAATGGGTGGCATAATGACAGATTGTAAGTAGAGTAAAGAGGGAATCCATTTGCAGTATTGTTCAGAGTCAAAGCCATAAACAAAAGCCTGTAATGAGATATGCGCTTTAAGCTTTTCACCGTTTCATCCGGAGCTTTGTCTTCTTGGAATTGCATGAGCACAGGAAGCACTGATTGCTCGGAGACAAAAACAAATACATCCTGTTACACCTCGGACATTAATTCGAATCAGCGCTTTCCCTTTGCGATGTTCTGTGGGCGTCGGCAGGATGTGTGTCGTATCCACTTACTGCGGGCCACTCGGCTCCTAGTGGGGCGGCCTTATGAGCTCTCATTCGACACATTCTGACTTTAAGCACCACAACGTGCTACGCCGATATGCTTTCTCGAGTGTGATTGTGAGCACACATGCTGTGCTCTTCCTAATGACAGCAGATACATTCATTAACTTACAGCATGAGCAGGGGAGTCTTTGTATATATCAGTGACTACGCCTGCGGGTTTTTCCACAGGAATTCTCTGGGAAAGTTTGTACAAGATATTCCAAGGATCTGTTTTATAAAACCGCCAGCTAACGGCCGACATAAAGACGGAAGATTTTTAAAACATCTTGGGATAATTACCTGTCGCAGAGCAAACAAACATTACTGTTAAATGTTTTGGCTTGTCAAACAGTCTTATAGACCCATTTTTATATCATCCCTCGAAGACAATGTTGACAGGCAACGAAGAGCTCCTACGATTTGAGCAGAAAATTCAGTTCAACCTTGGATGTGAACCATTTGGTTGTGATTTGGGAGGCTGCCGACTGTTTCATAGATATCATATGACACTATGGAAGGGTTTAAGAGCAAGTCTTTGGATTTTGTTGTGAAGCATCATTTTAGAAGCAAATATTCTATGTTAACATGAAATCCAACCTCACTCCCACATCTTTAGATAGAAAACTTGGACACATCTCAACCATTACTGTGATTCTATCCATGATATTAGATCGGACGCATCACAGCCAGAGCTTCAAAAACACAGCCTCAAACATGTTCCGGGGCTCTAAACTGAAGTTTTCAAATGTCTTTTTGACATACGGTCGGGGAGTTTTTTTTCTCATTTTAGATGTTACTGTTGAACAGAATCTGAATCTGAGATTTTATCTGTGAAAACAACACATGTTCTAGAGCCTTTTATTGATGCGTCGCTTTATTGTTCTGAAAACCATTTCGTGCCACTGCATCAAAGAGAACGCTAACATTTTCATTTCTGTGAATTGACCACTTTTAGTTCTTAAAATTACTGGCATTGTAAATGAAAGAAATGTGTACTTATAATAATGAGGAGCAGCAGCATCTAACCCTCTGCAACTATGCTGCTGTGAGCTGATCTATTTGATATAAATAAAGATTGTTTTAAGAACTGAAAGGAGGTTGGCTACTAAACTACATCGTCCACTGTTGTATCCTGCAGAGGACCTGCGATGGACGTCATATATGTCAACATCTGTCTTCCCTGGCTTCCTATCGCCCTCTGCACTGTCTGATTCAATAAGGAGAACTCAAGGAATGGTTTAAACCTCTTCCACCGACGTCTCCTCGACAAGATGTTTATGTTTGGTTAATACTTTAACACGGACGTACTTTAGATGAACGGCAGGATCAATTGTTCAAGATTTTTCTTTGTTTGGCATTACAAAAGGCCACAGACAGTAGAAGCAGAGAAGCACAAGCACAGTCATTTTACACCTCCTTTATCTTCAACACAATTAACACTCAAAGGGAAAAAATAAACCATATTCAGAGAAATAATCCTCATGCCTAATGCCAAAATGATCTCTGTGAATGCCTATTGTAAAACGTGTGTGTGCGATCTCCAGTTGGCCTGGACAGAGATGAATGACACAGCAGCGTGGAGCTCCATTATGAGGCATCTGCACAGTAATCCCAGCCACCTTCACGTGATGAAGATGAGCCCTGCTAACAGCACCTCATGCCAAATGAGCCTTCGCTGCCACATCTCAGCCAAAGGAAGGCAAATGAGCTGCTATTGTGTGTGAAATAAGAGAGGGCAGCGCGGGCAACAATGGAGAGGAAACACATATTGTCACTAAATGAAAAAAATATCAAACACATATTAGATGTAAAATTAGCCAAGAAATAACCTCAGAAGAGCGAAATGTTGACCCGAATTTTGGGCGATTTAACCTCTCACTTATCACAGCGTTTCAATACATTTTTGACTTGGTTATGTTTTCGTTCGGGTTTTTTATGTGGTTTTCCTCTTTAAGCATTTGCTCCTTTGTCTCTACACATCACTTCCTCCGTCTTCACAGTAAGTGCCGCCTGTCACCAGAATTTGCTGATCGTATCATATAATTTGTCAGTAAATTCTCTGGGTGGTGATCGGGGAGCACAGAAACAAACAAACCAAGAAAAAAAAAAAGGGTTTTGTGTAGATTTCAAGAAGAAGAAAAAGACTTGTGCTTTGGTTATTTATATCAGTCTCAAAATATGCAGATCTCAGAGCTGATGAAGTATTTCAAGTGTTGTTTTTGTTTTTTTTCCAACAGGGATCTTCACATCAGTCCTGCAGTCATGCCAGGATGGAGATGTTTCTTTTGTCCATGTGTGCACACAAACCTCAGCCCAGTCGTCAGAGTTAGATGATGATGTTGACGTTGTACGTTTTCAAACCGCAGATATGCTGAGTTTGCACATTTCTAATTAAATGTCAAATTAAATTTTGACTACAGCAAGAAAAGGCCAAAATCCCAAATTTTGCATCCATCTTTGTGGCACAAAAAGCAGGCAGATTAATTGTGATATCTGGACATTTTCCAGTCATGTTTCTAGCAACAAAACAAATGTATTGACGCTGTCGGTCAATATCCATTAACAAGATCAGTTCGTTCTCCAGTTCTGCTGCCTGTAGCAAAGAAACAAAGTGTTTTACCGGGTTCTTGGGATATTTTTCAGCTCTGCTTGTGACAAGAAAACCAGGCAATTTTACCAAGATATCAAACATGTTTATGGTAACAAAACTGGATATTTGTAATGAGGCTTAAACGTCTTGCAGCTGTGTTTGGGGCATTAAACTAAGACTTTAGGACACTGTTTGGCTTCATTCGTGGTAACAAAAGGGACATTTGTGCCAAGACTTCAGAACATTTTACAAATTTGCTTATGGTATCAAAACAGTAAGTAAAACAGTGAGAGATTACTGGTCAAACCCCCTCACTGACAAACTGAGTATTGTTTGGAAATCCCCCATCTATCTTGCGGTAGCAAAACTGGGTAATTTTAACAAGATGCCAGGATGTTTCATTTCTTTGTGACAATTAAACTGTTTCACTAAGACTCTTTGGACATTTGTAAGTCATATTGGGGGGAACAATACTAAAATCTTTGTAAGAGTCACGCTGGAACATTTTCCAGGTGTCTTTGTGGAAACAAAAGTTTTTTATTTTCACAGAATTGAAAGTTTAAAGTAATGGCAAATTTCATCATATCTGTGGTTTGGACACATCTGCAACTTCTACATTTAATTTAGCAATTGGCTTGCAAACCCCACACTTGCACTGACCTATCAAAATTCCATTAGCTTCCTCCACTCTGCCTTTAGTCCAAGTGAAAATTTGAGTTTTCAGACATAAAAACCACATCTCATGGACTGTCTCGCTTGTCAAGAGAGCTCAAATTTTCAAATCTCAGCAACTCTAACAGTGGTCTGAGTGGTTTTGATCAAGAGTACTTAACTCTTCCAGCAAACCGAAGTTACTTCTCTTTCATCATTTTGGAGATGTCATTCTCCTGTCCGTATCAGTTTTAAAAGCTTTTCTTCAATATATATAATTTTTTCTAAATAACATGCACCTTCATCTGCTACTGTTACTGGAACCATTTCATGCCCATAAATCTTGACAGTTAGACAATCGTGGTGCTGCTTCAGAGTTTGTGTTGTGTGGGACGAGGATTTTTAAAGTTTAAAGTTTAAAGTTTTTAAAGTCTGGGAACAAAACCTCCTGACTGCAGTAAATGCAACAGTTTACACGAAGCCTTGTAACATGATTGGCTGCAAGTCAGAGACTGCATGTAATTGCCCACAGGTAAGGAGTGTATGTATATTCACATCACAACTATATGACACCGTCGTCACAATTTGTCCTCCCTGAAATTCCCTCAAATTTCTAAGTCTTTGAGGGTTTCCTTAATTCCAGTCAAACAAATGGGCATTTCAAAACATCCTCAAAATAACTGGTCATATAATACACAAAAATTACACTTTTTTTTGCTTTTGATTTGCATGCAAAAAACTATCTGCTACCAGTTTGGCGTTTACCATTTTAAAAATTTCATTCTATAACTCGTGTACTATTCAGATTTGTGCTTGTTTTAGAGAATTTAAATGCACATTTTTAATGATTTATGAGAACTGCGTGTGAATGTGTGTAATGCTCTTGCCTTATTACCCAGGTCGCGTGAGCAGAGCATCACACATCATCTCCAAGCCTGTTGCTCCTCCCGATCTGGAGACTTTCCACTTAGCATCTTCCCCCCTTTGGGCTCTGATCGCTGCGTCGTGCAAACATTAACGGTTTGCTATATAGAGAAAGCCCCCTGGTCCCTGAAAGAGCAGCTTCACGATGGCTGTTGGTACAAAAACGTCATTTACAATTTACTCTCCGTCAGCTGGGTAGAACTACACAACAATAGCATCGACACGAAGGGTTAAATATTAAAGTGAGGCCACAAATGCCACATTCTCCCACAGGAGGACAACTGACTCGACGGAAAACTCGTTTGGGAGTGAGACATTTTAAATTGAGGCTATAAGATGGTTACTCACATGAACACGGGCTGCAGGGAATCTTCTGTTCCCAGCGGAGTTGACAAATCGGCTCCGCGGGCCTGTGTGGTGGCTGTGCAGCGAACGGGGAAGAAGATTATAAAAGTCCAAATGTGACATTTCTGTTTCCCTTTAAGAAAAATGCCACACTTATTTGTTCTTAACACAATGATACCTCCTAGAAAGCTGTAGACAGAAGAGAGATAAATGTTTTGATTGTGTGAGGTAATTTACTTTAGGTCAAGTTTTACTACATAAGCCAAGATGTCTTTGCAACAACCCTAAAAGAACTTGTACATCTCAGATATTGTGTTTTGTCCCTGAAGGTAGCGTTTTATCCAGATGTTTTACCCACTGGCATCGCTCAGAGGTGCGCAAAGTTTAATGAACCTGCCGGGTTAAGCCATCAGTTTCACATGATTTGAACAGGTGACATAACCTAACATACTATCCAAAGCAAACACCTGCCAACAGAGTTTGAGTCCGTGGTTGAGTGGACATTCACAAACCAGTCTTTCAACGCTAAAGGGGATGATTAGCGCACGGGCCATATGTGGATGGTATGGATGGATGTGGGCCTGTTGCTTGTCAGGTAAAGTGTGTAAGTGAGGTGACAGAACCTGAGAACCTTGATTTGTTTCCAAAACCTTAGGACGTAGCTGTCACCGCGTTAAAGATGGGGTATGTAGTTTAATTTTGGCAAAAAAATTCCATAATAAGCTTTGCAAATGTTTAATTCAAGTGGTCTAAGAATAGATTAGACTCATGCACCTCTTTTAGGTTTTGAATTGATTCTTTACTAAAATCTACTCCCTGATGGAACTTTATAACCTACACACAGTTCATTTCAGGGAGGGGGTGTTTTCTATTGGCTGCTATGCAAAGGTACATGTGGTTGCCCACGTAGATGGTGAAAGGCAGGTACTGCTAGCATTATCACAAACAGCATACATGTCAAAGAGTCCAAAAAGAGGAAAACTGACCCGTGAGCATGGCTGTCTAAAAGGGCAGAGCGGGGCCACAGAGCAGAAACGGGGAGTGGCGTTGCATCGATAAGAGTCTCATGCTTGATTCTCTGAAGTTACAAACCCAACTTTTGATTGAGTCGTAATATGCTAAATGCTTGTTTTATGCTAGCTTTATTTTACCAGATGTTTATCGATATTCTGCCTGTTTGTCAGTCAGTATATCTGTATATCCAAATCAAAACTGAGGACAGTGGCATCACAGTAAAATGCAGACACCTCCTGGTCAGTCATGTTGATTAATCACAGCCAAACATAAGAACAAACCAAGGTCAACGGAAGGATAAATTCAACTGGCTACATGGAACCAATTACGATGGAATAAAATAATAATTTCACAACTCACAGAACGTTTCTCTTCCACTGTGCTTCCATCAGTTTAAAACTGTTTATAAAAATTTTAAAAAAAGTAGTTTTCTCCAGTGTTCAGAGGCAGAGCCTGAGCTTATTTTTACCTCCAGCGTGTCTGCCATACAAACAAGAAGCTGTTATGTGGTGGATGTGCGTATATGATAATATCTTCCATTACCGCCTCATTTATGCTAATCGAGGCAGAGGACACCGAGGCATGGCCACGTTGATCACTGGCAAGATTAAAACGTCAGGTCTCCACAGTTATTGTGCCCTCATCTCCTGAGGAAAGAAGACAATTGCTTCCATACAGATGGATCTTGCTCTTCATGAGCATGCCTTCGATGAATTTACATCGCGAGAGATAATGACATTTGGTCAATGTCATACAAGTAAGTGACTCAGACAAACAATCAGACAAAATTATAATTATTGTTCCTCTGGTTCTGAATTCGTAACCACTTCACAGGGCGCTGGAGAATTCTTGACTCGAATATCAATGACTTCCCTCAACTAACGCTGACAAGAAACATATTTATCTTGGCCACACTTTGGATTCATTTAACCATAACAGACTTGCAGGAATGGAGAGTTAGCGTATTCTTTATGAATACTCAAAAAGTGAAGGGTGACAACGAGATGAGGAACACTTATCAAATACAGGGTGATAGCCAATGCTAAATCTGCTAAGGCGGATGGAGGAGGTGCCTGATGACACAACGAAGACACTGATGGTCTAATGAGAAAGTTGCTCTGTGTTGCTGGGGAAATATTTTCTTTCTCTCAAGATGCACTGCGTTCACCAGGTGAATGGTGACCTCCATTTCGGCTCGGAGGTTGGAACTTACATGATGCCAGTCAGAAAAGTCATGAAGAGGCCCCTGAAGTTGGAAGTCTGACTTGAAAACTTCAGTAATGCTGAACAAGAAATCATACAGTATGTGGGGACATGTCGTCCGATATCCGACTTCCTAGGGAAATGGAACGCACCACAGTAACGTGCTCCATAGCATTAGCTAGCTCAGTTGGCTAGCCTCTCATCTCTTTCAATCGTACATGAAACTCCAAGAGATTGAATAACAGGGTCATAATTCCTGAAACAACTCAAGAAAGTTTTTGAGTTTTTCAAATGCATTTTATTGGTGCTACAGAGGTACCATCTAGTTTATTTTTTATGATTTTGGGCTTAACTGTTTCTTTAACTTGTACATGGTGATTTTTAACCTAAATGCTCTTCAAACCATCCTCAGTCCTCTTTTCTTTGACTTACAGCCTGAAAATTGAACTTTCTTCTTATTCTGCCCATCACAAGTCGAGTATGAGCAACCATTGGTGGGAACAGTGGGCACGCTCATCAGATTGCACCACATCGTAGGACCTTTTTTCCTCCATGTCCTCACCTCCACTTAAAATGAAGCCTGAAAAAGTTTTTAAATGCTGTGCATCTTGCCATCTCATTTAGTAAATAAGATGCATCTCTGTCTCTTGCATCTCCATGAGAGGAAGGGCCAGCCAAGCAGAAACAATCGCGGCACCACGTTAGCTAAATGCAAAGCCCTTAGCATTACAAACAAAGACAATAGGAAAGTAAAAAAGGGTTGAGCTGCAGATTGAAAGTGATCAGGAGGAGGATGGAGGCCTG
>KV751321.1:1484428-1509387 GCA_001698575.1 Mola mola | reverse complement strand
GCATACACATGATCGCCATTACAAAATATTCGACCACATGCACACGGACAACATCTTTATTGTCTACTAGTACCTGGTGTGCTGTTTTTTTGTGCACCAGACTCGTGCGTATCAAATATTCCAAACATCAACTCTCTCCGTACCGTGGCCAAGCACATTTAAGCCCCAAATTAGTGTCCTTGTGCTGTGCCACAGTGCGCTGAACTGGGCCCGTTTGGAGAAGTGGCCTCGGTTCATTTGGATTTTAAGCGACCAAGCAAGGAGTTTGAGGTAACTCCAATTTGATGTCAGTTTATTTAGGCAGCAGTAACCGTGGGCACACACGTGGGCTGTGTTGTTAGAACACAAAATATCAACACAAAGATGTTCAGTGGTGATGATGTAAGTATGTTCAGGACGAGAATGTTAAGTGAAAAAGTGAAGTTGGAGGAGAATCGTGCTTCGAGGCCACCAGGTCTGATGTGAGTATGCCGAAAGTTATTTTGAGTCAACCCCAGATATACTGATTAACAAAAATTCTGTCGTCCTTTTATAAAGTTTAATAAAAATGAATAAAAATAAATAAGCATTTGGCTATATATAGGCAAAAATGTAGGACGGGATATGTTTGTGTCAAAGTAGCCCATTCTTTGACAACAAAAAAACCTAAATATTTGGCTAATACTTCACCTTCAGTAACTAAAACTTGTAGTACTTTTATGTAGTGTTACACACAGGAAGTGCAGAGAACGGCTGTGTGTTCTTATTATCATTAGCTGTAGAGTGCTCAGCATGCTGCACATGCACAGGCATCACCACTGGGACAGGTTCTGCCAGGTCTTCCAGGTGGCTCGTCTGACCTTCCAATAACACGCCATTTATCAAGGACGGCACTTGTTTTCTCGTTAGTTTTTATTTTTGGAGCCAAGAAAAAGCAAGTAACGCAGACATGTATGAGATGCCAATTCATCACAAAGCCTTCTAACCCCTGGCTGTGAGGTGGCTCTCTGGCTGGCGTTAATGAATGCCAGCATGTGCTGTGTGTACTGAGCATTAATGTCTGTACTGCTGCTGATGACAAATGGCTTCATGTCCTGCACAATGTGGTGAAGCGGTAAAACACCCACCACCACAGCAGTGTTCGTTCTGGAATGCCACCATCATCATGTTTCAGTCTTCATCGGATTTTAGTCATTGGATTTTCAAACTGAGAACATTTCACTCTTGTTTTTGTGGGTAAAAGTTTGGTCTCATATGTATCGTTATTTGGAATTTTTCTTTTTTTTCTTTTTTTTTTACCCATTTGTATGTCTTGGTTACAGATGTGGTTTTCATCCAATGAAATGTTATTGGAGAAGGAACCAGTTACTTGATCACATGCAGTGTCACAATGCTTTGCAATTGGTCAACATGCGGTCAAACAGTCATCAATGTGTGTTCTGTTCCTTTTACTTGACCTTGGCAGAGAACATCATTAAATATCAAACATTACCAAATAACCTGTGTGGAGCATCATTACCGACCAAGTTCCCAGAGCAGATATCTCCTCTTATTGTTGAGGGATCAGGCCAGCTGTTGTTAGATGCTACACTTTAAGAGAATCTCACAACACTTGTGGAACAGTATTATCGTTCTTGCCTTCATGAGGATGATTTGGTGTAACCTGTGTTGACAGAGCTAAGTAGGGAAGCTATGAATCGCCTTTCCCTTAGCTTTTACGAGAATTTCGACCAGCTCTCACAATGGCTGCCACCAAACCTCACATCAGCTTTACCCCGACGACCTGCTCTCTCTGCTGCAAAACAATGAGAGGATCCATTGTTCACCAAGATACTGACAAAGTTAAAACAAAATCAAATTATGTTTTCCTCTCTCATCTCCAGAATCTCAAGGAAGGATTTGATGGTTGACTGCTGACATTAATCCTTGAACGTTGTTCGTTCTGAGAGCAACGTAAGAACTGTTTGACATTTGCAGTCATGTTACATCCACAACATAGTTCATAGTTTTTCCGAGCTGCTTTTTTGCGACGACTTGTAGGATCTGCAGTGGATCCGCACTGAACATGTCAAGTAAACGAACTTCTCAATGATGTTTTTGATACCGTTTTACTAATCCAGAGCAAGATATTCATGTATTTCTTTTGGCCTTCAAACAAAAATGATGACTAACAAAGACATTTTTGCGGCTACAGACTACAGGCAACAAGCTCAGTTACCCTCCGTGGTCTTCAAACTACAGACATCTAATCCACAAATCCATAACCACATCTTTTGTTGGATGAAAAAATTGGTAATTTGGTAAAAATTCTCACTTTTATTATGAAAAGTAGGCTGTCATCGACTCTATTTCTCTACAGTTTGTGTTTTCTGTTCAGCGTTACCGGCGGAAGCGCTTCCACTGTTGCGATGCGCTGCTTTGTTGAAGATGCTGCTTTGTTTGGGTGACCTGCATTCACCAACCAGAATCAACCAGGAGCGCAGCACTGCTTTGTTTGGGTGACCTGCATTCACCAACCAGAATCAACCGGGAGTGCAGCAGAGAGGAATGTTGCCCAATCCAAACTGAAGAGTACATATGTAGGTTACTACTTCATTCTGTGTAGGGTCACCTGTTTTACTGGATCAAACATCTATGTCTTATCACAGCTCAACAGAGCATCAGTAAAATCCTCCTCACAGGCAGAAAGCCTTGTAGTATTATTATTTTTACTCATTTCACTCAAAAGGGGAACCAATCACCAACAAGGTTTTCATCAAAGAAAAGTCCTGAGTGACTAACACGTCTTCAGCAGCCAAAACACAGAGAGCTCTCCTCTAACACTGCCAAAGGTGTGGTGAAAATTGTCTATATACATGAAAAGGTTCAGTTTCCTGGATTTATGCTGCTTCCCATACGGGCCTCGTTCTCTCTTTGTTCACTGTGAAAAAGTGTTGAATGTCTTCAGAGAATTGAGGGAACAGAACTGAGTCTATTTTTGTCAGTTGCTGTTTGCCATTGAACACAAACAGTCTGTTGCAGAGGGAATAGAGGCTGTTTCCAGTGACAACCTGGAAGCAGCAAAACCACTTGATGAGACAATGTTCACTGAGAGACTGGAAACCAAGAAAAACTAAATATGTAGAAAATATATAACTTTGCCGAGTTTTGCCACCAATAAAACTCCAATCTTGGGTACAAACAGGGAGAGCACAGCTACCGTTTCATGTGTTTACATGGAAAAGTGAAGGGACTTTACTTCCCTGCAGACAGACATCGACTGAGACAGGTTCGGTATCCAACAGAGGTACTCAGATGGAGGTGGGCAGCAAAGGATGCAGAAAAAGTGTAAATAGCGCCCCCTATATGAGATTTGGCAATTGGATGCACAGAAGGGAATCAGCTAATGTAGACTAGCCAACATCCATCTGATTAATCTCACATCCTGTTGGTAACCTATTTAAATATTTACCTTTGGCTTATTAAAAGCATTTTTGCTGCTTCTGAATGAATCTCCAGCTTACCACCACTTTTTGATTTTTCACTTTATTATGAATTATTTTTATTTATTTTACTCTAAAATTGTGTCTCAACTTTCAATTTGCGATTATGGAGTTATAAATCTTAGTGTTCTACGCAATGTGTCTTTATCTTCATGTATGAAATGACACACATGTCGGGGTATTTGAATATTGAGTCAATTAAAAATATAATTAATCTGAGCGTTTAATTAAAAGGCTGAAAATTGCTTCGATGCAACGGAAACCCTCACATTTTTTAACTGTCTCTTTTCCGAATTGCACGGACTCATTTCTGGCCTTCAGCCCACAGTGACAGACAGAATTTGTCACCGTCCTCTGTGTAATGAGCCGTCATGCGGCCGGTACCACTGACATGTCGAACGTCTGGGCTGAAATGTTACGTGCTCAGTTTTGTGAGGTGGACTTGATGGGATGGGATTGATCCTGAGATGAAGATTACTGCAGATAAGTGTTCAGGACCATATGATTCAACCGGGAGAAATTTGGATCCATACTGGACAAAGTGTAATGACCACTGAAGTCAAAAATCACAGGCCAGTCTGGAGAAAAGGCTCATTTCATCCAGTTTGAATCATTTGTAATCAAGGGTATCGAGTCAGAGTCTGAGCAGAACTGAAGCTAATGAAGCTACACCACAGACCCCAACAGTAAAACCATATTAAAGGCATCAGAGAAGTTTTAGAGGCTGCGCATAATATATTGTTTCATATTGTCTTCAAAACAAGCACTTTCTAATGAAACCCCTCTAAACACGATGGCATCCTCTCAGTATCTTATATTACTGTTACCTCTGACCGTTACCAAGACCTTTGTTTTAAACCTGCAGTGTGACACTTGTGTCTCTCTCGTTTGGCAATGAAAGCAGCAATAGAATCACTGTCAACTCAAAGGCTTCCAGATGCTGTAGCATGTGGCACATATTGAAGCCAACTGCATCACTATGGTTGCTCCACTTTCCTGCTTTGCACACTCCTCGCGTTGATCGAGTACAGCTCAGAGCCGACGAGTGCCTGATGTTGTGAATTTTTGCTGTTGTAGTTGTTGTCCAGTCATTCTTAAATGCATTGCGACAACCTGATGGTAGTCCATAATGATCACTAAGCAAGATTACACAAAGACTACTGGAGTGATTTCAATGATATTTTCATCAAAGGCGTGTTTATAGCCAACATGCAGCTGATTAGATTCTGGTGGCCCAAAGTCAAAGGTCGAGGTCACATAAAGGTTGAAAAGCAGGCATTTGGGTCATAACAAGACATCACTTTGTAGCTGATCTTGGGCTCTATCACATAGCCAGAACCAGCGGGCTCTGCAGTCCATGTGTCACTCATCAGGTGGCGTCAACATGTGCTTTTTGATGCACCCAATGACCTTGACAAAAAAACAAAATCATACTCGGGAATGCCGCCCAAAAATCTGACTTTGAAGGTCAGTGTTTATTGCTGGGGAGCGAATGTTGCAGGGAATTTTACTGTGCTGGTGGAGGTATGCCCTCTCTGAGTGCCTCCTATTTTTTCATCTTTCTCAGGGTCCCACGTACCCACAGCTTTTCTCTCAGTACAGCTTCAGTCCCTCAGTCCGAGCTAAAAGTATACAGTACATCCATATGTGTGTTTGCATACAAAAGAATCCACAGATCTGTCAGTGACTTCAAGAAAAATACATGAGAGTGACTCAGTTGTCTAGCAACAATAAAAAATGACATATTTTAGACTTTACAAAGTTTATAGATTGTGAAATGCTAATGTTAGCCCATTTTTGGGATCCTCAGGGATTAAAAAGCCTCCTAATGATCTGCTCATCAACAGCTAGCTACTGATTTTATACATCAGCTCTCATCTGTCGGGCTCTTTCCATACCTTTGTGTTTTTTTTCTTCCTTATTTTGCTCTGAAAACAGCTGTCAGAGAACAGGAACTGGAAACAGCAATGGAACTAGTGAGGCCAAAACCGAGCAGTGAAAGTGATTAGAGCTGTTGGTGATATTTAGCCTGATTTTATGTCATCGTGTGACCAGTCATTATTATAAATGAAAGATTAGTGCAGCTGTGAACGGTGAACAGCTTGGTGGTCGGCTGTGGTGGCGGAGCGAAACAAAGTGTTTCAGTTTCAGGTGTTTCACTTCACTTTTGGCAGCTGTGCTGTGGCTGCACTTCAACAACATTACACCACTTCTGCCTCTGCTGCCGACAGACAAGAGTCATAATTCACACTGGAAGGCGCTCGTCTGGTAAATGTGGCCATTCTAAGATGTAATTCGAACAAACAACTAATCCTGTCAGTTTGAAAAGTTAGTGGCTGCGAGTGATGACGAATGATACTCTGACTTCCAGCACTGTCACACTGTATTACTGCAATTTCCCAGTTCTACCAAACAGCCTAAGCTCTAAATATTGGAGCAGCAAACACTGAAAGGAAAGCAGCCCATTGAGATGCTGGATGAGCAGCTTTCCCTTTCAGCAGGTTATTTGGCAGCACATCAGAAGACCTTTCAGAGATGGTTTTATAAAAACAGGCCAAAGACAGTTTTCATTTGCTCTGTTCTGAACCAAAGGACCTTATTGCATTGCACTTGAAATCAGGGGCCTTCTGGGTCAGAGCTCTTTGCAATGGGAAGTGTAAATACAGGGAGGCAAATCAAGTTAGCTTGCACTCAGTGCTCATTTGCTGACAGCGTGAAATAAAAAGTAATGTGCAATAAGATCTGTGCATGATTTTGCTGAAGGTGAGCTGCGGGAGAACCATAATGAGAGAAAGATCCTCATGTGATTGACTAAGAGGCTGCTAATTTGATTTCAGCCCTCCTTGATCAGTAAGTCAGCACTCCGGTGGGAGCAGGGGAGGAGGAGAAAACAAGGAGAAAGAAAACAGAGCAGGAGGAAAACCTGGGGTCACTTGCTTTCAAATCAGCTGCCACTTCAAACAAGCGAGACGCGACGACGAGAGCGAGAAAAAGCAACCGACAAAAAGTTCCTTTCGCAGGTTTTCTTTTCTTTATGACTTGGAGCGTAATTAATTAAGGCGCATCAAGCTAGCGCACAAATGACAGGCAGACTATCGCGTCTCGCTTTCATTTGCAGATGAAAGCCGGGACCACACCAGGCGGGTTGCAGAATACAGCAGCCAGGTTTCATTTTTCACTTTCACCACCAGAGACCTGCAGGGGAAAAACAAACCTATAAACACACCGACTGGACAAATATTACTTCAATTTCAACTCTCACACTTTCTTAACAGCTTTGGCTGGTTGGATGTTTTTAATGTCCAATCTACAATGTTGATCCAGCGCGATGTTGTCAGATATCTTATATCATAATATGCTAAAATGTGAGCCTCTTAACCACAACTGTGTGGTTGTGTTACAACGGCTGCACTGTGGTATCATCTCAATTGTTTGGGGATCGTGGATTCGCTCTATGATCTATTGCGAACACCTCGTTGGTGGCTGTGTCGGTAAACTTTTGATTTACGACCATATGTGTCTCGTTAAAGCTTGGTCGTGATGGCTGACAGCAGGGATGTCAGGGGGCGATTGAACGAGTGTGTGGAGAAGGTCACGCTGCTGTAAAGTTCATCACGGTTCAATGACTTTCAGCAGCGCGAAGAGCTCCACGTTCACCTGGACAGTAGGCGTATCCTCGTCATACATCCGTGTCAGACTGCGGATTCGGACTACGCTTTTTGTTCCTATGAGCCTCTGGAACTGATTATGCCTTTATGTGTGGTGTATCTCTACTGTGCATATATGTGCGGGGCATTCATGTCGGCCGTCGCTGTGAATAGCGATGAGTCATATTAGGTTTGAAGAATATACGCCCGTACTTGCACTGGATATGAGTTTCACAGGCTCTCTTACAGCTTCAGTAAAAACAAAAGATTTTTTTTTTTTTATATTAACAGACAAATAAAACAGTTAACATTCTTGGTCCTGTCTTCCACTATTGCCTCATTTTTAAAAACCCATTGAACAGAGAACAAACACCTTTGTTTCGATCAATTGGAAGTAAATCATGAATTTACACACTAAATCTCTCTCCATGCTGTTTTTCTAATGCTGCCCGACTGTCCTGCTGCTCTTCCAGTCCATCCCTTTCTCCCCCGAAGTCGTCGTCCCCGTCAGAGATTCTCTGAACCACCACTGGGATCTCCTGTGACGTCTTCAGCTGTTTGGTTTCCAACCGTTTCCATGCTGCGGTGCTCACCTGGGTGAAGCATTAGCTCCCGCTGATCCCAGGTCACAATTTATCGAGCTCCTCAAACAGGCAGCGATTGCACAGCTCAGCCAACAGCTCAGCCCCATCGATATTTGGAGCTACCGTCACATTCTGGCCATTTTTTTCCTAACTACCTTTCATGTTGCACAGTGAAGGCACTTCATAATCTCCAGCTGAAAACATCTCTGCGCCGCACAGTACAACAAAGTAAAAGTTCAGAATTTATGACCTTAGGCAAAGTTAAATCTCTGTCAAACTTTGCTTCTGAATCAGCCGCTGAAACTCTGCAGTCTTGAAAAATTATTACTGGACTTTTTTTGACCTGGGACATCAGAAGTGATGACAGAACTGCACTCTGGGAAACTTAGATTGAGCTCTTGTCAGTGCTTCAAAATTAGTCTGCGACCAACATCTAGTAATGTTTTAGAGATGAGGAAATTACACCTGACATCTCCACCCACATTGTTGTAAGTAGTAATAATTGAGTCTCCATTTTGAGTGCAACTATCGCTTTAATAGCTCTGTGACAGCGTCTTTTCTAAACTTAAATTATTTTATTCATTATTATTAGTTTAAACCTTGTGTACTCTTCCTATTTCTCACTCCACACTCATCTTCCAGATACATCGTCCTCTGAAAGCAGCATCCAAACACTGTGCCTCTTCTCTGTTACCATCTGACTCTTTTAGAAAAATGTGACATCTAGATTTTCAAGTCAGGAAGCGAATAACGTTTGGTTGATCCTTTTATAACCATTCTTTTTTCCGCGTTCGCCGCCGTGTGGAGGCTTTTCACCGGTAAGTCATTGTGTTACCGAAACATGAAAGCTGGTCAGCGAGAGCCAGTGAAGCACAGCAACACCTTCTACACAAGCATCAATAATAGACAGTTGCACCATCTCCCGGGCTAAACACTGCAGGAGGTAGGTAGTCTGGTGAAACCAGCCATCTGTGGCCCAAACAAAAAACCCTCTGAAGCGCTGGTCTTAACCCCCTCCTCACCCAAGACCCCAGTTCTTAGGGGAGTTTGCAGCTATTTAAAGTTTAATGCTCTCTTAAGTCAAAAGAATGCTAATTTTTGTGGCCTGCTACCAATTTTCCTTCCCTTTCACTCTCACCCCTAAATTACAAATCTGTTGTCTCCACGGCCCCATTTATCCGCGGTGTTACAGCTGGGGACAATTACGCACAGGAAGCTCGCAGGGGGACGTATTGTGGGAGCAGCCAGGAAGCGAGTGGCGGATCCATCCTTCAAGGGAGCCGAAGCGCTGCGGATTGCTGGTGGGGGGGCGGTGCTCTTTGGCCACGGGGTTCTTCTGGGGTATCTTCAATGAACCCCCCAGCAGTTCCTCGCCACCACCGTGGCCTGTGAAGATCAGCCAAAACAAAACATGGAGTGCGGGTGGGGGCTTTGCAGATAGGGGCATGAAAGAGAAGGAGAAAATGAGGAGCTACTCGGGAGCGTCTCTCTCTGTTTGCCCTCTGCCCCCACCTCCAACTGTGCACAGTGTCTCAGCAACCCAACCTACCGTATTTCCGGCCAGAAGACAATGTCTCATTCTTAAGCTCTCATTTTGTGAGGATGGGGGAAATCCGGACTCATCCTGAATACGGTTTAATATTCAGTGCTCAGCAGAAACCGCAGCTCTATGAAATAGTCTTTGGGTACTTAACCTCCTCATTGCTCCTTAAATGGATAACAATGGCCTTGAGTAACGAACATGGTGTTGTTTTTTCTGGAAAAATAAATGTTTGGTAAAAATTATTTGAGAGAAAAACAATGATTTAAAACAACCCCTCAATGGGAGGACTGGTCCACTGTCACCACGTCTATAAGCAGATGGTTAGGACATGTCCCGAGCAACATTTTAACATGACAAAATGGTCCCTACCAAGATTTGAGGGTTATATTCCAGTCAAATCATTTATGGTGCACAACTGTGGGAAATTACTGAACCGCCATAGATGCCGTTTTTGTTGTTATCCCGTCTGTTTTGTTGATATATTCATGTTATTCTTGTGATTTATTTTCAAGAATAGTCGTTTATTTTCTCTTTTATTGCATGTAATGTAAGCAGGGACATCTTAAGGTGGAACAGTTTTCTGCTTGAGGCACTTAAAGCTGGTGAATTTTCATACCTCACAGAGGAGGTAAACGTTATGATAATAATAATTAGAAGAAGAAGAAGAAGAAGAAGAAGAAGAAGAAGAAGAAGAAGAAGAAGAAGAAGAAGAAGAAGAAGAAGAAGAAGAAGAAGAAGAAGAAGAAGAAGAAGAAGAAGAAGAAGAAGAAGAAGAAGAAGAAGAAGAAGAAGAAGAAGAAGAAGAAGAATATTGCCCATTGTTTGAGCACTCACTCGGTTGTGTGCAGCCAACAGAGTATGTTAAGAGTGTGTTGATGGAGTGTGAAGATGAATACCTCCTTCAGGAGCAAAGGAACCCCGGTGCTGTGTGTTTGTGTTTGAGAGGCTCTATCAGTATTCCTGAGTGTATTTCATTGATATTTCCCTGACTTTTTCGTCATGGCATGTTATTACCATTTTGCAACATATACAGGCAGAGAGGAATGTGTGGGGACGGGTGTCCCTACAACAGTTGACTACAAACCTCATGCCGTTGCATTGAGGTGTTTAAATTTCACCCATATAAACTGTATTTGGCTGCCACCCGATACAAAAAATTTCATTTTCAGCTAATGACAACATTCCCATCAACCTCGGCTGTACTTGTTTAGTTGTAACTGAAAAGCGTTTGGCAGTTAAGCTATTTTTTTTCTCTAGGATGGCATCGGAATGAGCTGTCGTCCAGTAGCTGATGGTCTACCACATGTTGTTGGTTAGGATTTAGGCCTGGAGGCTGATGATTGGCCAGCGAAAGCAAAAGAAGAAGAGCGCCGACCCATGGAATGACGAAGATTACAACTGTAAAACATCGGCCTGTTACGTTGCTATTGTGAGCATGTTAGCATTCTAGCATTAGCATTCAGCTCAAAGCACCAGCGTGCCGGCTGGGGATCGGTGGTGATAGCTTGTTTGATTTGTCCATTAGCTGAATTCCGGAGCAGGCATGCAGGGTTCTGTAAATATGTTTTACTGAGTGCTTCAACAGACAAAAGCCTACTCACACGGACGTATTTCAGACACTAATATGATCCAGTGTCTACACAGATGAAAGATTCCACTGATGGCACTTATAACATTTACTGAGAACACAAGAACACATAAATGCTGACAACATTTAAACTCTAGTACGCCTACCATGCAGTATTTATGTGCACCAGTCATGTTACCTATATTGACCTTCCGCCTTTGCTCACCACAGTAGTGAAAGAACAGAAGCTTTTGGACATCGAACCTCTAGCCGTCTTCCTGTTTGGTTTTCTTGACGGAGCGCCGCAGCCTCATAGAGCGAGCACAGCTCATTTTTCAAGGTTTTCCACATTTAAAGTCCACAACAAACGGGGTCTGTGGGGGCAGAGAGGAAGCACATAGTGCTCTGTGGAAGGAACGGTGAAGAAAGAGGAAAAATATGATATGTTTGCTTCACCTCTGATGGTGGGTTTGACCCACGAGGTTACAAAATAAAGCCGTATATTTTTCTGAACGTTGCTGTTTGCAGGTAGTTTTGCAGACGTCTGAATTAACTTATTCGTAAGATTTTTCAGCTAAAGTAGAAGTGGGGACCCGAACACAGCAGTCACAAACCTTTCATCTACGGCAGGCGGCGGGTCTGGATATTTCTCTCTTCAGTAGTCTGTGCATCCAGGTGCACTGTGGGAAGGTTGGCGGATAAACATCCTCTCAAGGGGAGCAGGTCGGGGTGGCATTTCTCGGCGGGGTTTCTTTTGTTCTTGAAGTGTTCCCCCGTGCTTTCAATAATTCAGCAGGCAGCCTTTTCTTCTTTTCCACTTGACTCGATGCCAACGCGTCAAACCTCTTGGTTAAATATCTGCTCACCTTCAATCCCCCCAGAAGACCCACATTCAGAGGTATTCACAAGGCTGCGTATTATTTCTGCACTGTGCAGGTTGGTCACAGTGTGGCCACGCACTCCGTCTCCGTGCTGACTGATGGGCTCTCGCAGGAACAGTGTTATTGCTGTTCTTCATCCAGAATGTGTCCTGAAATACCTCGCAGTTACATCTGACTGTAAAGACTAAGAAAAGAAAGACATGACACTTTCTCAGGCGTCTGACATCTTTGATGTGGAACTTATTTGCCTTTCTTGCTGTTCTGTCTCTTCGTGTCACATAATATTTTATAACGGGCCCATAATGCTTTTATTAAAAAGCACGTACGTCACGTCACAGTTTGCGTGAAACCAAAGTATGTTGCTTGTTTAGCCATTTTCTTTTCAAGTGACCAGGAACTTTTCCAGAAGTTCAACATGTCCTGGTTGTTTTTGCGCTGTTTCTGAGCTGAAATCTAAGCCTGATTACAGTCGGTCCAATCAGCATGAATGTAACCCCTTGTCACGCCCCGGAGCACACACCCCTGTTTGGTTTTGTTATATTCTGTCTTGCAGATCTTATCTTTTGATTCTTGTTTATTTAATCATATGCTTGAGAAGCTCCCATTCGGTTCAAGCTGAGCAGAATCTTTCACCCACCGATGTTATGATGTAAACACGGCCGATGGCCAATCTGCAACGAGCAAATAAAAACAACTGAACATTTTTCAGACTTTTGAGGGGCAAACTGTCCTGAGCAGTGAAGATTCTTCTCACAGAGTTGAATCTGTTAATGTTAGCCTGTTAGCCTCCTGTTGTAACATTAATGCTAGCAACCATGCTGCATGATTGCACTCCATTTGATTTGCAAAATGAACATGATGTCGAAATTAATGCCAAAGCCGTTATGCAAGCGTCTGATGCAGAATAAGCTTGAAATAGTAGAAATACTATTTTATTTTATATGAGCAATCCATTCCATTTACAGACTTTTGGTTGTCTGTAGTTGCAGTTTTTGTTTTTGTTTTTGTTGTTCACTGATGGGATCCAATGCATGCTTAATGCTGAGTTTTACTGTTTCTTGGGGTTAACGTCATAATAGCATGTAATAATAATGTTGTTGAGTATTATTTTAAGGTCTGGCTGGTTGCGATATGCGAATGACAGATTTAAGGTTCTGTTGTATCGGTAACATTAGCACAATAAAACCTGAATCTCTCGCTCTCTCTCTCTCTCTCTGTTATTGTACATTCATCCGTGGAAAATTACAGTAATTAAACAGTAATGAAGTTTTATCGTGATATCAAAACAACAATGGATAACATGTCTTTTAAAACCACTGAATAAAGAGTATTTTTTTTATTAACATTGTGAACAATTGAAAAACTCCAACATATAATAACACATTTATAACAGTATTATTGACTGTGCAGCTTTTTAAATTTTACATGCTGGTATTTTATAGTTTTAAACATAGTATAGAGAACTTAGCAGTGTATGGATACTTGACAATCATTAGAGTGATAAGGTAATCAGGTTTTAACATTGTCTGGAGTTCCAATGAGAAAAATGGGCTTTTACGATCCTTCAGTGACATTTTAATGTGTTCGTTTAAACTAAGTCAATCCTGAAATCCTCTCTGAACTTTCAGGTTTTTGACTAGACGTGGATCCTCAAACAGTGGTATTGTTTACTTAAATAGTTGCTCCCTGTGCAATGTGTGTCACGAAACGTTCAATTCTTCTGACTTCTCTGTCATTAGGGCACCAAATCATATCTGACCTTGCTGACAACACATGAGGCTTATAAACACCTTACAGCTCCAAACATCATCATTATCTTTTACACGATTGTTTCAAAGTCATTGGTGGGGGTGTCGCATTGAGCTTCAGCATAATAAACACGCACACACACACACACACTGAATGACCCAGGTGGGATTTGGGGAAGGAACCAGAGGACAAGACATACTGATCTGTCCTCATTTCCCTTAAGGCGTGTGTGTGTGTGTGTGTGTATGTGTGTGTGTGTGTGTGTGTGTGTGTGTGTTTGAGGGTAATCAGGCTCAGTGTTCAAAAGGATGTGGGCTCTCGGGGGGTCGGAGGGGGCCTACCTGACGGCCGCGTTTATCATCAGCCGAGAAGTGGAGAGGAAAGGTCGTCCAACCATCTCAGATGTTGCTCAAAATCAATGTCGGAGTCGTCCGCGGCCGCAGACCAAAATGGAGACTGATTGTTTGGTTTTGTTGTGCAGCTGTGTGTCATTGCTTGTTTGGCCGTTGATTTGCTCCGCCAGGATATTGATATCTGAAAGCACTTCTCATTTGCAACGTAGCAGGAAATGCGATGCGGGTCAAAGTTGAACTTTTCTGGTTAAAAGCTCCATCAGGTCCATATGTTCATCTTGGCAAATGACAAACAGCAATGCAACCTCCAAACACACACAAACAGTAACCTCATTTCCAGATTTGAGAACTTTACAGGACTAATTCTCATATGGTTAGATGGGAACTGGAAACATTGCCTTCCTTTGGGCTTGTTGTCTACATAAATGTTAAAACGACTTTAGAAGACAGGAGGCAATTTGATCAGAAATGGAGGAAACAAACCACAAAAAGGTTTCCGTTCTTTAAATATAGTTTATCTATGGAAGACATACATGCTTCTATCAAGCTAAAATAACCCTGTTAATCCAGCTAATCTGGAGCTTTATGCTTTCAAACAGAATCTTTTAGTTAACTTTGTCTTATGACAGCTTCAAGTCATCAAGGATGTGCAGCCGAGTTTATCTGCTTTGAAATCTTCTGACTCTTTAAACTAGTCTACTATACGCCACACAGTGGCAAGTTCTAACATTAAGGTAATTCAGCCATACGTGTTTGAACGAGACACGGAAGGGGAGGAGCTACCTATAGAAGGTCGCCTACAAGATGACGCATCAGAACCATCAGTTTCACCTCTGCCACTTTAAGTCCCGCCCCCACAAGCTATCAGGATTGGTTCTTCAGGTTTTCTACATGGAAGACCCGGCCTGTCAGAATTCGACTGCCACTGGTGGATTGCAGAACAAAAGCAGAAATCCTCAGCCATTACGTTGATGCTTATTTCAGTCATGACGTGTTTTGTAGTACATAAAAAAGCACCACGTGGACATTATTGTTTTGGACACTATCACATTAATGGGTCATAATGATTGATCCCATATCGGATGTTCTCATTGAAAATTCCAAATAACATTGTTTGTTGAAGTTTTGGTTGAAGAAAGTAGTCTGCAACTTCCTGCTTCATAATTTCCAATATTATCAGCTGACCAGCATTGCTCTGGATGTAAATAGTCGGAAATACTCCGACTATCGAGCAGAGCAGCAACTACTGTGACTCTTCAAATCTGGGCTCCTACAGTCAGCATGTCAAACCCACCTATTGAGATAACCTGCTGTGATTGGCCCAGCATGGATGGCTTGTTCCATATTTCAGGGAAATGGAGTTAACAGAACTCATTCACGTTTGTATAGAATGTTTGTAGGTTTGGTCAAAATCTTGACTATTTTCATGCTTCAACTTTGACCACATAAATCTAATAGCTGTAACTTATTCCGTTTTTTCACTGCATCTCATAATGTTTGCTTGCATTAGCACTTTTAAGACTGTACGTGTTGTATCTGTAGTTGGCTTCTACATCCGTGATATTGGCTCAGGCAGTAATACAGGCATAATATAAAACAATTTCATCAAAGAAGAATCATAAGTATGAAAGCGCTTCTCTTCCACTCAGGTCTGATGTGGGCTCTAAGTGACAGGGAGTCTTTGATGATGGAGACCCGCTTAAGGAGTCAAATCAGTCCATTAGCATTCCAGCAGCGTGGCCTCCTTCACAGCCTGAGCCTCTTCACTGAGACCTGAAGAAATAACCAGCTGTGTAATCTCATTTAGCTGCACCTGGGTCACGGCGGGACCCAAATAGAGTCATTATAGGTGCCATGTTCACGGCCGTGGATGCATGCAAATGGAGATAAATCAACAGTAAAAAAAGTGCTGTTTCAGGCAGCGCTGCCTTATGCATCCTGGTAACATGCTTGTACAGTTGATGACCATTCGAGAGATTGGAAATGTTTCCTTCAGAAACACGTTGAGCATGTGTTCTGTTTGAGCAAACATAGAATGGAAGGCAAAACAAGACATTAAATTAACTTATATTATCTGTATAACAGGTTCCCCAGAGCTCTTCAGCAAGCGTCACCTTTGAAGCATTTTAGTTCTTTATTCAAATGGCCTGATTTAGAGTTAAAGTTCTCCAATTAGTAATATTTCAGCTGTCTTTTTCCCCGTATGAAGGGGTGGTGGTGGTGGGACAAAAACACACAAACTACCCCATTATTTCAGCAACCCTATGGACATTTCCAGACATCTTATACAGAAAGATGGATATTTTAAAACAAGAACTAAGGACAACTTACAACTGCGTTTGCTGCAACCAAAGCAAAAATTTCGGATGAGATGTCAGAAGCGTTTCCAGTTAAATTTCTGCCAACAAACTCAGGCCTTCGAGGCAAATTATCTTTTGCCTGAGCCTAATCTTGATTTTTTTTTAATTAATCTAACCAGACATTAAGTTTAGAGTAGACACAACAGAAAGTAGCAACAGAAATTATTTCTAAAATCAGCTGTATGAGGAACATTAAAGCTTTTACTGAAATCAAAAGGTGCGGAGGTCAGGATGCATTAGAGAATAATATAGATTTCTTCAAACAAACGGATTTATAATTCATAGTTACACCAAAGATTGAAAGGACTTTAACCATACAGCTTTTGATGAGTCAGTATTATCCCCAAAACATTGATGAATTCTCAAAAAAAAAAAAAATCTACAGAAAATTGCAAGGGAATCAACCGAGCACTTATTTCCCTTTTGAATTTTTCATGTGCCATGTAGAGCAAGCACAAAGCCCATTTTTCACAATAGTCATAAAAATCCTGCAGATTGACGGCCGCAGCCAGCACCGTACTGTACTGCTGTCTGCTGGGGTGAAATTAGTGCCTAGACTCCTGTCAGCGCTATTCTTCCCCATGTCTCATCCGTCACAGGAAGCTAACGCTAACAGCAGGCAGGTCACTGTGCCGAATGTCCTCCAAAGAACAGAGAAGCTTCTGCACTTGGTCATTAGAGTGATAGATTTGCTCTCTGCACTTCTTTCTGCTTTATTTCTCTTTTTTCCACACACACACACATTAGTCAATCTGTTGCGCTCAGCGCGGACTGATGGATAGCCAGCCACTCGATGGCTTCTTCTTCCTTGCCTCCCGTTCACGACATCGCTGTTGGTCCCTTGTTTATGAGATAAAGTCCCAGTCGGCCAATGGCATCCCATCCTAATTATCTATCAGGTGGATGAAGGCATTTATCAAATGCATTATTAAGCTAACAGAGGAACGGGGCTTTTCTGTGGCCCTGTGTGGGCCAAAGGTGACATCATTGGTCCGTGTTCAGAAGCCCGAGCCGGGTCAGAGTGGTGGAGGAGGAGCGGGGCACCGAGGGTCGTCTCACAGCGGACAGAGTCATTAAACTGGGCCTTCATTCATAATGAATGAGCTGCAGGGCCGACTGTTCCAGCCTGTAATTCCAGCCGCCCTTTGAAGTGAATGAAAGGAGAGAGAGTGAGCGAGCAGAGACAGAGGGAGTCTGAGAGACGAGCGAGAAAAGAGACGAGGAAAAAGGGAATGAGGTATGAGCCAGAGAAAACACTCTCTGCGTCTGCACCTCTCTTTTGATACCACTGCGCTCTTTCTTCCTGAGTCCCTTTTGTTTAAGCTTCTGCTCTTTTGGTCTTCCTTGCTGCGTTGTCCTTTTCTTCTTCGCTTTTGTTAGCAATGCTAACAGCGTGAGCCTAGAGACGTCAATGTCAAAATTGACTTTGTGCAGATATTCACGCTGTATTGATGGTTTAGCTTTAAAAATGCCATTTTAGGGGAGTATTTTTACCACGGTCCCCGAGAGCCACACCAAAGTACCACATCCTTTCAAGGCCCCAAACACTATCACATCTCAAGATTTTTTCTCAATCCCCACTGTCATTTGCAAAGAATAAGGCATCGACAAAGATGACTGCAGTTTGGTTTTAAGGCATCAATATGAACCCATAGTGACTGAAGCACACACACACACAGAGACACCAACCGGTCCAGACCGGTTCACTGTATAGACATTGGAAGTTCCGTAAAGGATTTAAGCTTATATTTACCTGACCTCCTTTGGCCTAATGCCTGGTAGGCCTACATGAACATGCAGTCTGACTGACAGCATATTGTAGGGTGTTAGTTGGCGACAAATGTGGGCTGGCCGTTATCGAGGCAGCTAAAGGGAAAAAAGTCGTTGTGAAGGGCTGCCGGGATCTAACTTTTTACCAGAGCGACTCAGCCAGGGAGTGATGGGAGATATCACCACCATCCAGGACATAGTGTCTCTTCCCCAGGATCTCCAGCCACAAACTGGTAGAATGTTGCTGGAGGTTGACAGGTTCGTAAAACTATGCCTGTCGCTTTCTATCTCCACTGCAGCATCCAAATGATCTTCCTCTGCACTGCGTAGACTGAAGACCTGGCTGTGCAGCGGCATGACGCAGGACAGACTCACCAACTTGGCACTTGACTGCTCACCGTGACTTATTGGATGTGGTCAATCTTCCAACCTTAGGACACCTTCTATTGGTAGAACAACCAAAAACAAGGCCCATTCCGTCATTTTTCATTCACCACAAACTGGTGAAGACAAACCCTTTCATTGATAGCTGGTTGTAAACTGAGTGGACGTGCATTGATTGGTCCACTCCCGTCATGTAAACACGAAAATATCACACAAACATGATCAATAATAGGTGATTTGATTATATAGGTCGGTAACTTCCTGGGACGCAGCCTCCCAGATACCAGACCAGCGTCTGTGCCGCCAGCTCTGCTGCTAATACTAATTCAGTTGTCTTTTTGAAATTTGAAATACTCCTTCAGCCTTTGGATCGTTGTTAATGTCCCTGACTAAAGTCCAGTTACCTTAAATTTAAGCCGATAATCACTTCTTTTACTCATTTACTTTATTTTATATGCAAATGTCCTCATTCTGGGACAATAAAGGCATTATTTTATCTTATCTTCCTCTTTTAACACGATAGGCAGACATTTTGCTGGACATTTTGCCACCTAGTCCAACTGAGAGGGTGAATTCTTGGCTGAGAGGTGGATCTTGACTGGTCTCTTCCTCTTTGATTGGCACATCATTTTCTTTTCCATAATGGATAAGCTTCATACTACAACATTGTTCATTAAATAGGGGATAATATCTTGACTATGTAATCGAAGAGGATTATCATCCTGCACTCATTTGTCAGACACAAGGACTTGTCCATGTCCCACATTACATCTCTGGCTAACACACAAATCCAGTGATTTTAGGCCCAAAAACCATGTGTTTAGGTTAAGGAGATTACTGTTGAGACCTGGTTTCAAACAGAACACAAACTGTCGTCCCCCCGGTGAAGGTCGCGTGTGACCCTCCATTCAGGGTCGAGCTACACTCCATCTTGGCTCTTTCTTGGTTTGGAAAGAACGTCAGACAACGCCATCTGTCCGGATCATCTGAGAATGACCCGGACGCGTCTCAGCTTCGTGAGGCTCCCTGACAAAGTCATCGGTATCTGACGAGCTGGGGCTGAGATCAGGTCGGACACAAACGTATCCTTTCCTTTCTGTTGTTATTGTTGTCGATGTCCATAGTGCATGTGACTCATATATCAAAACTCTGAGATTGGACAAAATCTCAAACTGTATTCAGAGATATTTTTCATCATCTCTCGTGGTGAGAAAGTTAGTTAGTTTATAGAAATAACTGTTAAAGGTCGTGTCATGGTCAATGCGCCATTTGCTCATGAGGCTCTTTATGTTGCCACCTATTCTTCCCTCACTTGTTTCCACCTCTAACCATCTCCCTCATTTCATTTCTTCATCAGTTACGATATTTATGTCCTCCGTTTTCTTCATCTCTCCTCTTGTAAGAGCGAGGGCAGGCAGCCTGACAGAACATCCCGGCCCTCCGAGAGGAGCCTCAGCTGTGAATTATGGGCACATTTACTCATTTTAGGACTGTTTAGTGGGCAGAGTGAATAAGGCTGATGTACAGTAAATAAGACAAATGGAGCAATCAGAGGCGCTGCACCAGCTTGGCGACCAAATGTTCAAAAGTAAGTTCGCCTCTCCTGAAACCTCCCACAGAGCTCGCTCAATGTGTGTGTGTGTGTGTGTAGCAGCGAGGGACACCATTTCTATCACTGTTTGTCTTCCAGCACACACACTGACAGTTTATCCTCTTCAATTAGTTTAGCTGCAGTGATGCGCCCTCGTAACAAACCGATTCTCTCCACCAGCGGCGACGTTAACACACAAACAATAAAGCAGCGATAATCAATTATTCCTGGTGCACATTTGTCATTTTAATGAGCAGCTCGAAATGCTGGAAGTCGACAAAGGAGGCGGACATCGCCATTCATGAGTGCGCAACACACATTCATACACACTTACACAGTCCTCCACAAAATAAAGCAGTGTGGCTCATTAAGGAAATACCTTTTGACCTGCATTTTAGCCTTTTACATCTTAATGAAATGTTAGCAGGAAACTGGAAATATGACATTCTTTTGTTTTTTTTAAATGCAGGCATGCAATTAAAAAAAAACGTTTTTTGCCTTTGCTCCGATGGAGAAAATTAGACGGTAAAATCACAGTTTCTTTAACTTTAACTAAAAAAAACGGTTTTTGCCTTTGCTCCGATGGAGAAAATTAGTAAAATCACAGTTTCTTTAACTTGCGGAAGCAATTTACCAACCATTAATGATGACGTCATAATCCGAGGCTGAAAATGAGAGTTTATGCACCAGGGTTCGTTTTGCTCAACTAATGTAAAGCCTTGAAAAGCGAAAATAAACAGACCGTTTCTTTTCTTCTCTCTTTCTTTCCCCCCCTTCCCGGTGTGGTTTGTGCTGAGGCAAGCAGAAACGCTTCCTGTCTGGAGACTAAAAGAAGTAATTCCCATTAGAAGATGACAGCGTTTTAAGCCAAACAGACACAGGAGCACTGGATCTATCCGCCTTAATGAACCAACGCAGCAGTTTTGACCTGAGCCGGCATTCATTCCTCACGCCTCCCTCACATCCTCGCACGGCAGCCTATTAGTCAGCGTAAACCCCCCGACCTCCTCTGCCAGCTAAGGTTGACACTCGTCACGCATTACGGCTGCACCTCACAACTCGCACAAACAGCAGGCCAATTACCACAGACATAAGGCTTGTTATGGACGATGTTGGCATGTGCTCACATCTGACACTTTGACTTGTTTAACCGACCTCTGATTGAAAACTCCCGGCTCCCTTTGATCAACAGATTGAGGTTATCATAAAGCGTCCTCTTCTTTGGATTCAGGGCTGTTTTTACATGCACTGCTGCGAAAACGCACACCCAAGCTAACACGTTGACCGTATGGAACCCACTTTAACCAAATGCAGAAGAAGACCTCGTGCTTTTAGAGAACTGGCCTGAACTGACCTCTCCCTTGCACATTTGCAATTAGCCTAAGTTATCTCAACATGAGCACATATTAAAGTTTGTTCCTGCACACATTGTTGGCAAATTTCCTGAGCTCTAATTGGAGTAGCTGTATGGAATGTGTGTTTTCTTAACTTTATGAGAGCCTGAGGACCGTATTAAAGGAACTTAGATATTAAGCTAGGGACACATGCGCACACACTGGCCAGTTTTGTGTAAACGTTATTACCTCGACCATTATGATAATGATAATTGATAGAAAAGCACTGAATAAATCCTAAGTACTCAAAAACCACTTTACTGTTAATTGAGCACATATAAATACAGTCTGATATCGATCGCAGGTCCCTGAATCGAATATAAAGAAATCACAGTGCAGCAGACTTTGGAAAATGATCCAATGTTTTCCAACGTCACAAAGAGTCGATATGATATCACAATGTGATGCAACTGGTGATTTACAGCCCTTGAACATATGAACCTGGAGTGTGGATCAGGATAAAGGGATGCAGGAATTTTAATGAATAAATTCATCATGTGAGGTTGATGGATCATAAAAACAGAACACAAATGCGATGAGACTGCAGTACCTGCTACGACAGGGTGGCCATCTGTCCCGTTTTGGGCCAGAAAGTCCAGTTTTGAAACTATATGTCCGCCTACCGGCACAGCCTTGAACAGGGGGCCAATTTGTCCTCCGTCGTGTCAAACAAACTACTGTACCGTGTTTCATCTTTTGTCATTTCCTTCTCGTTTTTCTTACACTGTCATTAAAAAGCACCTTGTATTGCAATGTCGCACAAAGGCGCTGTGCAAGAAAAAGAAAATATTGATTGACTAACTAATGATCAGGAAGTTATGTTTGTACATCATTGTTGCCGGTTGGTTGGTTTATGCAAAAAAACTACCAGATTGATTAAAGCAGAGATGAGGAAGTAACCGATCCTGTGTTTAAACCAGGCGATCTGGCAGCAGAGAGTCAACGTGGCTGACTGAACGAGCAGCTTTTATTCTGAGACTGAGGAGGTGATTGGCAGCAGGTGTAGCAGGTAAGTGAAGACACGCCCACGACGTATCACATTCTGACACACGCAGAGGAAAGTGTGTGTGTGCTTCAGGAGAGTCTGAGCTTTCTCTGGTCTCCGGCTCCATTCTGATGCAGTGAATCAATCCCACAGACAACATCCGGCGAGCGAATCGAGCCGTTCCCAAGGTTTGGTTCACTCATTTAATCTGAAAAGGGGGTAGTGTTTCCTGTGATCGTGCTCGGAGATCTGCGAACCCGCCTTTTGAAATCCTCCCCCCACCTCACCCGTCCGACTGATCTCCTTCCATCAGATTTACAGATTACCCGCTTCCTGGTCAGGCCTCATCTCAGCACCAACATGAAGCGCCGCTGGGGAACAGCTGTGCAGGTTTTACCAGCACAGGGCAGCATGCGTTGACTGTACGTCTTTTAGTGTTGATTTCCTAAAAAGAGCTCAGTGTTCTTCTTGGGTGTGTAAAACACAAGTCTTGTTTTTGGAATGTTAAATTTAGGATACCAACAAAAGTATTCAGAAACAAGACAGCAACTACCAGCGATATAAAGCATTATTTGAATTAGTTTCTATATCAATTGATACGTGAACAAATGAAGAAGCTACGAATGAATAAAACATTACGTGAACGTCTGCAGCCTCCTGTGCATACGGTGTGCCAGTAATAGAAAACTATTCACTTGTATTTTTGGAGTGTAACTCTTACTGCATGGAAATGTTCTATTTAATATGTAATATTTACTCACTCATTTCTTATTATAATGTCTTCTAGTGCTCTCGATGATTTTAATCAAGTCTGAGAAAATAACCCTCCAGGGCAGTAGCAATCTGAGCTCATTATTTCAATCTCTCCCAGCGCGCCCACAATCAGTCTTTGAATTATTTGTATTTTTTCACATTTTCTTTGTTCATTCAACTGTTTTAATGACCTCTTTTCACTCTCACATTAAGGTCTCACCTCAATAGGCTGCACTTTAAATAAAATGGAGGATGGAGTATGAAAGTGAAATATGTCAGTCAGAAATTAATCAACTTAGCTGGATTCTTTATTTTTATTCACTGATCCAGTCGGTGATCATATGTTCCGATGACCACTCTTATCACTGAGGGAAGGCTGCATTATAGACTCATGACAGTGTGACACCACAGACCCCACAGAGGGTCAACAAAACCTGTTGTGTCAGGCAGAGACACTCAAGGCTTCAATTTACTGCAAAGCCGTCCTCAGTCAGGCACGACTTGAACAGACGATGTGGCCAACATGGTTTCTAAAGCGAGAAGTGCCAGGAGGGTTGGAGGTTGGGGTTGAGTGGAGGGTCACACACACGCCTTGTGTTCTAGATAGAACCAAGCAACCAATAATAATTTTAAAGTTTTAAACTACACTACTCCTAGTAACACTACAGCTAATGGTCTTGTCCATTGCAGCAAACTATGAAACATCTCGTTGCTATTTTTGATGTCCTTGTGACCGCCCCCCACCACCACAATACCAGATAAAGTTTCACAATTTTAATATTATAAGGAGAAGTTCAGCTGAGGCCATGAAAAGCTAAGGTCGTGAGCAAAAATTATTTAATGCTTCAAAGCTCAAAACTCATAGACAGTCCCTCCTTTCAGAAATATTGTACCTTGAAACTGCAAAAAACTATTTACAGTCTGACAAACACACTATATTACACACGTGGATGTGTACAGCTCTCGCACTGAAAATACGTTGGTAGAACCTGTACAGTCAGTGCGTTGAGGTGTCCTTGAGCAATACGCTCAACGCTTAATTGCTCCCAATAATGCACCAATTTAATGTCACGAGTTCCATCAGCTTCTATCTTTAAAGATGAGTGCTGCCGGCTACTTGAGCTGCCGTGCTTATAAAGACAATAAAAGCTGTTTGGCGCTTTATAATCAACTCTATTTATCAGCTCATAACCAATAAACTAAACTTTCCCATTGTCAGGCTCACATGACGGAATCACACAGAACCACCATAATATGTTTGACGTGCCGAGATTTGACTGTTCTTGAAGATGTTCTTATTGACACTTTCTTGTGATCAGTCTTGTTGGAAGAGTTTGCTCTCATCTTAGCGGCTAACGATGATCCAAATAAACTGACACGAAGAGTGGCACTCAAAACCTGAGGCCAGGTTCATTCACAGATCTCAGGACTGAGCCCCGAAACTCCACTGACCCGATACTATGCAAACATTTGCGAGAGCAAAATTCAGCACTTATCTTCTCTCTCTCTCTCTCTCACACACACATTAGATTTATTTTGTCGCTCTCTGAAGCGAACTCATAATTGGAAGGGCACAGACGTGCTGATGGTCAATTAGTCTGGCTCGTGTGCGTGTGTCAGACTGAATGGAGTGACGAGCTACGGTGACCAGATCTCATCAACTGCACGAGGAGTCATCCACCATCGGTGACAGCGAGGCCCGCCGCCACCTCCACCCGTCTCCCCGCTACATCACCAGGCTCTAATCTGACAATCATTCTCTTGGGCTTCAGTCACCGCGGGTCGCACATTTGAATTCAAGTTGCAATGTAACCAAATCAGTAGGATATGTTAGCCATTAACATTTAGAACTGTGCGGATATAATGTTTGCTAGGCTCTATCCTTTAATGGGCAGAACAAAAATTAAAATATAGATATTGGGAAAATGTTAAGGAGC
>KV751321.1:1471223-1484268 GCA_001698575.1 Mola mola | reverse complement strand
TCAATATTAATACACGTTCTTTTATTGTAACATTGTCAATGACCCTTTCAGGTTATCTCAACGCAAAAACATTCTTTTCCACCCGATCCTCTTCATTTGACCCATTATGTCCTTGAAAATCTGAAAGTAGCATAGAGTGTGACATTTACTAGTCCCACCCCCCCGTTCTCATTAACCAGCTGTCTGCGTACTGTAGATTGTGCCTCATGTTCTGTAATGACTCCCCATCAGGATGTGAATGGTGAAGACAGCCGCTGGCTAAAATCATGCTTATTGTCAATTAGCACCCACAGTGTCATAGGCTCAGACATGACTGCCACATGTACACACTTGCCAAGGCACATACATGAGCAAGTTTTCCCTTTCATGTGCCCTTTGAGGCCCTCTCTGACTACACGAGTAGCCACATATTAAGCACATGGCTTTCCCATCAGTTCAACGCCGTCTCCTTCGGTTGCTTTGGTTTTCCAGCAGCGACGGCCAGGGATGGAGGCCTCCAACTGTCTCCTGTGCTGGGTAAGGTTTGACTGCTAGGTGGGGTGTTCACTGGTGTCTCCAGGGAGACAGAAGGAGAAAAGAGGCAGAAATAAGAACCTACACCCCCTCCATCTGGAATGCTGTATACCTGCCGCAGCCACGCACACATGGTCAGAGTTGAGTCTCAATATGTCGGGCGGATGACAGCAAATGGAAGGAGTACGAGCCAGTGACATAAAGGATTACAGTCAGTGGTGCTGCAAGGCTGCGAGACTCCGGGTCAAACTGGATGGGCCAAAGGGATGGAGGAGGTTGCTTCCAAAATGTAATTTTTCAAAGACCAACTGTTTACGTGTCTGTAATCTGCAGTAAGATACAGTATGATGGGATGCAGCTTGTCTTGTCCCCTCAGGTTCATTTGTTTTACGGAAAATTCATTGCAGCACATATAGTGTTGCACCTTGCCTCTCAAGTTTCAAGAAAGTCTGAAATGACCATATAATGGGTTGTGAATACAAAATGAATGACGGCTGAATTAATTTTAGCCTCTTCAGTTTCAGGCTCTTGGCATTGTTGGTGCCGGCTCACGCTCACACTCTCACGGCTTACTGCAACGCTTGAATTGAACAGAACCATTGTAGATGTTATTAGTAACACCTGTGCTTTCCCTATAATTCTAAATATCTGCTGTGAAAAAGGAATATAAACTGTAAATTGGTGACGGATGATATTATGCTTATTGAGAAGCCTGTTAGCTGAGTATGTGTGTGTATGAAGTATAATTGCCTCTTTGGGAAACCGAGATGGGAGAGATTCAACTTGTGCTTCTCAAAGTGAAGAAACCTGACGCTAATTTTGTAGTCGATTTGGTCCTTGGAAGTCAGGTGTCACAGAGGCAATGCCAAACTCCTTCCTGCAGAAAGCAATGGAATAACGGAGTAACTGTTGCGAGTGCGCCATTAAAAAAAAAAAAAAAAAAGTTTTTTAAAGAGCCGCTTGTCCCTGAAATTTCTGAAGACTTCTGTCCTTTGTAGAATAGCTGAGAATCCTGGAGATTGTTACAGTCCCTTAGTGACACTGAAGAATCCTTCAGATTCAGCCGTTTGAATAAGCTTCTTTGAGTTTGAGAAACAGCTCATGTTGGAGAGGAGCCTCTGAGGTTAATTATTCTGCTGAGTGGGAGGCGGTTTGTGACTAGAATGTGTGGTGGTTAGTTTGTTTACTTTGGGTCTCATGTTTGAAAGTTCACACCAGGGTCGGAAACCAAGGACCACATATTTGTTTTCATGCACTCGTTTACATTGCAATTAGCATGTGGGCTGCATCTCGCAAGATTTTGATTTGTGTATGTCTGACATTGTCTGTTATCATCCTTTGAATGGATGAATGGAAGAAAATGAGACTTTGCTCTCCCTTCCTTTCACATCCTCATCTTCCCTGAAATTGTCTGGAAATACACTTTGTCTAATGTCATCAGACCATATTTCAAGCATTCAATGCTCCCTCGGCTCCATTTTCCCTTTTCCAGTTTTGATTATGATGATAGGGTCAAATGTCCCAAACGGCTTCAACATGACCGAGATCACCTCATATTGTATGAGGAATGGTGTCAAGTTTGACCAGGAAACACCGAGGCTAGAGTTTAGGGCCCAAATGCAGACCACGGACGAGGCAGATGTCAGTTCACCTACTTTATTAAGGGAAAGGCAAAAACTCAGTCGAATGGCAGACAGAAGTCAAAACCGGGAAATCGGTCCAACTAGCAAACAAAATTCAATAACGGGTACAGGCAGTAATCCAAACTCCAAAACACAATCCAGAGTTCAGATACCAAACATCAAATAACACAAAGAAACACAAGGAGCGAGGCAAACTTGTAAGGGACAGGAACAAAGGACGATCTGACGAAGGACACAGCGAGCACAAGCTCTTATATCCATCAGGAGGGTGGAGGTAATTGGACACACGAGGGTGGGGTAGACGGTGAAACACAGGTGAAACACATCAAGGTAATTGCAGGAGGGAAACGTAAAGCAGGATGAACCAGAAGGAGGGACAGAACAACACAAGTACAAGTAACAAAACACTTGGGGGGTAAACACTGTTATGAAAATACTTATGAATGAAAATACGACTAAAAGACCAAAGTAAAATATTAAATAAACTACAAACTCAACTCAAAACCTTCAAGAAATGACACAAGTCACTCTAAGAACATAGAAAACAATAAATTACAACACCAACATGCAAGTCAAAAATCAAACAAAACCCCATGACCACGACCAAGGGGTTTGTGCCTGTTATTCTGGTTCGGTTCAAACGGAGAAGCCCTGAGGGACTTGGAGAAACCAGCAGAGTGGTTTCGCCTTGTTTCTCCATTTCTATTTGCAGATTGGAGATGTAAGAGGATTCAGGTTAACATTCGTGTCTTTCTGTTCACAAGCTCACCCGCAATGACTCACAAACACGCTGAGATTAATGTAAGCATACCTCTCCCCTCTTTTACATTTGCAGGTATCAACATGATTTAGCCTTATCTTCGCCATCACACAACATTACATATGTATGAGGACCGCGGCTCCCAATCACTTTTGTGTGTCTATTAAAATGACTTCTCTGTTATCGCTGCGGATTACAAGCCCGCTCGTCTTACCACAGCGTGGAATGAATTCAATTCGGCCGTGTTCAAGATATTACCTGCCTTTTGTAAGCTGATGTCAGTGTGCCTGGGGTTTTCTCTCATTTACTGTACGTGCGTGTGGGTCGAGTTTCAAATGCAGCATCCGGCTGAGTTGCTGAACGAGATGAAATGCAAATGTTGCGAGATAAGTGCTTTTGTGCACAGACAGAGAGAAAGAAGAATTGTCCCACACACACACGCACGCACGCACGCACGCACACACGCACACACACACTCTCATTTACTGTACGTGCGTGTGGGTCGAGTTTCAAATGCAGCATCCGGCTGAGTTGCTGAACGAGATGAAATGCAAATGTTGCGAGATAAGTGCTTTTGTGCACAGACAGAGAGAAAGAAGAATTGTCCCACACACACACGCACGCACGCACGCACGCACATGCACGCACACACACACACACACACACACACACTGCGTGTAAATAAAGAACATTATTTATGATACCTGCATTGAGGAGTGGCTTGTTTTCAAGTATATTTTACAATATTCAGTGTCATATACACCAATCAGCCACAACAATAACACCGGTGAAGTTAAGTGAGTTACAGTGATTGTGTCACTACAATGTGATGTTCTGCTGGGAAACTATAGGACCTGATATTCATGGATGTTATTTTGATGCACCCCCATGGCAGCAACCTTCCTCCCCCCAGCAGCTAATGTGCTCCGCCAGACCACAAAAATTATCATTCAAGAGCAGACCACCATCTGATCACGATTGGACAGCGACAGAACAGAGACCAGCCCCCTACAATCCCTAAGACTCAAGGATTCCCTGCCAATGTCCAGGTACCACAGAACCTCATTTCTCAACCAGTGCAGCTGGAACGGGTCTCGACTTCATCACAGGACTGACACAGGTATTCATTCTCAGACCATCCATCCAGCCATTATCTATCACTGCTTAACCTGTACAGGGCTGACGGGGGGGAGCCTCCACAAAGGCGGGGTACACCCCGGACGGGTCGGCAGTTCATCACGGGGCTGACAAGGAGACAAACAACCATGCTCACTAACATTCACACATTCACAGGCAACTTAGAGTCACCAATTAACCTATACGTTTCACGTCTTTGGACTATGGGACTGCAAGGGTGCAGATCCCATTACTACTAACGGGGGCAAAACTAACAAGGAATTGTCTCGCGTTGTATAGAAAATATCAATGAGGTGTTTAACAAGTTCTGCCATTAATTGTAGTTCAAAACATACCGAAATTTGTCACTTTAAGAACCATTGCTGTACATATTTACATATTTTAGAGGGTCAAACAGTCAGAAATTCAGCAGAATTTAAGGTTTAACTTTACTGTCCTGTACAGCTTCTTATGTAGACCTAAAGGAACAGCAAACACAGATTGTTTTTTGAGACTAACGACTATGGATTACTGACATGGTTAAGTATGTACAGTGTCGATGGTTTGTTTTGTTTGATTTCTGAATAAATTACAACAACTACTTAAAAAGAAAAAGTGATCTTAAAGGGCCACTGTTATAGGTCGGCATCCTGAGCACACATTTGTTGCTGAGCCCTCTGCCTCCCTTAATCTTTCTGGGAGCTCCCAGACCAGAGCCACAAGACGTGTTGCAAACCACACGTCTCATGGATGTTTCTTTGCCTGAAGTGCGTCTAAACTAAAAGCTAAACTAAAGTTGTGTGAGATTTTAGAGCCAATGTTAATGTAGTTAACAGGCAGTATCTTCTAATTTAAAGTCCTCTTCCAAGAATGTTCCAGATTGTTTCTCTTGGCTGGAAGGAAAATCCTTTGACCATTTTGACCGAACAGTAAATGATGTGATCACAGTCACTAAAGTGAGCTGGAATTAAACACTGAAAATTTAAGTAGACGGGAAGAACCACGTGAGGTGTGTTGCCTTCTGGCTGAATCACGGCAGGAATGTGTGCCTCTCTCTGCCGGCACAGATGCTAACGGGCCTCTGTGAGGCTGTGAATCTGTGTATGTTGGTGTGCAGATGCCTGATGCCATGTCGTGTCTGTTGGTGCTTCCGCCCTCACCGCCATTTAATCGAACTGCAAGGTCAAACAGTGGAGTCATTTCACTGCGTCTGTCCGGCATGTGGACAGAGAAGACAGTTTCATTTGAATTAATTTTCTGATTGTGACTGGAACTGCTGGGTTTCTTTTTATTTATCAGCTTGTGGTAATCAGCAGCAACATTTTACGCAAGTCTCTTCTTGAAAGCTCTAAAGCTTGGGGGAAAAAAAACATGTTTGAAACGTAGATTAATTTCAATTGACATTTATTGAGTGAGTATAAAGAAAAACTGGTATCCCAGAAAATCCTTGATGTGCACGCAAAAAAACAGCAGCCTTAGCAAAGATGGCAGCACAGCAGGAGACTCATCAGGCTGTCACCATGAAAGAGCTCCAGATCAATTTGCATTTTGTTTGAAGTAGATTGGACTCATAGTAATGGATTTATGACCAAAGTTATTATTTGACCAAAAAAATGCTTCCTGGTTGCCATGGCAGCATGACAGGAGACAATGCTCTATGATTTAGTTGGGTCTCTATTGGACTAATGGAGCTGGATGAACTATTGTATATGGGATACAGTTTGCACATCCTTGGAAAGGGTCTCTCATGATGAGACACCATCCCAAACCAATTACCCACGGTTAGAAAAATAAAAACTTCCACTGATGCTGATTCACACATGTGAAGCCATGTGGTGTTCATCATACAAGATGTCCAGCACAAAAGTTCCATACCATTACAAACATTTATAAATACTTCATATAGCTGTAAAAACAGTATTAATTTCATGGTGAAACTGCGTTGCCACTTGTCTTTGTTTAATTTTGGAGTGTATATTTACAGAATCTGTTTGGAAAAAATAACAGCAGCTTTTACACAGATATGAATATGGCAACACAGTTCCCGGTTTTGCATGGAAGAGGGAGCTTGTTACTGAAAGACATCTTTAGCTATGAGTGTGACTAAACACAGAGTTTGTGGGTGGAGTAAGTTCGGTTTAAGAAAGGCCCTAAGTGTGTAATTCAAACCTGTGTTGCTGACTCATGTTTGCTCATAGGTCAATTAGGAAAGGAGCCATAACTCTTAGCGACCCGGGTTTGAGCCTGCCTGTTCTCAGAAAAAATGTTTTCCCCGATGCTACAGGCCATGTTTGTGATCCACGAATATCAAAAAGCAGAGAGGAGGGGCCCGTTCGCAGCCACGGCTGATGATGTCACGTAATGTTACTCTCACCCAGTCCCAGGCGTGATAATCTCATTGGTGACAAACAGTCTCCAACGACACAAGCGCTAACAAAGGTCCACGAGACGCTTCCAATCGCTCGGCTGTTTGGGCGGCGCTTGTCACGGATAATCTCTGCCAGGCCACGCGAACCAGCCGTAACGAAGCAGATACTAAGATTTCACACCGTGCTGAAGAATGAAATTCACATTAGCCAAGAAGATCGACACATGATGTCTGAGCGCTGAAACCTGCTCATTTTGATTCCGTAAATAGCTGTTTATGTCAGACAAATGGCGCATGGATGTTCCATATATCAGCCTCCGAGCTGTTTTAGCCAACTTATCATCATGAATTAATTGAGAAACGTAAACCTAGATACCGTCGTGGCTCTCGTGGCGGGCCTGCGCTCTTCACCGTCACCATTTAAACGATTGAAGTGACTCATGACGACACACACTGTCGCCGAGCGTAAACACATCTGTCGGTGTCACACCAGGAAGTGAAGGGCAACATCTTAATGCAGCTGGACGACCATGGATCAAAGCCCACATCGACCACAATGTAGGAAAGCCGCTGGTTAGCTGTTGTCAGTGCGCAGGAATGAAAAACGCTCCAACAACACGGTCAAGTTTGGCATTAAACGCACCTAACGGGGCTCAGTGAATTGCTTAGGTGAATACATGTAAATGCGCTGCCTGACAAGGTGATGCGACAAATGTGAATGTTGCTCGCTGACTCCGAAGAGAGCCATGAAGTATTCGAAATAAACACTGTCAAAGAGAGATGCTGAGATTTTTAAAGAGAGCCTTTAGAGAGGAAACTTCAGAGAAGTTAAAGCCAAGAAGCAGTCCGGCCGTTTTATGAATCAGAAGAATGAAGAAAATCCACCAAGTGAAATATGCTGGCATGTGCAGTCATACGATAATCGCATGCCTGCAACGAGGTGTGTACTAAAACCTTTATTCACTCAATGTTAAATCTACAGTGAAGGCAGGAAAAGGGAAAAGATCTTGACGTGCAAGCGGAGGCGAGTGTTGAAGGGTCGGGGGAAAGAAGCCAAACTAACATAACACACACACGCATAAAGGATTTGGTTCATTAGGATGTTAAATCATGATACAGCGTCTGTGATCAATACCAACTGTTCCCTAAAATACAACTGGTTTGATAATAAAGCTGCACTGTGGCCTCATCTGGATCAAAGTACTTCCAGGTTCTTTTCATGAAGTCATGCAGCATCTTTAAAAAATGTGTTTTGATTTGATTTCTGTATCAATGTTGATATTGGTCTAACGAAAGCATTGATAGGTCCTTTGAGAGAAAGAAACTCTGAGGGCATCCAACGAAAGGACGGTAGGGGCAGCGATAAGAGCTGGGTCTCTTACGGGAAGAAGCACTGGCTGAAGTCCAAGATGATAAATAAGTAACTACAGGAGCGCTTCAGTTAAAGACATACAACAGAAAACGATATACTGACAGAACTAACAGGTATATGAGCTACATCTGTGTTCTCTAAGGTACAACTGCTGCTGACGATCCTCAGAGGGACGTAGTTGATCTGTGAGGTTCTAATTTTTGCCTTTTGCATTGTTACATTTTAGTCCCTCAACATTTACCAATAATGTTACTGTAACTGGAGAATTCTGGCACAAGAATTTCTTATCTTATTGTCCCCAGGCCTTCATATTTCCCTCCATAAGGTAGAAAGTATAAGGACACTAATATATTAAGATGTACAGTGGTACTACCTCTGAGTGAACTGTCCCTTAGGGTACAAATATAGCACATCATTTCTGACAGTGGTGAACAGTTGAATAAATGAGAAATACATACCTATAATTCTGCCTTTAAATTTTTACTTTCTTCTTACTTTATTTATTACTGTCTTTATGTAGGTCATTTTTGTATAATACTAACTAATAAGAAATACTACTATTACTTATTATTATTATTGTCATTGTCGTTGTTGTTATTATTATTTTTATACTTACACTTTATTATTAATACTTTTCACAACACAATTCTTGCTTCACAGCCAAAGATCATTTGAATGTTAATATATTCTTTGTGTTGTGTTCTAAAAAGTCTGCCTTTTGTGACAATATACAAAAGTGTGCAGTAATCAAAGGAGACGTAATCAACGTAATTACAATGTAATCCATATTTCGCTACCTTTGAGCATATAAACCTGTGTGTTTTTGACTCGTTAAATGTAAGAATGCTGTATAAAACCAATGTTTCTGCTTCCTGTCACTGACAGACCTCCACAGGCATGACTGTTTAATTGTAAAAGGGGTGTTTTGTATATCCTCGTCAAGCTAATTGGTTGTGGTGACCAAACTCCAAACTGAAGTAATTTTCAAAAAAAGTTGTATTTTAAAGTAGTTTATGAAGGAAATAAGGGTCATCAAAATAAGGAAGAGTAAGACTAAAAATTGATCAGAAATGATGTCTTTACATAGATATTACAGAAACCCATCACATATTGTCCAAAATACAAGATTAAATCTTAAAATCAAAAGAATGGAACTCTAAATGGGGCTAATTGCAACCTCTGCTGAGCAGGTCCGAACCTTCGGTCTGTCATAACCCAACAACCTTTTGTGATTACAGTTCAGTCCCTAACTGTGCTTTCAGTCAAGAGCTCGCCCGGCTTTATTGAAGAGGCTTTCTCCTAGGAGGCAGCCCTTCCACAGCGCCGAGCTTTAGGATATTAAACCACATAATGGCAGAGCTGCTTTGGGGGAGGAACCAGTCAGATACCCTTGTCTGGTTCTGTTTACGTCCATTTGCTTTAGTGCTGTACATGTTCCCCGGTGCGTCTTTACCCCGCCAGCCTGCTCCCCATTAAAAAATTCATTTAGGTAATGCAGAACAGCTTTAATAGATTAAATGAATTTAATAATCGTCATGCCCGGCCAAAGTCCCAGCACAACAGGTTCATCTTTCAAAGCAGGAGCCTTTGAAACCCGAGGAAAAAATGTTGGCCGTTTTTCTTCATGTATTAATTTCATTGCATTTTGGAGCTGCTCCTACCCAAACTCATCAATTAAACATGCAGTTGCTGAGGTTAAAGCATTCTGCTGTATGGCTCAGGCTAAACAAGGCACTCCTTTAATACACAGCAGGAAGCAATTTATTACTTAACTGATTTTTCTGATACACTCTGCGCTCACAGCAAGATTTGATTTGGTGTACAGGCTGTGATTACATCTGTATCGTTTTACCCATCAGTAATCTTTGTACGGAGTGCACCCAAGCCAAGAACGGTTGTGATATCAGGACATCTGAGTCTCTCAGTGATTAAAACATCTCTTATTTAAATCCGGTTTCAATAAATAATGGAGTGTTAAGTCTGTCGCCTGTGACTCTTGGACCAGCTTGCACCCAATTGCCAAAAGCTCTCTTGGATGAAGGAGTCACGGGTGTAGACGCTAAGCCTTAAAAATCACGCTTGGTCAGGGTCTGCGAGGAGGCGTCACTTGTTCCCTGCCCCGGCCTGAGCCCAGCGAAGCCTCAGCGAGTGCATTAGCATGGCGGGTCGAGGCGAGAAAATGCCACCTCTGAGTCTCGTATGAATTCTGTATGCAAAACCAAAGCTTTCCTCCGCATTAAGAACATCAGGACGCCAAGTCCGGGCGAGAATGGGTTCGTCCATTTGATTTCAAAAGTGTAAAAATGCTCATATTTTATTGGTGAGACCAAGCTAAGAGAGCACAAGGCTATATTAGGAAGTGACAGAGTCTGGTACCGAGCTTCACTAACCCCCAAAAAATCCCGTTAGGTGGTCACATGAAAGTGGTCATAAAGACGGAATGTCGTTTCTCCATGTTCTCTCATTGCAATCTGCTTTCATTTCCGGTTTGTGATGCTGGAGTTTGACGAATGCATCAAACTCCACGAGTGCAGCCACAGAAGTCAGGCAGATGACAATAAAAAAGAAAAGAAAGCATCTGTCTAATATCTGTTTTCTGTTCAAAAATGAGTCTTTGAAGAAAATGACCAACTGTCAAATGCTCATAGTAACGACAATGAAATAATTTAAGCTCAAAGAATCATTTATATTCTAAAGATGAGCCATTCGCTGTTTATCGTATTTGTAGAGAAAACATATATCCTGGGTAGCTTGAAAGATGAGTGAATCTGGCCAGAACTAGATGGCGCTGGTTGGGCGCTTCAGCATAAAACTGTTGAAACGCGACCAAATGCTTTATTCATGCCGAAACCCAACCAAACCGTGACTGTAGGTCATGTGACTAATACACGCCACCAGTGATGTCGTTTCTTGCATGTCTAAAATGCAGGCAGCCTTAAATGACACAGTGAACTTAGAGCTAGAGCGCCGCTCATCCACCTTCCTGTGACATCCCATTACGTGTTCTCAAGTTAATACGTGCCAGTGCCAGTGCCAAGCCCAGCTGTGTGTGTGTGTGTGTGTGTGTGTCCCTCCAGCAGATGAAGTATCACCTTCGTTATCTGATGCCCTGAGTGGAGAGACTCACTTTCACTAATGACCTAACATGTGGTGAATATCATACAGCATGTGGTGGAAGGGCAAGACCATCACTCTGCAATTACTTAACAGTGATGGAACAGGAGGCCTCCGGGGCTGAAATAATCTGCGCCTATGAGGCCGTGGGTGGAAGGCGAAGGCTTATTATTTTGTGCCAGTCTCTGTAAAACATACAGAATGTTTCCATCTAATCTAGTCGCGTTCGATCTCTCTGGATTTTTAATGACTGCTAATACAGTTGGCAGAAAAACAGCGTTTGAATACTCATGAATGACCTTGATTATTCAATGATAGGAGCACTCTGAGATATAACTGTATGCATGAATGAACGAGTAAGAGACCTGCCTAAAACTACTGGAAATCGAATCTAAAATGGAGCTGATCAGAAAAATGAAGACTTACTCATACCGATAATGCCTAAATTGACTGAAACCATCTTTGGGAAATTTTTATTTGAGGAGTATTTTTGAGTTTCTTTTTGTTTTGACCTGTACTGGAGCCAGCCACCAGGTGGAGATGGAGATGCTTTGTCTTCACTTTTGGGGCGTTCTCATGTGGTCCATTACAGTCTCTATGACATGCACAGATAGGAGAATGCTGATCTTTTCACATGACTCGCAAAAATAAAATAAATGCAAATTTCCCGAAATGTACCACTAGTCCTTTAAAAACCTGTTAGGTTGTTCTGTCTGTAATATATCCTCAAGCTTATTTTATGACATTGGTCTAGACATAATTGTATTTATTTTGCCATTTGCAGGGGATAAATTGTAAAGTCTTGGCAGGTTAATATTTTCTTTTTTTGAAACTCTGTTAAGAGGGAAATGTCCTTGATATCAGGGTGACGGTACGTCCAGCCAGTATCATTCACTAAAAACGAATCAGTCCATTATGTCAATGACTGGGTACATTAATAATGCAGATTAGGACACTAGTTTGTCCTCTGAGATGACACATCTTTGCTTTTTTTTCCCAAACTTGAGGAAGACCGGCGCACGCGTGTCGATGTCACGCTGCGGCCCAATTAGCTGGCGTCTGTACGAGTTGGCATTCTTGAAGGGGTGGAGAAACCACTGAGGCCCCCTGCTGGCTGGCTGTTTCCTCTCTCTGGCGGTATCATGGGACGACACAGACATAAATAAATGATGGGGATATTTTTAACACCCCTTGTGAAATCAGAGATGAATTGATTTTATTCCTGAAAGGCCCGTCAGCGATGCGTACCCTCCTTTGATTCAGGCTGGCAGCCGGTGAAGGTGCTATGAATTTTTCATTGTCTCAAAAATGAAGCCCCCATCCCGTATCTCCTTTCCATATCTTTATTCCTCCTCTGTCTCTTCTCAAACCCTGTATGCAAACTCTGTGCCTGCGTGTCTACCTGTTTCTCACGCTTATCCTGACTGTTGCTGCTTCGCGCTGATATTCGACTACGTAATGGCTTCTCATTGACTTTGACTTCCCCAGGCAGCTCAATGTCAATGTCAAGGCTGATGTGTCTGAATGTCTCTCGAGAGCTCGTTTCTAAAACGCTGCAGACTCATTGTCACCGCCGTTATCTCCATGTGAGAAGTCAACATGGCTGCCAGGATCAGTCTACTCGCCGTGACAGCGCTGAAACACAGAAAGTGAGCCGTTATTGAGGACTGTAGGAATTGGCTGCAGGGAGCGCGAACAAAAAGCTGTTTCCTGCAACGTTCAGTCTGTACAGGAAGAAACAGAGACACTTGTCTGATGAGATCAAGCGCGATATATTGTTCTATGTGTGGGTGGACCATTAAAATCCTACTCAGGCAATTTCAGTTCTTCTTTTACATGAACTGTCATTTAAATCAGCATCATTATCATCAGATTCCCATTTCTGCAATAGAAAAAGAAATGCACTCAGAGAGCACACATCTCCGCCAAGGCCCAACAGTCCCCTCTGTTTCCTGGGAAACCTGGAAACTGAACCGAATTACAATCAACTCGAAATGTAATTACGGCCCATCATTGGGAAAGAATAGAACATTTAGAAAGTGTCATTTTTTTCACATCCTTTAATCCTTTAGCTTTTTTCTCCCAACAGCAAAAATAACTCAGTTGAAACTGGAATGGAATAATTCTGCCCATTGTTCCCACAATTGTGGACGATAGGC
>KV751321.1:1455348-1471126 GCA_001698575.1 Mola mola | reverse complement strand
TACAGATTCCGATATTTATTGAAACAATTTGGCCGATAACCGATATCCTTTTGTGTCAAGAAAATAAAGAAATACAAAAGAAAGATCTGGCTGTCCGAATTTGATTATTGTAGATCGTAATTGGTGGCCTGCGGAACGAAAGCATAGATCGTCAGCCATGACGCTGATGCTTATTTCAGCCATGATGTGTGTCGCAGGAAACACGTCTTGATACTGGAGATAAATAAAGGCATTGTCACAATGTCTTCCCAGAAGTTAGTGAGTTGCTAAATACTTCAAAAATTAAAACGGCCAAATTAATATAAGCTAAACAGACTACAGCTCACATATAATGTAGATATATATTTACAATATGAATGTATTAATACTGAATCTGTCATCAGATCAATCATAGGTTCCCCGCCTTCACCCAGTGACGCTGGGATAGGCTCCACCCCCCCGCCTCCATGTGACCCTGCATAGGATAAGTTAAAAAAATTAATAAAATCAAGATCTCTCCAATTTACAAAAATATATTTTCCATAAAATATGGAATTACTTAGACAACTTTGAATCCAGTCAGCTCTCAGGTGGTTCCCATCAGGCCGTGGGACTTGCTTGGGGTCACTGGAGCCCAATCGCAGTGCCTGGCTCCAAAAACCCGCAGTCTTATTGATCGCCAGTGATAATTCTGCTCAGTCCTGGCACATCTCAACCCTATTACTGCTAATCTCCTCTGAAGGACTTTGTTACTCGATACAATTTTAATCAGAAAGAAATCCAAAACTCAAGTTTTTTTCTTTTTTTTTTTTTTGAGAAAACAGACTTTTTGATTGGGTCTCTGACATTGGAACGAGACATTGAGCGTTATATAAAGACAAAGACACAAGTGGTCATCCACAGACCCTTCGTGAGCTGTTACACTGTCGGGAAACCACAAAAGCAAAGAGCAAAGACAGAGGTAGCGAACTAAAGGGAGAACGTGCACGAGTACTTCACCATTGATCTAACGTGAACTCTGAATCAGTGTGCGCCTCAGACTCCAGTGATCCAGTGCACCAATTGTATGAAAATAATGATTATTGTGTTCCACGCTGTCTACCTCATTACCAAGGACAGAAGAACAGAACGTTCCTATTATGTTTCCTTTGAGCATTTTTACTGGAAATTCACTTTCCCTTTTTTTTTTTTTTTATTACCATGAGCTGTGTTACCATTCTGAAGAACTTAAAACATCCTGTTATATGGAACTCATATTTACAGCTCCGAGCCACACACACATTGGCCTTTTACTGTTGATATTTGGGCGCGGCGGCTCAGAGGATTATGGCGCTATCCATGTGTCATATTAGCAGACAGCCTGTGGTCAGATGACAGCTGTTTTGAGATCTTGTTTTTAAATAAACCAAACCCCTTCAATAAATAAAACCAACTGACGGTGTTCTTCAATATTCTTATCTGCAAAAAATCCCAATGAAGTTCAAAACCAGCAATCAATCGACTCAACTAATTCGTTTGTCCATATAGATATGGATATTTATGAAAATGATGACTGACATGTAAATGTACTGCATTTTTGTTCTTCTGTTTACGTCAATGTGTATCTTTCTTTTATTCTTTTTGTTGGCCCATTGTGATTGATGATCAGAGAGAAAAAGCATTAGAAACCATAAAATAATAATACACAATCCAATCATTTTAGCAGAAGTCATGCAAATAATATGGTTTTATACTATCAAAGTGGTGGAATGACTGACTGATATTGTTAGATTTCAGTTTGGAGGATGTTTCTTGTCCTGCTAGAAGTTCCATATGTGCAAATTTTAAAGCTATGAAAATGAGTTTAAAATTTTTGACTGATTACATATGAAAGTTTGGATTTCTGGACAAACCAGGACTTAATCAACATCTCTTAGAAGACAAACGGAATAACAATTCACTTCATGGTTAAAATCAAACCGTAGTCCTGTTACTAAGCTATCACCAGTATGAAATAGAGAGGCCACTGGTTTCATAAAGTCAGATGGGATATAACCTTATGGGGCTATTTCCTATTGATACTTCAGTCATGAGTTTCCCAATGATTTTTTCATCGGTCACAACTTTTTTTTAAACTAGACGGTGCTTTCGAGTGTGGTTAAGAAGAAATGGCAATGTGTTGGAGACGGCTCATGTCCAGTCTGGTGTACGTTTTGAGATTGAAATATTAGTATCTTGGTCTTCGGTTGGACGTCTACAAGCCCTCTGGCCCTTTATCCCCTTTCCCTCCTTCTCCAGGAAACAGAGCAGCTGTCCTAAAACAGCATAAGCCCGATTTGTGGGGACCCCATCTGTAGTTAGTGTTCATAAAAACTAAAGGACCAATAATCTGCTCAGCCCTGCACCGCTGCAGTACAGAAACACCTCTCATTAGCATGGTAATAGGCTGCTTCAATAGACAGGGACTCCTGAGATGACGCCTCGATCTCATTCTCCACATTCACGAGCGGGTGGGGGGCCATAAAAATAAAATCCCCCTTGTGTCTTATTCTTTAGCAATGAGAATGCAATGAGTTGCTCATTGGTGGGGTACTTAAACTATGGATCAACACGGATGGTGGGGTCCCACCCTGCCCAAGGTCATCAGCCAGCTGCTCTCCAGAAGCCGTGCATGATTATGAGTCGGGCTTCTAGGAGAATGAATTTGTGTGCAGTCTGCTTGATATCGTAATAAATGTGTCCCTGCCACATTGTTTCTATTTACCGTCTTCCTGTTGTCTCATTTGTATCATTTCTAAAAGGGCTGCGGGCAAGTGAGGGAGGGCGGGGGAGCAAACCTAATGGAGTTATACGAGCCGAGAGGAGGCCGGGAGGGCAGGCATACGGGGCGGGCAAACAGATGACATGATGAGAGGCGACACAAGGCAAGCGAGGGGCTGGAGGAGAGACGGGAGGGCTGTGTGCTGAGGGAGTGAACATGCTTTGAGGTCAAAGTGAGCGTCTCACGGAGCGTCCATGACTCCGGCCCAGCGAGCTCTCCTCAGAGGAGCTGACAGACGGAGCTGGAGAGGACAGATAGAATCTGAAGGGGGGGAGGAAACCAAAAAGGTGATTATCAAATCCTGGAGATGGACATCGTTCCCGCTTTCTCAGAGATTCTCCCAGAAGCAGACAAGTGGCAGAGATACCCGCCTGCCCGAGGCCAGTTGATTGATCAATGAAGACGCATCTCCTGTCAGCCAAGAAACACCAGATCTACGTTTTATTAGAATATTTACCTACATTTGGGCTTTTGTCAGGGAACTTGTGACTGCAGGTCTGAAAGTAGATTCAACCTGAGAGATGAAAGACGATGAAATCCGACTCGACTTTGGGCCCTGAAGTTCTGGGTTAACAGACACTTGATAGTAAGGAGACAAAATGTTTCATAGGAAATCTTTAGAAGCTGACAACAACCAATCGATGATTTCTACACTCAGGCTGTTGTGCTTAACTGAAGAAAAATGCAATATTTTTCAGCAATTTATCACAAGGGCTTACAAAGACTCTCAAACACTGACCTGGTGACCTGCTTAGTGAAGAGCCATTATTGTATCATGCATGTTGTAATGATGCCTTTGCTCTTTAAATGGTAGCAGACATATTCCACAGTTCAATTTAAGTGTTTGAGTGTCATGAGGAAATTAGTGCTTTATGATAAATGTTAGCACAGGTTAAAGGCAATTCAGGGAATTAAAGTAATGACATCTATGTCCAGGGGCCCCACCTGTCTTATCCTGACATAGTTTGTGAGGCTTTTTTTACAAGTTTAGGCACATCTTCAGTGAAGACTTGTGAAGTCGAAGCTTTGTGGCTGTTATTACATCATCTGAAACTGATGCAGTCAGATTTGCATAAAATGTCGCAGGGTTTTATTCAAAATGTCAACAACGATGGGAAAACGACCAAAAGTGAAGGCGGAGTCAGCATATCCAGCGACGGTGCAAATTTATTGTGCCAGTCCCAAAGTGAAAACACAATGCGTTATATACAAAAGGTGCAAAATTAGGTGTAAGAATTTTATAAATAAATAAATAAATACATCTATGTACACTACTTACAAAAAAAACCTCATAACTCATTCACAAAGAAATACAAAAATACAAGCCAACTCACGAAACTGCAACCTCCAGTGCAAAAGGAAAATACAATAAGCAATATTTCTCAAAGAAAGGCATTTACGACATAAGGAATATTGCAGAAATTAAACAAAACTTCAGCAAACCTCTCATCATCGTTACCCCACAGTAAACCAAGCAATACAACAAGATAACAAACAATGAGGGTCAAGGTCAAAAAATACCAGAATTCTCCTTTAAGGCAGTCCAAAACAGCTGCTTTGATACAATAATGCCAGCTTTTAAGATGATTATTAAAAAGGGGGGAACACGTGAAATCAATGGAGCCAAGACAAAGGACTGAAAGAAGAGGAGCCAGACGGGCTCATCCTTCATTGTGCTAAAACATTCCCTTTCCAATAAAACTGCATTCCAAAAAGTGGTTCTGGGAGATATTGTTTTACATTAGGGAACACAAGTGAACCTCGCACAGTTGGCTTTTAAGAAAATTGACAAAACATCCTGAGCGTAAACGCAGGAGATCGATGAGAGGGAACGGCTCGCCCTGCCTCGGGGCCCTCCTCGGACCCTGAGGTACGTCCTCGCTCGTCGACGATACTTTGTTTAGCGTCTGAACTGAATTAAACATGTGAGCGTGTCATCGCGGACGAGTCTCCCACACGGACAGAGGCGAAGAGAGACGGGGAGCTGGGAATTCAAGGCGAAGTGTATTAAATGGGTGGGGAGTGCGCAGCGCTGACCTCTCCGGTTATTGTGATGTTAACCTGTCCAGCTCCCCCCGGACCCATCCCACTTCCCTCTCTAAATAAATCAGTCCTTCGCCAGACAGGGAGAAGAGATATTCTTCATGCCTGAGCTCTGCCCCCTCCACCCGCCCAGGAGACAGCAAATGGTGATGTCAGCATCAGCTGAGAGGCGATTCATCAGGTATGTTAGCATAGGTCAACACTCTATTTGAGTAAGCTGTTTTGGAAGTTTGAGCTCCTATCTGGGCACAAGTAAGTGCCTTGTAAATAGTAGAATAAATAATAATAATCATGATGATCCGACAGGCAGCAGGATACGACGCACCCAACAACACGGAGTTAATTCAGTCTGAACAAGCGAAGACAGAAAACAATTACAGCAAGTCGGTGGAAGAAATGTGTACAGCCATTCAGGATTAGTGTAGAGGAATGTGCTTCTAACCACGGCTCGCAGGGTGATGAAAACGATCAATAGAAGGGGGGGATGGATATATATTTCACTGAGTCTGAGCCGCAAGTTTCCAAATGAGTTACTTAAAATTCAGAACAAGGACCAGGATGAGCATTTCTGTCAATGCTGGATGGGACTAACCTCTGCCTTCCACCTTAAATCTCTCGCTCTCCGTGTTCGTGCTCGCTTGAGCTCACTCGCTTTTAGGAGGGGAGACAATATTTTTATCTTTATTTTTATATTTTTATTATAATAGACATCTAGGCAACCTGTAACATCCGATCAAAACATCAGCTCGCTGCTAGCTACATCAAAATGTAAGACATAAAATCAAAAATAGCCTGTGGAAAATACCCCACTGGGAATAATCCACCGCCTAAGGACAAGTTGGACGTTTGGGTGAAGTTTAGACTGACACACTGTGGGAATAACCTTGTCAGTCGCTTTGCTGCTGTAGAAAGTGCCAGGAATAATTAGCATTCGATAGCCACAAGGTAGGCAGCTCGTCCCCAAGGAAACACATCGAAGGCTGCGGAAGCGCGGCAGCTGCTGTGACAATAAAAATTAAACTCACTACCATTTGCTTTTCCATATTCACGCATGCCTTGAACAAATCTGTCAGATAGGGAGGGACTTTATAAAGCAGCCAACAGCATTACAGGATTTTGCAGTGTCACATTCTCAGTAATTGATGCAAATTCAACCAGTCCCAAGGAATTCTGCTGGCCCGTGCGATGTTTGTCAGTCACTCCAAATTTCACCAATCATAGCAGTTCCGCAGGAAACGTCAAGCTGTACGTCGTCAGATTCACCGTGAAGAACCGAACAAAACTCGATGCAGACCGGGCAAGACAGCTCTCTGATGACATTGTTTCGCACCACATGCAACATCACAGCGGAACACAAACAAAATTCAGCAATTGGCAACACTTTTTTGCTGCAGCACAGATATGAAGAGAGTCGAGGCAAATCGTCGGGACAGAGGCTGCTGCATCCAGATGTGTTCCAAACGCTGACAGACTCAAGGCGAGTGGAACTGAAAACGAATGGTAATGTCAGGCACGACAGGCATCCTGTGTAGATTAGTGTGATTCTGTCAAAAGGCGACAAACATCAAATACAAACATTGTAAAATTTCAATTTTTGCTTTCACAGGGGTTCGTGCGGTGGAATAATTTTAAGTTTTATGCCAACCACATGATCTCATGATCTGAGAAAAAATGCTAATCAGTGAGCTTCAAAAGTTCTGGTAGGCTGCTCCGTTTTGTTTCCATAGTTATGCTAAGCTAAGCTAACAGCTGCTAGCTATAGCTTCATATTCTGAGGACAGGCTTGATTGGTATCAAACGTCTCATCTAACTCTCAGAAATAAAGAAGACATTTTCTCTCCTGTTTGCAACTCAGCCTGGCTGCTAATGAGGAAACAACGAGTGCAGTTTGTGCTACACAGGGAGGATCCCCTGAGCTTTTGATGAAGTGGAGGAGCTGTTGCAAAATCAGGAATTTTGGGCCACAACACTCCCCTCAAAATAAGTGCAAAATCCTGGAGAGGCTGCCCAGTAAATACAGCCAATTCAATGTTAAAAATACAAACAAATCACATTTTATTGGTGTTGTCCAAGATCACAAGTTACAAATTGTCTTACGGGGCTTTTACAAAGTGTACTGATGTGACATCCTCTCAGGGAACAATGAGAAACCTCAGGAAGAACCACAGAGAACACGACAACATGACAAGATTAGTAAGAATGTGTAAGATGTCTAAGGGTATGTGAGATCGGTAAATCCAGATGTATTAGAATTCTATTGATCCAGGAGTGTCTGAACAAGATCTGACTGGGACTGAACCGAGCGGCCGACAGCAGGCCGACACCTGACAGAAGTAAGCAGTAACAAAGGGGTCATAAAACGGGGCTTAGTTCGTCTCAGGGGCTGCGTTCGGTTTCCACCCGGAGCCCAGGACAGTTCGCAACATTCAATATCCAATCACATGAAATTTGTTTCACCAACATCAGCGAATAACGTTGCGTGTTCGCACGTTTGCACGGATTGAGGAAATGGCGCCGGCCTCATTGCTGTCAGCAACGTGCTTCCGTCAGTATTCGCTCGTCCTACACGTGTTGACGACGTTGCCTTTTGTCTGACTCTTGCTTGAACTGATAATGTAATATTACACAGTGCTCGTCTTGTTCTGAACGCGGTCTAACAAAGTGTTTCCCCTCTGGGAGTCAGGGAGAGGGTGACGAGTCAACGGAGCTCATATTCTGAACCTGTAGTCGCGCTAATGTGAAACTTGAATTTCAATTGTCTGCTGGAGGCCTAAAAAAAGGAAGACGTGACCTGAGAGGTGGGGGATGTAATCCTTTATAAGAATTAATTGGACACACAGAGGGTCATTAATGTGGAGCTATATTTTCATTTCAGCACTTTCAGCAGATTGGAATGGGATCGTTGGGCTCAAAGCACCGAGGTGGTGCTGGGCAGATAAAAAGTGAGGAGGAAGTGGCCATTGCTATTTAGTCCAAATGCCAACTTCAGCTGTAATCTTCATGTCTATTTCAGGAAAAGCACCTCGGGCCCTGTACTTTATCAAATTGCAGCCCGTCTTGGAGATCTGAGAGGAAAAGAAACACAGTCTTTTTGTTGAAAGCTGTGCAGGTACAATAAATGGAAGTGTAATTTTGGAGTGACTCAGATCCTCCTCTGGAAGTCATTTTCTAATGTCAAATGATGACGCAGGCCTGGTGTCACATTGTGTAAACTTCAGAAACAATAAACAATAATTCAATTTACATGTGGAAATCTCATAGATGAAATTTGCCGCTTCACAAATCTGATTAAAAAGTGTATCAATATTTAATCATTAAGTTAAGGTTTACTGAACAGTGTGTCACTACATCTAAACACAAGTTCCAAATATGCAAACACAGAGTGACATAGTTGCAAAGAGTACCTAAAACTCCTATTTTAGTAAAAGTCAAACTCATCCATACAAATACTGCTTGAGTAAAAGACTTTAAGTATCCGATAATAAATGTAATTCAGATACTAAAGCCAACTTTTTGACAAAATGTGTCCTTAACTACCAAAAGCTCATCTTGAGAAAGTAGATCATGGAACTGTGTTCGCTACACAAAACAACATATTTTAGGCCCTTTTCTGTTTGGATTTTGATTAATTTGAAATATTCTTAAATATCCTATTTTGAGATGGAGGCATTTTTTGCTGTCGACAATAATTATCAAAATAAAAATACAGTCGTAAATGTAATGATTCAAACATTCTAGTTTGTGTGTAATGAATTTAGAATATATTAAACATTCACGTTCCTAAATAGTTGATTGAAAAACAAGATATTTGGTGTATTTACATGTATACACAATACACAATACAGATCCAATATTCCCGATCCAATGTTTCTGTGAATATACATAAAAAAAGAAACACACTAGTAACTAATAACCAAAGTTATTATGTAAATTATGTATTTATTATTATGTAGTGGAGATAAAATACATTTTTTAGTCTCCAAAATGTAATTAAGTGGAAGATTAACAGAAAATGGAAACACTCAAGTAAAGTACAAGTACCTCAAATTTGTATTTAAGAATAGTTCTTAAATCTTGAATATAAATATATCTATATAGTGATTTATATTAATGCCCCCTTATGGGAGACAGAAGACAGAAGCAGGGTTGTGTACAGACGTGTGTGTTCGTTTTGGATTTAGTGTCACTTGTCGTGAAAACACGATCAGGATTTTGACCCCAATGAAAAAAGTGAGCGTGTTTCTTTCTTTTCTGGGTCTCCACGGCGCCATCTTGCTGCGTGCTTCACGGCTGCGCGTTCACACTGGAGTGTGTTTCTCTCCCCGGTGTTTGACCTCTTTTTCTTGTTTTCTTTGTCAATTATTTTTTTTTCACCCTGTGAAAGTTAGTTAAGTGCCACATCAGGGCAGCGCAGCAGAGGAGGGGTTGATTGTGTTGACTAAACCGTGCCCTCAGTGCCCCCTCTGCACATGAGACGAGAAGTACCCCCCCACACACACACAAAAACGAACATCAAGGAAGCGAGCGCTATTATGGCTGGAATATTTTCCCAGAGAGAGGCTGAGGAGGTGGGGGGAGTGGAAACAAATTGAGTCATACAGGAATAAAGGGGACAGGCGGGGGAGGAGGGGCAGGAAAGGGACGAGGGTGTAATTGGGGGAGACGGGGTGACGAGATAAGAGGCATGCTAGTTTCTTTATTTAATTAGCTCTCGTCTGAAGTAGAACACCTTGTGGCCCCCCCTGCCGTTTGATTCGTCTGCTGAGGTTGCTGCGAGCACACGTTGCACATACGCCCGATCGTTTGTCCCCGCTCGCATATTTTAACAAGCTAATTGGCCTAATGTGTGCAGTTGTTCGCACACTTAGCTAATTAACGTTAACCGTGTGGCATTTGCGTTTTGTTTCGCGCAGGCAGGTCAGACAAACTAACTCCTGTGACATTTTATAACAAACAAATTGAATTAATTTGTGTACATTTTAAATTCGTCAATATTTTAATACATTTCTATGTAAATCAGAGCACAGGCCTTAACTGAGCAGTATATGTATGAAGGAGGAAAAAAATAAATCTAATAATAATAATGCATATGACTTTAGCAAACAATGAGCACCTCCAATGTCAACGAGGCAAACAAGAGCCCATCTGTCAGGCTTAAATGTTAATGCTATGAGCTCATTATGAGTGCAAATACACTCATAATGAGGATGCTATTATGCTGATGTTTGGCAGGTAATGTGTTTCCATGGTCACCATCTAAGCTAAGAATATGAACACGCCAACATTTGTCCATTAGCAATAAACACGGAAAGTACCTCAAACACTGAAGGATTTTCAGTTTTGCAGGTAATTACTCACCAAATCTGAAATTCTGACACCATGTTTCGGCTATAGAGGAAAGCCAAAGGGATAGTGACATCATAACAATTTATCCGGCAGGGGAACATTATTTCTCGAGATGTTTTCAGTGGCGCGTCAACGCTGAATGACCCATTATTGTCGTTGAAATGTTTCCCCGGACTTGGAGAGTGCATGAGGGACAGAATTGGAAACTAAGTCATGGGACAGGCGGGGACAGGAAAGGGACGAGCGGGTAATTTGGAAAGACACAGTGATAAGAGTACCAACATAATAGCTTCTATAATTAGAGCTAATGGACTGTTTTGAAACAATCCTTAGAGGATCGTCGAGAGTCGGCACACAGAAATGACGGGACACAGTGTTCTGCTAGAACAAGCGCGTTATTTATTCCGCCACAGATACACTCAGTTACATAACAATCGGTTAGATGCAAAGGATTATACTCTTACCGTAACGCCTTGGAGTGGAGAGCCAACACCCCCGGCAGAGTGTGCATCCAACCAGCTGGGCGTCCGTACGAAACCCGCAGCAGACTCTGCCTGAGTGCGACTATGTCCCTCTTTCTATAATGGAGTTGTTTACTTCACGCGAGAGAGGGAGGGCGGCCATCCCAAACTCTCTGGCGTCACACCAGTTTTTATTGAATAAATGGCGTACTCTTACTCTTATTATAAGTTTTATAACACACGCATGTTTTGGATACGAGTATTGCAAAACAAAGCACACACATACATTCTCCTCTCCCCAAAGTGGTCAGCGTAACCTTTCTTGGAGATATGAGATGGTACACAGCGTGCTCCAGGCCTTTCACATGGCCTTGGTTAGAGTGGAGTGCAAAACAACATTCCACCGATATTTTTCTATCTCATGGACCGAGCCATTCCCATGCATGTTTGCTGAGCTTTAACTGTGAGGTAACTGTACCTCACTAATTCATTCAACTACGGAGTCCTACCGTGCAAAATGGTCAGTCTATCCCTTTTCTCACCTGTTTGAAATTCTTACAACCATCCTCCCCAAATTCTGCTTGTAAGAAGGTTCTAGTTTTGATCCCAGCCTGTCCCATTGCTATCACATGTGTTAGCATGCTCCCGCCATACCCTGGTAAGCTCCGCTTTGGACTTGTTTGTTTCAGATATTTCCAAGTAATACTTTTATAGAAACCACAGGTAGATGTGTACCCTCACCCTGAGTCTTGACCTCCATTTGGACTCCGTTTGGCCCACAATACTCCAACCAGACATGTCCATCATCCTGAATCTTGTAGCTAAATTTTACTCAACCCATTCTCCTCCCAGGTCGTATACCAATGTTTCCATGTGCCTTTCAGATCTTACTCACATATGGGCGGGACCCTTTCACATCACTGGCCGATGCTCAAAAGGCCCCGTAAGCATTCATGCCAAGCCGTTTCTTTAGGGTCTCTGGACGTCAGACAGGGACTTGTGCCCTCTTGTCTTATCCAAGATTTATGTTACTTTGGTTAACCTTAGGCACAAAGACCCCTGGGTTGGGTTTGGTTCAGGAAATGGATGGTGACGTTGGGGACATGCTCTCCAGTTTTGTTGGGGAAGGTCATGTATGACCCTCCACCCCTCTTGGAAATGTCTCACTTTGGAAAGTACTCCGATCTCTGTCATCTGTTTAAATCGTCTGGAAGTGACGTAGACAGCTTCACATTGTAGGTCCACTAACCTCTTGTGGGTCTCTGCCAAACGGTGTACCTGGTGCATCTGGACGAGACCTGAGGGACCAGGGCTACGTGTTTAAATCTGATAAGCTGGGGTTAAAAACACCAGTCTAAGGCACTAAAATAAATCTAAGAAATCTTGCCACGGATGGGTACAAGCTCACTAAAATGAATACACTGGAAATCATGCATGAAACAGGAACAGACAGTATATACCAAAGTGGCACTGGGGATTGCCAAACTCATCCAAATTCATTCCAGACAGAGGGCCGCAAGATTTGCTGTGTTATTTACAGAAGGCCGAGCTTGTTTGTTGGTAACTTGTCTAAAAGGCTGTAAAATGATTTGTGACCGTCCTTGGCTGGCTCCCCAGTAAAGTGCTCTGAAACGCTCCTTTGTCACATTCGGTTCGACAGGTCTTTGTAAATGTTGGCCATGTGCGTCAGTATTCTCGTCGCTGAAAGTATCTGAAATTTGAGCGGCGCCCAAATGCACACCTGTGGAGTGAAGGCCTTCCATGTGTCAGAAAGGGAGGAAGAGAAAGAGACTGAGAAAGGGCAGGTGATAAGAATGCCAGTGGAGATGGTGAGAGGGTTGTAACCGAGAGGCACTTAAAGCTCTGAGGTCCTTTGTATGAGTGAGAGAGGGAGAGTTGGTGTGTGCAGGGCTTCGGGCTCCATTATCGCGCTGTCAGAGTGCGCAGGCCCGGCGTCACGGGTCTAGAGGATCACACAAAGACGCCACTGTGAGGGCAGGTGAACCGAGCACAAACAGTTGTCTCTGTTCTCCTGCTTATGAAGACGCGCTACTCAGTCCGTCAGCACTTGTGTGAATGGAGAAGGTAGGGCATGACATTTTTGTCATGTCGTTTCTCTTTCATGTGCTTTTATACTGTATGTATGTATACATTGTTGTTCAGTAATCGTCCTTTTCAACCACAACGACTAAAAACCGACAAGTGAAGTGAGTGACAATAACCATCCTCTCACGATGTTCTGCTGGGAAACTTTTGTGTTTTAGCATTTATGTGGACACGTAGCAATCCCCTCTGATTTTTGTAGACCTGATGATATGATCAGAAACTAATCACACCCCCTCATGGCAACACCAGAATGCTGCACCCCACCTCAGGAATGGCTTGGGGAAGATACCGAGGAGCCCAAGGCTTTGACCTGGCCTCCAGTTTCATGCCACATGCCAGCTGAGCATCCGACATAACCATTGATGAAACACAGCCAAATTTAAGAAGCTATATAGTTAGTACATGTAGTCAAATACTGTTTTAACCCACAACTAACACATTTATTGACAGCACGTAATGTTATCGCCCGAGCAGCGTGTTAGCCTGTTGAGCTAACGAATAATCAGATACAGGCCACTGAAACAATGTGTCTGTAATTAAATTCTTTTAATTCCAACTATTGACAAGCTAAAGTTATACAGATACCCCAAAACCTGGATCTTCAGGAAAAAAATCATTTAAACTTGACAATGAGCCTGTTCCTGCAGGACAGAGATTCTGACATCTGGAGCAGACAATGCAGCTGCAAGCCTCTTCGTGAGGTTGTTCCCAGACTGCGTCGCACTCACCATCATCATCACCATCACCACCTTCCCAATACAGACTTTGTGGAGGGAGAGGCAGACAGTGACGACCTCAAACGCACACTCCCAGTTCACCTCCAAGCTTATTTAAATGATTATTCTGCTATTAGACTGATTAAACTTTGTTTTTTTACAAATATTGTTTATGTTGATTTTACTTGACTATTAACGCATTTACAGATACTATTTGTTCTTGGATTTTTCTGGTGTCTGTCAGTGTGTTAAACTAGTTTCAACTTATTTTCGTTCTAAAATTTTGAATTGTGTGTGTTATGTGCAACTTTGTCTTTGGAAGGATGCATCAGGATGCTAAAACCTTTACAATTACTGTTTATTCTTTGAATTTATACAGTTTTCTTTATCTACTCTCTTCTCAATATTCATTCCTGTGGTTATAGGCAATTGCTGTTTTTCATATTAATTTTTAATGTGTTCATTCATACATATTTATTGGTTATTAAATCCAGACATGTACTCATTTTGTATTTGTCTAATTTTGGTTGTTTTACTTTGAGAAATGTGTTTGATGCATAAATAATAATCTACAGCTCTGTCCACAGTCTTGTCAAAGGATTAATCCAGTTATCTATATATCAATTAATCTATTGTTACCTGCCTGCTATCATTGTAATCTTGATCTAGCTTTATTATGGGATGTGTGGAAAAAAGGTGGAATTTCAGACAGTGAATTGTGAAAAATATCACGTTATGATTCGTATTTTATTTTCTTAAATGAGGTTATTAATAATCAAAGACGTAACATTAGTTTAAAATTGAGATGAATCTAACGTAATTGAAGCACGGACCTGCAGCGTCATGAGCGATATGGTCACAGGACGTTTACTCCAGTGTGAACGGTACGCTGGTGTCAGTGTACTCAAACGTTACGTCAGTACGCGGTACGCAGAATATGCTGTTTTCACGCACAGGCCCAGTTCCAGGTACCACAGGACCCCCTCAGTGGGCCACAGTCCATTTCCTGACAGGTCAGAGCTGGTCTGGTGACATTATAGAAACCATCACAAGATCTGACAGGTGGTTTCAATGTTGTAGCCGATTGGTGTATTTTGACTTGACATAGTAACAGAAATAAATAAACAAATAAAATAAAAGTGAATAAAAACAGCTCTATTATCATCATCATCGTGCTGGAACAACTACATCTTTAAATGCTACTTGTTGGAACTCGTTGGAATCAATATATTAGAGGGCAAATAAATAAATAATTCTAACATGGGGAAGAGAAATACAAACAATGGGACAGATTAGGATAATAGACTTTTAACCCCTTAAAAATTACAACCACATGAATTTCATGCAGTGAAAAAGGTGAAATGATTAAAACTGTCTCTATTTTCACTATAATTTTGCATGAACAGTTCCTTTAATACATTAACACCTGGATATACACATTTAGGCCCAGAAGTATTTGGACCCAGACACAGTTTTTAATCACTTTACCACCATGATGGATCTGAATGAGAACAATCAAGATGTGATGGAAGTGCAGACCCTCAGCTTTCATTTAACAGGTTTCACAAACGCATTCGACGTTTAGGAATTACAGCCATTTAATGCAGAGTGCCTCCTTTTCAGGGGCACAAAACGATTGACTGGGAGCAGCTGATGGGCAGGTGTGGTCCGTTGTCTCATTACTTCAACACACATGAAGCGGATAAAAGAAGCCCGGAGTTGATTTCAGGTGTTGAATTGGCACTTGGCAGCTGTTTGAAGTTCAAGGAGATGCCGATGCAAGTGAAATGAGCCATCATTAGGCTGAAAATGAATAAATAGAGAAAAAATAAGCACATCAGAAAGATGGCACAAACTTTACGAGCGGTCAGAGGCAGCGATGAGTCTTTGTCAGAACAGATCTGTAGGCAGGATCAGCTGCTCTGCCCTCGGGAGGTCTTTTCCTACTTATTCATTCTTTGCATCCTCTCCTCCTCTCCACGTTCTCTGCCCCTCTCACTTCCTCTCCTTGACGCCGGCTCTGCCTTTGTGTCACCATCTTCTCGCCCTAATCCTGCAACACCTGAATCTCACTTTATCCCTCCTCGGGTGTATCTTCCAGCCTGTCTGTCCATCTTTCCAAGCCTCATTGTTCTGTTTTTCCTGTGGAAATCCCACCTGTCCCCCTCTCACGCCTCCCTCTCTGTGTGTACCTGCCTCTGAGCCTGCTGAAACCAAAGGGCTGTGGCAGCTTAACTTTAATTGATGCATTGGATAGGAGGAGGAGAGGGGGATGGCTCCGGGCTGACAAGGTTAATTCTGTTTTTCCAGGCTCCACATCACCTGGC
>KV751321.1:1444915-1455310 GCA_001698575.1 Mola mola | reverse complement strand
GATTCCTCGTCATTCCTTCATTCCTCCTTCCTGCGGAGGCGGGGGGGGCTGTGTGAAGCAAATTAGATAAAAATCAGTATGATCCAGATGCTGTGCAATAATGAAGCCATTTGAAATTCAAGGGATTACGCTTGTATTGATATTGACAGTTTCTTCAAGGGATGCCTGCATCAAACGTCCTCCCAGCATACTGTGATTGGGGATGAAGGCCGACAATGGAGAGAGATGAGCACTTCTGCACTGAATTAATGAACTTATTACCGACAAAGACCTGCAGGTGATGAAAACATACAAAAAAAAAAAAAAAAAAAAATCTATGATCTGAAATGAAATTACATTTACTCTGTATTCATTCAGGAAGTGAGTTGAGATAAACATTGTTTGTTCCTGTAGAATAAGTTAATTATAAATTAATAATTTGATGACAAGACCGATCAGACTTGAGTGTTAAAGGAAGAGCTCAAGTCAAGTTAGCCAAACTTCACATTTGGAAATCCCAAAACCTTTGAATCTAAGCCGTCTTCTTGTGAAGTTAGAAAAGTGGAGAGGGTTTGCTGTTTTTTTTTTTTTTTTTGCTTTTTTTAAACCAACATTCCAGTTTATTTTGTGATTCTGACTCAAAGATCAACTTCGTGACAATATGCCTACTTGAAGTTTATGGTATAGCTATTTGTTTTATATATTGTGAAAGGGCAAATTTCCATGTTTTAATAGTGTTTTTTATTTTACTTGATTTTACAGAATTATTAAATACCCATAATAAAATTTCAGTATGGCACCTGTGGTACCAAGTGCAGGATTTGGTGACATGCAGTAGTTAGGATGTGGACCGTAACCTCATCAATGTTACCAATGTTACCAGTCAACCTCGGACGTGTCTGACATATGTCTGAGAACATTTTCAGTGTTTGTTTTTGCCTAATCTGTCTAATCCAATATGGGTGTTTAATGAACGGGGACTCTTTAAAGCAGGCAGCTAGCGTTGCCGCATGCCGTCACACAGCAAGATGCTCAGGTGAGGGGAATGAAAAATTAGATGAAACATTCATTTAAGCTGCAGATTTTAGCTATATTGTTGCTTCAAAACATTGTTAGCATCAAAAATAACAACAGAACAGTTCGCCCCAAATCAAAAACACACACATTTTTCCTCCTCTGCGCTCCATTTATTCACCCAACGACAACCAACAGGCTAGATGAACCAACATGTGTATTTTTGATTTGGCTTGACTTCATGAAGCTGATTGAACTGATTTCTTTTGTCAGTGAAAAGCACAATTCTTCTGTTTTAAATGCAAGTTGAACTGAATTTACTCAGACTAAAAAAACACATTGAGACCACCAAACGACGCACAATCAGCCTCTGACTCACAGATCTTGATTTTGGCTCAGGCTCGACCGCTCGTCAGCTCCTCACACGGACCCAGTCAACGAGGAGCCGGCTTCTATATTTACCCAGCATTCATCACTGCCTGGTATTTTGGCATTCCTCGGGTTCCAGACACAACACACAATGGCACCGCAAAACTGTGTTGTTCCGTGCCCCGAAACAAAACAGAGCACCACCTATGAACGACATTCAGGTGGACGAGTGAGATGGATGTGTGAGAGAGAGAGAGAGAGAGAGAGAGAGAGAGAGAGAGAGAGAGAGAGGCTGAAATGCGGCATTGTCGACAGAGATAAGGAATGATTAAAGAGCTAACCGGAGTAGCCGACACGCCGAGTTGATCCAGCTAACTGTTCACTCATCAGTCAGCTAATGGCGCTGAGGGGGGGGTCGTGCATTGTTTCAACATGGGTTCCCAGATGTTACAACATGGCCTGCCTGCCTCTCTGCTCCTCTCCCTCATTCTTTGTCTTCCTCTCATTCCTGTAATGCAAGAAAAATAGAAAATGTGCACATTGGCTTGCTGAGCGCATTTCCAAGTGTTGTTAATGACAGACAAAGTCACAAGAATTAAACGTTGTTTATGCCAATTAGTACGTTTCATACAGCTGAATGCTGAGCTGAATGTCCTGTTGGAGGAAAAAGGCAAGATGGCTGCAAAATGAGATGCCAGTGTTGGAAAGGACCCAACTGGCAAAAGTGGACATCTGGGCATTTTCAAGGTAAACACACAAAAAGAGAAACAACAACCAAAATTGGTTTTCTCACCTCATCCTAACTAAACCTAAACAGGCCTTTAAGCACAGCATGCAGGCTTGAAACAATTGTAAAACACTAGTTTTAAATGGAATAACTGACCCATGATATTTCGTAAATGGCATTTAGTCATATTGTGTCAGGGGTGCTTCTGATTATAGCTAAAGTGAACCTTGTTAGCCAAATAATTCCAGCATTTGAGCCATGAATCCCAGGTTTTGATGTTCATGATTCGAATAAGTTACGGCTGTCACAATCAAGTCGGAGGGAAATTTTTCTTTTCCTTTGACTCGATTAATGTGGGCCAACATCTGGCTTCTACAGTTGACTTTAGAATAAAGATGGACAACATGAGAGCTCCTAAAAGTGAAGCCAAGACATCTGGTCGACACAGGTCAGAAACGCCTCCCCATCCAGATGGGACGTGGGCCAAAAAAAAACAACGATACACGTCAATATAAACTCTTCCAGGAAAAGCTTTCTATCATTTTAGGTTGATCATCTAATGCTGATGTGTCCTCATTTCTCTGATCTTTTTTTATTGTTTTTTTATTAGTTATTTGATGCTATAAAACGGGGAGCGAAACATCAAGATCGACAGCTGAGTGGGTGTATGTGCAGACTGCAACTCCGAATGACATCACACCGAAAGACTCACATCCAGAATGCTTTTTTCTATTGTCCTGTATCCATACGGCACTTTTTATATTGGGTATCTTTTCGGAAGGCGATTTCAGAAAGGATTCCAACCCTTTATTATTGAAAACAAAAGGCGCATACCTTAATCTGCTTTAACATGACCAACATGTCTTTCCTTCACAGCACTAGTAAGAATATTATTCATCTTTTTGGTACAGTGCTTGTTTACACAGGCATAAAGAGGGACAGCACAAGAAAAGAAGCCTGGAGAAAACCAGATGGTGTAGTTCAAGCAGTGGGCAGAGAGAGGCAACATGAGAAAGAAAATAGCAGGGAGGGTAAAGGAAGTGAGAACTGGAGATAAATGGGGTCAGATAGTGGAGGACGCAGAAACGCAGAGAGAACATGAGAGGCAAACACGTTTCCTTCAAAAACAGCTGCAACCATTAGCCGTTGCTCCTCCTCGCCAGGACTGAATTGCCACATGTGGCAAATTGCTGATGATTGAATAGGTAGAACTTACACAAAAGCCGGTTCTTTTTGACGGACTTCCGATCAGTTCTCCCCCCTCCATCCTCTCGGGTTTGAACTTGAACCCTGTTCCTTGCCAACCTCCAGCTCTACATTTAAGGTATTTAGCTGATGTTAAAGGGGCTTAAAATGAGTGCAGGGGAACGGCTCTGTTTCTTAGAGGAGAAGTTCATCAACCTTAGCCCTATTCCTCAGTTTAGGCTTTAAAATGTGACAGAATACTGCTTTTATTTTGGAAAATTACCCCACAATGAACTTCTGTTGCATGGCTATATAATGTATAAGTCAAAACATTGGAAATAAGTTTGTTTTCTTACTATTCCCACCACTAACTATGCTCAAACTGTTATTTCAAGTGTCTGGTAACATAGAGTAGATCCTTACATATGTGATTTTTAAATCAGTTACTGTAAAGAAACTGTGTAAAATAAATCTTCCTGTTGCTGACAGGGCACCTCAAATATGACCGGTCTAATGCCTAAAATCACTGTTGTCCAAGTCAAACAGTTTTGTGATTTATTCCAAAGAAAAGGGAGAAAATGTAGCAGATAAACACAGCGTGTGATAGTCTTCTGGGCCTAAAAGACAGCTTAGGTTTGAAAAATAAAGTTCCCCTATTAGACAGAGATGTGGGAGTTACATTTGTTACGAGTCATGAGATAAAACTTTGTTTGAGATTGTGACTTCTTAGGCAGAGTTACTTTTGTTCCAGTTTGGGTAGGATGCTGTTGGCAGTGAGTAGATTACTAGTTTGAAGGTTGTTGTTGTTGTTGTTGTTGTTGTTGGGCCAATGGCAGCCTTGTGCCAACAGACTGGTTGCCTCAGTGTCAGTTAGAAAAACTTCAAGACACTTTCAAGAAAACTTTGCTGGGAATCGAAGGCTTACTGGAGAATTGGTGGGCCGTGGCAAAAACCTTGCTATCTAACGAGCTGGGGAGATGAACAGGCTGGTCCGTTCTTTTAATGTATACTCCTTTCCGACTGTCTCCACTCTGTGGCGGAACCGGCCCGTATGTGTTGGCCGTCCAATCTCTGTTACAGTCTGTCCTCAGCATACGGACACTTAAACATGAATAATGTTACAGTCTGTTTGAAGCATAAGGGCATTTCAGTAAGACAGCAACTGGATAGAGAGATCAAACCGGAGATTCTTCAGTCTGGGGTCGTTATGCCACCAGTGGATGCCCCTCTCTTTTGGGAATAGTCCAAAACCTCGTGAGTAAATCCCCATTATCTCTTTGCTGCTTGGCTGATCCGTCCTATTTTGGGTTGAGGTCCTCAATCAAGAGAGCTATTGTTCTGTTCCCACCTGAGTACTAGAGATAGAGCCCTGGGGAGGGAAACCAACTTGAGGCAGCTAATACAGACGTTGAGTGTGTTCTCTCTATTGTTGCCAGCTTGTCGGATTAACTGAAGCCAAACGATTAGGACTTGTGCATATTGCTCTGTAATTGTGACTTGTATTGTTAAAGCTGTAATTGGCCAATCAAACTCAGCTGCCATATAATTTTAAAGATGAGTAACCGAGGCAAACAAGAGAGGCTTTCTGTGTAGTGGCATGTCCTTAAATTGGCATTTTAAGACATTTTTTTCTCTTCCATTTGGACTTGATAGGTCGGACTGTGATTACACAGTAGACTGGCTTTCACAGGAATATCTGTCCCTGGCCTTCAAGCTAAGAAAAACACAAAGATATAGAGCAAAAGAAAAACACCAGGAGTGGTCACTCTGCATTTTTCCTGGCAGCCTGGCAACAAACCATTAAAAACATTCCAAGATGCCTCGAATGTCAAATCCATTCATCAGCGGCTCGGTTGAACTCGATGCGCTGATGAATGTATTCTTCGGAACAAAGCCGTGACTGACGTCTCACATAGTTGCACCCTCAAACCTACTGAAATGCCACAGATGTTTCCTGTGAATGTACGTAGATGAAGTGAACATTGAGAGGAAGAACAGGAAAAACTTGTCACCTGAGACGGTTTGACTCTGGGGCTGCTACAGATAACGTCTTCCAACTGTCCAGTAAAGGAGGAATCAACCTGTTATGCAGGCAAAGAGATGGCAAATGGTTGTTTTTCTCCATATTTTCTAGCTTTAGTTCTAATAGCTGTGCAATCGAATTGAACTGAAGCAGCAGGCGAGAGAGCAGAATTTATTGCGCTGTGTGTTCGTATGAGGACATTCTGGATAGGTTGACGAGGAGAGCGGGGATGTGTTGTTTCCAGGTGAATGTCCAGCTGTAGGGCTGAATGGGAGGTGTGTGGTTTAAACTCCTGGCACAAATTAGGTCTGTAAATCCCAGTTGAGGGCGACTGTGTGATTGAACATAATAAACGTGCTGGATGTTTGCTCCATCGCTCTATTCTGTTGTATTTGTCTGTGATTTTATGCTCGCCGATGTGAAATTGTGGGTGTTTTTCCAAGCATGTCCGGCAGGAATTCTCCTTCCCCAGCATGTTTTTTCTGATGCTGAGTCACAACATGCAGCAAGTTAACCTGTTTCCTGCAAAAACCGCCCTTGTCAGAAATGAATAAGTATTGACTGTTTGGAACATTGGCTTTCTATGGGTGACTAAGCAGCTGCTTGTGTTGTACAGTATGATGTTTTGTCAGTCAGTGAACCTCAGGCTTGTTTTTAATGGGAGTTGCCCTACAAGTCTTCCACTGCTGAATCCGCTCCGTGAAGTTGGGGGGGGGGGTTAATCCTTTTTGCCAATTGAGTGTCAGTACTAATATTGGTGAGTTCTTTGTTTGGCAGCTAGTTACAGTACTTTTGTTAAACAATGAATCTGATATGGCAAAATATGCAAACTACATATATGATATGTATGCCCATGTAGAAAAATGGCCACTTTAATATATGTTAAATATTTTTCCAGGTGCTGGTCTAATGCATAAATGTTGATATATATGCACTGGAGCTATATTAAAAACACTTTTATTGGTGGCGTTGGAGGTTCCAGAGAAAAATTCTGTCCCATCCGAAAACACTGATATTTGATGACTTGTGAATGTGAATCAGCAGTCAACTTTTCTCCAGAGTCACTGGCTGAACTAGAGGCCTAACTAAGGCCACATTTAGATGTCAATGGCCCTATGAAAAGCAGAAAAGTATTTTCTTTGAATTCCACTTGTCAATACAAACTGAAGTAGCTTCAGTTGGCAAAAGCACTGTTATTGTGTAAAGGGTAGATCAAAAAGCAGCAATAGTTAACAGTTTTTTATTTCATATGTTTTTTGTTTTTTTTTTTTGTTTTTTTTTTGTAAAACATGGCTTTAGGGCGCTTTCACACCTGACCCTGTTTGGTTCTGAGTCTCCAGTTTGACTCAAATGAAATTTACAGATGTAACGCTGCACAGACTGAAAAGCTGTATTATGGTTCAATGATAAAAGTTGGTCTTTGTCCAGATCAAACTGAACTGCGGTTCAGTCCTTGTGTAGTGTTATCACATTTTTTTAATCTTTTGGACCAATAAGAGGAAGTTACAGGAAGACATCACCAGAACCTGGAAAAGAGAAAAGTTTGATGGAAAAACATGAACCTCGGTTCGGACTTAGAGCTAAACCCTGACTTCAGCCTTCTAACATGTTGCAACAAAATCGTGCTCACCTGCAGATGTAAAGTTGACCATCTTCATCGTGTTAGTTTAAGGCGTTTTAGTGTCGCACACAATGAAAATTTGATCAGATGGTGGCACCAAATAAAAAGTTCATCTATTTAATTTTTTTTAGTAATTTTGAGAATTTAGCTACAACTGAGGCACATGACATTGAGTGAGAGTCCACCAGGATGTGATCTTTAACATTTTCCTCAGGTTTGGAACAAGTGTTTAACATCTGATTCGAATTGATGCTATTTCGTAAAGCATAAAGCCAATATCCTACAAAAGAGCCAAAAACACGGATGAAACGGTCAAAAGAGAGAAAAGCCAACATTAAGCTTGGCTAACATGCTCCTCCTTAATGCCTGCAGGAAATAAAACCTAGCTTAAGTATTTTTTTGTAGGCTTATTGTTAATAAAGTTGAGATCGAGCATTTCAAAATTACAGACTTGTCCATTAATGAGTCATTTGTGACAAAACAACATTTGGGGGAGGTTATTAAGAACTTCAACACTCATTGAATGTAAGAGTGATTGTTTTCTCTCTCTCATTCTCTCAGACACACATCAATGCATATATTTTCATCTTTTAAGTAAAATGTTGGCACTTTGCTGCACAAAGTAAAAAATGTGGATTATGATAATTTCATGGACATTTTGATATTTCTGTTTCTCCAATATAGTTATGAGTTCATAGCATCAACCTGTGAGCAAAAAAGATAAATTAAATGCAGTATCTCTCTGTAGACTTTCTCCCAGGCAATTTTCTCTTCATAATTCCCAGTTAACTATTGGTTAAAGACTTTCGATTTGCCATTCAGTTTACTGAAACAATCTGTCATTTAACAGAAAGTCAATCATCACATCCACAGAATACGATTGGAATCAATACAGTGCATTGTTTTTTCCAGCGCTGTCAGTATTGAAATTCAGCTAACTCGATTTTCAGAACAATGATGAAAAGAAATGAAGACACAAACTGGTGTCTGCTGTGCTGGAGTTTCATGACTCTCAACTTGTTAGTGTGTCTGGTCATGTGTTTGCTGGGGTGTCTTTTGTTCTTACTGTATTTTTAAGGCAAATGTATGAATCTCACTGAAACGAAGTTTCCTTGCAGGGATAATGATAAAGTAAAACAGACACTGGACCTCCTGTCAGACGTTCTGGAATAGACACAAACAAGATGACTGATATGTGTGCACACTTATTACTACTGCACATATTTCCATGTTAAAATGACGTGGTGTCATGTTTGAGTTTACTGAGAGATCAGAATCAAACACTGTTGATCTGCCAAGTTCACTGGGAATATGACTTCAGTTGGTGCTGACATATGAGCGCCAGTTACAGAATGTAAGATGAGCTCATAAGTGCTGAAAAAACAATGAGAGTAGACAAGAGAAAGCCTAAAACAACACGGAAATTAAAATAAGGACCACTGCACTGACTCTTTGTTTGAATTTCCATAAAGATGGGAAAATCTGATTTAAAAAAAGAAAAAAAAGAAAAAAGAAGTTATTTTTTTTTAACATGGACGTTTGGTCCTTAAGGCTGCATGTCGCAGCATTTAGCACAGAGCTGTGAAGCGATGCAGGACTGCCAATAAATAGCTGAAAATGTAAACATGTCATCTGCAAAGAGATTTTTACATGTTTCTGACATTTGCGTGAGATAATGTGTTGTTTTTTTTTTTCCTGTGATTTTTTATTTGGTGGAGATTTTTGGATATTTGATGTTTTCTTTGTTTATTTTTCAATACAATGGATGTTTTTTTTCTCTTCTCCAGTTTGGCACAAGAACAGTGCGAGTGTTCTGCGTGCTCTCCAAGCAGAAATAAACCCTTGCTATCATGGTTATCTGCTCCTGTGACATGCATGCACCTAGTTGTTGCATGTGCAGGTTTTCAGACTACTTAAACATCAGAGGGGGAACATGACAGCCGAAGCGTCTGATGAACTGTGATGAGAATGAGATGGACCCTTTGCTCAGCCTCTCCCAAAAACAGCCACTGTCCAGTCCCATGAGAGCAGCTGTGAATATGCGAGGGAGGCCTGTCGAGCTTTCAGCAGATGCTAATATGCAGAAGCGAGATCAGCGAGTCTGACAGCCAATCCAAAAAGTGCAGAGGGGCGTGTCTCATTTTTTTTTTTTTGCCTGGCTAAAACTGAAAACCCAAGAAAAGAGATGTGGGATATAGATATATCAGTGTGGAAGACCAGATGAATGCTTCAACCCATCAGAGATAAACTCCTGCATTTGTTCCAAGGTCATAATGTTGGCAAAATTTAAGGATATATTGACTCACCTTGCTGTACAAGAGCGTTGTTGTTCCTGGATACATGGTATGTCTGACGCTGGGACTGCTGACCTTTTCCCTCTACTTCAATGTTCTCTTCATTCAGAAGACTCCGCCCACAAACGATATCGCGATTGTAGATGTTTCTGTCTGCTTCTCTCTGATATTTACCCACAATCTTTACAGAAATGTGATGTTTCCTTTGGAATATCTCTCACCAATATAGCCGAAAACCTCAACAGTGACCAAGCGGCCGGTGCTTGGTGGCGGGTGAAGCATGACCTCGGTTTTAGGTTAGTGACTCGATTTAGTACCAACACTCAAATTAATATTCCAACGTGATTTTTTTTTTTTTCCACAACGGCTGATTTGGTCGGTAAAAAAGTTCCCTAAATAAAGTCAATACGTCCATCGAAAACATTCTCCATTCTGTGAAAAACACCTTCCTCTCCCCGCTCCATTCTAATGAGAATCCAACCGTAGACGCAGCATAATTAGAGAATTACGAAAGGCCGAGGTGACACCGACCTCATTACGGTGAGGAAGATCAAGCTAACGACCCATGACTGATGAAGGCCACCCGCCTTCCCGACAAGGGCCTCAGGGCTGTCTCCGCTTCTGAAGAACCCGAGGCGGAGAGGGAGAAAACGGTCCCCTACAGATGTCATTATCCAGGCTTTATAAGTCAAAACTGCCCATCCCAAGTTTTAACACAGTGTAGAAATGCAGAGAGCAACGTAGCAGCCAGAAAAATGTCTTCATGTGTGCACTTTGCGCTTTTCAGAGGCAAAAGCCCAGAAACGGTGTGTTTTCAAGTTAGGGCTGGTTTAGCTCACCTCCGGTCCATGCCAAGCAAGAACACATTACGTCATTGAATGCATCACGCCCTCTTATGCTTTATTTAAACAACAGCATGCAGTATTTTGACTTATACTCCAGCAGACACATGGATGACAGAAAAAGAGGAACTTTCCTGAAATGTGTGAAACAAGATTGTCAAGGTACGAAACAAACCCAAAAAAAAAACCAACCCCCCCCCTCCAATTCATCACATCCAAAGGCTGAGTGAGGGCGAAGTGGAGATGGAAGAGCTTCCAGGTGGGAAATGTTCCACGAGGCAGAATTCAGAGAACAAAGACTCAGTGGAGAAGTAGAGAGGAAGCAAAATAAGCAGACGAGT
>KV751321.1:1434343-1444854 GCA_001698575.1 Mola mola | reverse complement strand
GACTCTGTGAACACGCACACACCCAGCATCTGAGTGCCAAAAACAGCACACTGGACTGGAGAAAGTACTGAAAGCAAAGTGTCCCTGCACTTATTCTTAATAAGGCAATATCCACTCCTCTAAAGTCTGCTCGATCGGGGGGGGAGCTGCGAGGACGGCGGTTTCGGAGATGCGTGTTCGAGGGATTTGTTCTCTCTCTGCTGATATTTTTGCGTTTCCTCTCTGACGGCTGTGGAATTTTAGCCATGTGTTCCTCACAAATATGAGAGCCTTGATCCTTTAATTCATCTGTCAAGTTCAAAATAAAAGATCCCTGTTCAACACCTGCACCTGCAATGAAGCCAGGAGAAAAACAAAGAGGCTGTCGGGGGGTTACAACCAGCTGGGTTCAGATATTCTGAAACTGCAGCCTCATTCCTTTTCTCCTTTGATGAGTAGGAAAAAAAAATAGAGCCTTTTCAAAAATGTGACTCTGGTTTATTGTAATTTAGATCTTTTCAGGCTTGGCCATTCATTTAAGTGGTTAAGATAAAACTGTATTTGAATCATTGAGTTCTCAAGAAAAATCCGGGACGTTATATATCAAGTGGTGAAGCCATTGATCTGCATAGTCATGGACTCAATTATCAATTATCTGCACTAATCTGCAGGCCAAAATAAAAACCGACGCCGCCAACTTATTGCTAATAGCAACTCATTGTATGAAACTGTGCGCATAACTGCATTTAATTCAAATAAAAGCTGTCGTTAAGGCTTAAAATTATGTAAAAAAATGTATGTAAAAAAAAAAAAATCAAGGTTTTCGTGACACCAATCCGTTTTTTACAGATTATAGCCACCCCTTTTCCTTATACATACTGTAATTCAGTGAGTTATAGTCAAGTTTTCATTGTTTTAGTAGCTGAAAACAAAACATAGAAGAAAAAAAAGAAAATGAAAAAAGAGTAAGAGAGGATAAGATGAATATTAGCAGATCCAGAACACAAATCCCCCTCAGAACAGAGATTCTGTGAAGCAACCAGAAGTTCCCTTCATGGCAGCTTGTAAAAGTACGTTAAAGGGGAGAGGGATGATGCATTTGGGGCTTTATGATGAGAAACGTGTTTAATTTGATTTACACAAAAGCATTTTAAAGATATTACAAAAAAAACCCCGGATAAATAATAATTAAAAAAGGCTAGTCACCTACAATAAAACTGATTATGAATATTTAATATTAAAGTTTCAGCAAAACACACTAAAGAACATGGTTTTAAAAATGAATCTTAATGGTGTTAAAGCCGCTGTGATGACATCACCTGCTATTCCAACAGTGTTCTGGCCTCTTGGCAGAATTCAACTCTCAACAAATCCACTAACACAGACTTCTCAGGCTATCTGTGAATAACTGACATGGTATTCATACAATATTTGCATGAATTTTGTTTCCAAAAGGTACTTCTAACAAATTAGGTATCACGTCCAACTGGTGCAAACGTTTCTGCCCTAAAGTTGAGCATTTTTTAAAACATTGATTTTTGAAATTTAAATGATCAAAAATATTTCATAAATGGCAATTTATTATATCATATGTGTCGCTAAGTTAACCTAAGAAAAATTTGGATCCAAAAGCAAGACTTCAAGGCAGCGAACCGTTTAAACGCTTGTTTAAATAGGAAAAAGTAATTTGGTAAACGGGGAGGCAGTCAGAGAATTGGAAAACAGATCCAGAGGGCAGAGACAGTGGTTGTTAATGTTAGTGATCATTTAGTCCAACAGATCCAAAAGGTTTGAGGCGAAACACAAGATCAGAACACCAAATAACTGGTAATGGGAAACTACAGGGGGAAATATTGCTGGAACGCAGACTTAAGGATAAAGAGGAACTGGCAGAGGAATCAAAGGACACATGGGTTAAATACACAAGGAAGATGAATGTGATTGGACAGCGTGGGGCAGAATGTCTCAGTGGATGGGTGTGGTTTCGCCAGGGAGGGAGAGCGAAATGATGAAGATGAAATAAGAGTTGGTAAAAACCTATGGATCTGGACCAGACATGACAATCACTTTGTTGGCACCATTATTTGATTATCGATGGCCGTGAATAGCACAGATTAGGTCATAAATGTGGTGGAAGCAGCAAGGACGTGAACTCACAGTTTAGTGAGACCGCCGTCCGGGGCCCACTCAGCCGGAACCTCTGAAATGACACCGGCCTGGGCCGACCGGACTGATGACGGATGTCCGACTGAACGCAGCCCACGCGGGATTACTTCAGAGGTGTTTAATTAGCTGGTTGCATCGGTTGAGAACTGTAGCCTGCGGGGGCGTTTCACGACATGGCCGCCACGCTCTCTCACCTAATGTCTGGATGTTACAAGCTGTCCTGGGGGCGCTCTTCGCCCGGTGTAATGAGAAAAATGAAAATGAAACGGACTCATCAAAATAAAAAGACAAATATAACCTTTTTTTTTTCCCCTCCGGCACTAAACACGATTATGCATTCAGAATAATGCGTTCATCGGCCTCGTTGTTCAAGAGGGCAGAAGGGCGAGGCAATTCTATTACAGCATAAGAGATATGGCTGAAGTTTGCTCAGCCCAGCCGGCGGAATAAAGACTTCACATTTCATATACATGAGCTGGTGCAGGAAATATTTGTAGCAAATGATAATTTAAGGTCAAATATGATCTTTCCCCTCAAATCAAGTGTTTGTTTTTGTGTAGTTAAACCTAATCAGACCCAAAGCGCAGCGCTGGAACAACAAAATATTGAACAGTACGGTTGATTATATCAAATCTAACTTTTTCAAAATGTAGTGGCGATATTTATTCTGGTGATTGGGTTGTTTTCTTTTGTTTAACAATGTGTGGGTTACAATCAAAGGCAATTCATAGTATTAAATCCAGGAGAGCCGTATCAGCCAATGTCTGCTGTTCTCTCAGCTCCTGAAGGATGTTTCGCGCCTTTCAGCCCAATGATGTGGTTTTATCAAAGGCAGCCTCACTCTTTGGGTTAGCTCTTACCGCCTTTCTGTGGAAAACGACATTAAGCTAGTTGGTCAATTTGTCAATGTGCTATTTCTGTGCTGCTGTGATATATTTCCTACTGAAACGTGAAAGAACCAATCACAAGATAGACACAATGTTGGGGTGAATCTGGATAACTGGTAACTATGGCAACGGTCGTAGCTCCACTAAATGCTGAAGATTGATTGACAGCTGGATGCCATGACATTATTGGTTAACATTTGCTTGTACATGGTGATGTCTTTTCTTGTTTAATATAGCCAAAAATGTGAAGAAGGACAAGATGTTTCTCAGGTCTCCAGACTGACATGATGCACAGTGACTGCAGGATGTGTGTAAAAAAAAAAAGCTAAAATCTAGGCCAGAGCTGTTTCATAAGGATTTTAGCCCCAGTGTCAATCTCTAAGTTTTGGCATAATTAAAGAATGGCTGTTGCATCTCCACCTCCCCCCACTGTACAAAAAGGAGGCCAATATTTTATATCCCTGATATGAGCAATCTACTGGTGCATTTGCAGCCCTTCGGTAAACAGCTGCTGACAGGTCTTTAGTTTGGATATCAGGGGTTTATGAACAACTGTTCCCACTGTGTTACTCATTATTGTGGTATAAACGGTATGAGGGTGACATAAAGAAGAGACCAAGTTTTCTCGATGTAAACTTCACACCCTGAATCACAAAGCACCACTTTTTTTCTGCTTATACTCTGTGAATTTGGACTTTGTGAAGGTAATCAGAGCTAAAATATGGAATTTTTCAGTAAAATGTGATGGTTTATTGCACTCATGTATTTTTATATGCTCTCGGAGTTGTACATATGCTTGCCTGTGTGCAGATCCCACTCCACCACCATCTTTATACACGTGCAGTGGGTTCTGAATGCGGTTAAACCAATCGCTCTGATGAACTCAGACTGGAACACTGGGAGGCAAATTCTTAGCAGATGTCATCAGAAGGAGTCATTATTGACGGTTGCGGGGGTTCAATAAATGCAATTCGACGCCAACACGAGAATAACAATGAGGAATAAGAGGACGACGCAAACATGAGTGTGATTGCGTGTTCAGAATGCACAATGGTCTCCGATGGCAGAACAGATTAGCCAGAGGCTCCCATCAGCTGATCATTCCCAGTAAGTCCCCCAGCCGCCAATGTACGCGGTTGGCTGCAAAGAGGGGGTTCTATATGGTGAAGGAAGCTGGAAGAAATTATGGGATTGCACTGACATGAGAGTGAATTCACAAGATGCATCAGAGCCGCCTGTGGCCAACTAGCTTATGCAGCCCTACAGAGTTTTAGCTCACACGCTCCATCTCGATATAAGTTATTTTATGTGACATAACCGATAATAGCAAAGGCAGGCACAGACGTCAGAATGAGAACAGATGGAGCTCCGTTTGGTGCTTACACTCGGAGTGGGGTTTTTACTCAATGACTGACACAACGTTTAAACAATTTGGGACAGTTAAGTCCTTTGTTTGTCGACTTTTAAACATCAATGCTGCACTTTTCTTTGGAATCATCTGCCATCTGATAACTCCATAGATATATTATTTAGACTTGGATATGACAGTGTATTACACTGACATCATTAATGGTGTTAAAGTGGAACATTTCCCTTTAGACCCAATTTCATTCGCCCATTAAAGAAAAAATATAAGAGGTGCTTGTAAAACTGCTAACTGAACAGTTCAAGCAGCAAACTAGGCCACTCTTTCTACTCTGAACAATATTTCTGCTCAGAATTTTTGTTCTAGGAACCAATTACAATGTCCCAGGCCAGAGACTCGTCCAGTATCAGATTCTGTTATACATCCATAGATAAGTTTTCACATTTGAGGTCAGTTGCAAGGGACGGACTGCGTGTTCCTTTTATTTATGATATCATGTAAGGTCTTTTTAAACAGAGTCATTGTCATGGATTGTGCACAGGAAATGGAGGGACCAGATGCAGACACATCACTAATAACAATCCAACAAAGCAGGCTGAGTTTGGTATCAGTTTGAGAGCAAGGCCACAAATCTAAAATCCAAGAAACAAGGCAGTCTAGAACATGAAAACTGTGGGTAAAAAAAGGCAGACAGGAAATTGGGGAATGTGAGGACAGTTGTACTCAGGGCAAGACGATGAACTGGTCAAGAAAGAGGAGAGCACATAAACAGAAATTAGTGAAAATGTTGCACAAGAAACACAAACACAAAGGAAACCCTAAACCACAAACCATGACAGTGAAATCAAAACAAATATACATTTTTCAGATTAAACTTTTCCTTTAATCCAAACAACCTTTGCAAATGCAATCTCACTGCCGGACTGGTAGTCATCCAAAGAGTTGTTAGTTCTAAGCTAATTCTGTTGGAGAATATTATAAAAAGAGGGCTTACCATGAAAGATATAACACATAATTCTCTCTTTGACTGGCACATGTGAACCATAACGATGTGAAACACAACTTTAGTTTGAGTCCAACATGAGAAAAATGTCCTCCCTCCTGTTAAATGTGAGCCACTAATCACTTATTACAAACTGAAAAGAAGCTAAATGGCAAACAGTTTTTTAACTTCCAGGAAAATTTGACATACAAAATGTATTTCCAAATGAGATTTAGTTGCTTTTATATGAGCAGACTTAACATAGGCTTGATAAAACGTGATCAATGCTGTCTGCCTTATAAATACATTATTGTCTGGTCTATAACTATGGTACACAAAAACATGACTTAGGTTGTAATACAAATCAAACTTTACCTCAGGGACGACCACTAGGCCAACACACACGCCCTAACAATTGCTAACTCACCATTTAATATATATTTAGATGAGATCATCGCAAAGGAAAATGACTCAGCAGCCAAACCAAACAGCTACAGCAATTCACAGAAACAAGAAAACCATCAATATTCCACCGCGTGAGACATGGGGTTGCCTGTACTGGAGTGTGTGGGTTGGAGAATGGGTTGTGATGATCCACGGGATGAGAGGCAGTGAGCCACACTCGATCCCAGCCAGATAATAATGAGTTGTGGGAGGCTAAGAAAGGCATCCAACAGTTCAACACAAAACCTGCAGCTGAATTTTAAATTGCTGGACAGCGTGATGGTCATTCCTGCCGGCTGGTTTCTGCCCCAGACAAAGATGGGGTTAGCCGGAGCCGCAGGGAGACATGATGTTTGAAGAGAGAGAAACCGTAATGGTGAGGAATCAAATAAGTGTTTGGGATCCGGAGGGAGCAGTATCCGCAGAGATCAGGGAGGGATGTGGGATGATAGAGTTTCACTGGCATTCTTGATAAACTTGTTAGCTTTAACAAAGAAATCCCCCAAATTTGCATGAATTTACATCCTCATCCCATCCCCTACCACTAGAATCTTTCACTTTAATAGACTTTTCTGGCCCAGAGGATTTGGAATCAACTCTGCATCTCGGTTCATTTCAGAGTGATGCCTACAACAAAACGGTAATTATCATTTAATAATGTCAATCCCTGATCCGGATCACTTCCAGATTCCAATACAATTGTTCCAAGGCCTGGGGGCTTTTGTGTTCACGTAATTATATAGAGAATTACTGTAAGTCTTAGAGATATCTTTAGACAGTCAATCCAGCTAATGAATTTCCGTTGCCAATGTAATAATTTCCAGACAGCAGTTCAAGTACGGTGCGTTATGCAAAGGAGAACTGCCTTCCAAGGGTGAATGTCCACCACAAAGTGTCGCTATGACTGCTGATGGACTTAGCCCAAAGAGTCTGACAGCCCTCCATCATTGCCCCATTTTCAATTTATGGATCTCAGACTGAACCCACATTTGTTGTGACCCACTTATTGTCTGCATGCTTGCACGTGACAGAATATCCTAACTGATGGTGAGTTATGTTGCAACGCTTTCTGTTCACATTGGATCTGTTGTATTATCAGTTTGGTTGGAGATCAGACTGGTGACGTATCCAATCACCACCACCTTACTTAGGTTTTTGTAGAAAGGTGAAATCATATTGAAAAGATTTAGTTCAACTGTTTAAGCCCCCTCTTGTCCAGGCACCGTTTCAATACAAGCACACAGAAATAACTACGTCTTGCTTGGATCACATGCAGAAAGGAGGCTACCAGGTTCCCGACATCTGGCAAATGACAAAATATCTCCTGTATCCATAATAAATATAATAGCAACTGACCTAGGAACCTGTCAACCTCCATGTGGAATGTCCCAAACGGACATTTCTTGGATCATTTTAAAACTTTAGAAGAGCAAGTGAGAGAGAATGCAAACCACCACCAAGGCAAGGTGCCTTACAATCCTAAAAGATCCTTCAAAGCATCCCTGAATCCACATCCTGATTTATATTTCTCTTAAAACCGTAGCGCTTGTTCCTCGGGACGGGGCCTATCCCTGCCAAAGTTTTCTTTAAAATGCATGTACGACTTAGTTGTCCTGTTCACAGAAGTGTAATCAGTGTTGTCAGAAAGTCCACAGTCATTCCACCCTTTTTAACTTGAACGCGATGTCTTCTTTGCACTGAATGTGATCAATAACTTGGTTTAAGATTGTTGTGTAGTAATGTTTTCGGCACACAAATAGAAGTTTACAGAGATAAGAGCTGATGGATAAAGCATTGCTGAGAAAAGACAGCAGCCAGCCCTTATCTTTTATTCACAGCCGTCACGTATCAGTGTGCATTGCTACTTTAACATCTCAGCATCTGCAGCTTCATGACCGACAACTCTCCACTCCATTCCCACTGCCAACTGATCCCTGCTGGCTCAATTATTTCCCTACCAGGCAGCATTTGATGCAGAACTCCCCGGTCTGCCAGAGCAGAAGCCATGTTTTTGATTGTGTTGAAAATAGCACCAGAGAACTCCCACACTGAATACACAAATAAGATCACAGGGACTGCAGCTTGTTTTCATTTCTATCGCCTTTACGCTGCAGCTTTCAAGCTTTTTTACATTCATCACAGGGCAAAGGTGACAGCTGAATGCTTAATAAAGCTCTGCCTGTCGTCTCCGCTTTGGAACCTTTTAATGAGTTTTAACCGAATGGAAATCTGAAAGTCTGGGTCTTCGAACTTAACTTAATATAGTTTAAATAGCCATTTATTTACAGACTGGTGAGTAGCTAGGTTTCTTAAGGACATTCTGAGGTCACTTTTTTGCGTTAAATTCATTTAAATGAAGTCCTATTTGCTAATTGATATGCTACTGTATGTTTTTTAACTTTTTTTTTTTTTTTGGATTGTTGAACATGGTTTTCATTAATTTCCACACAATATGCAGCATTATTCAGGTTATCAAATCTTTCACTCTTATGGTTCTTTATTACTCCAGTTCCCAAATTTCCACAGGTTTTATGTGATATCTTTTATATATCAATTGCCTAAATAGAATTTGACTGTTGCTGAAGACAGTTTGGTGTATTCTTTCTCTTTCATAACATTGAATTACAGAGAGAGACAAAACAAAGTCAGTCAGCCTCTTCCCTTATGTTTCTATCGTCCTAAAGTATTTTTTTCCCTCTCCATTGTTTCCAAGTGCTTGTGCATTGTGTTGGGTCTCTGTAAGCTAATGATTAACACTTAAATGAGTTCATACAAAAGCCTAGGGCCGAGCCGCTCCTATCCTGTATGAGATAAGTTATGTTATGCACTGGTGTTGGGGTGAAAACAAAACAAAGACAAGCAGGTGGTTATGATATGGTGACACATTCAGTTTTTGGATAGGTTGGGTTAATAAAGCAGACTTGCAATGTCATTGTGTAAGTTAGCTCCTGTTACCTATGTTACAGTACTTCACAGATGATTTCAAACAGGACACAAACAAAGGTGTTCTTTGTTGCTGTTTATTTTATCTCACCGTTACAAAGGACCGACGACCTGAGCCATTTGGTTACACCAGAGTGCATATGGGTACGACTGGATTATTAACACACCACGTGACTTAATATGGAGAGTTTCCAGTTTAGGATCAACTTCCTGTTTGATGAACAGATTAGATGGACAAATCTGTTATGATACCATCTCAATATCCTTGGATAATAAGAGACTGAATATTTCTATTTTATTCGTATTTTAACACGGAAATTTTAATAGATGTAAATCATCTTTTTGTTTATCTTATACACGGTATTTTCATGTAGGAATTCATCATTGTTATTAAATATGATGTGAAAAACAAAGTGCAGAAACACACAGTTATTCATTTGGCAGTAATTAATACCATATTTAGACTAATGTTTAATGGCCCTTCTGGGGACATTAAATCTAACTGTGTCATTACAGGAGAATTTGGGTGTTTTTCAACTTAAGCCCTAAATCCCCGATTTTAATGGTCTAAAACTTCACAAAATACATCTTTCTTTCATTATAACTCCAGTGTGGAGTTCAGTCACTCGTAGCAATTTGGCTGTACAATCCAACAGACACCGAGCAGCAAAAATATTGGCAATAAATTTATTTTATTGTCATGAAAACTACTCAAAATATTGTTGCAAGTGTCTGGTAACAAGGAGTCGATATCTAAAGGGAATCAGGGTTTTTAAATCAATAACTGTAACAATTCTGTTTAAATTGAACGTTTCTACTTATTCTGGCTGATGCAGATCCTCAGAATAAATCTACTTGGTGATTGAGGCTGTAAAATACCAGGATTCTCCTTTAATCTGTGGATTAACGTGTGTGTGTGTGTGCACTGTGCTGCCTTTTGTGGCCCATAAGAACCAACTCTGACAGCATTTACAACCACTCTGATTCTGACTGCTTCCATGTGTCCATGAGCCCCGAACATTTCCACACTCCTGGACTACAACCTGTGAAACCAGTCGCCCACATCAGCCGTCTAACCCTCGCCGATGGTACATTCCGCTGCAAACCCTCCACTTTTGGCTCTCTGACTACAACAACAGCCCTAATCAGACTCTGGTTTATCCAACGAAAGTCTCATTAGCTTTAGTCCTGTTTGAGTGGGCTTCCAACCAGGCGCCCTCGCTTAGTTTCCAGCAGCCTCCGGGTCACACATGGGAGGTGCCCGGTGTTTGCCGACCGAGCTCTGGTGTGCATGCTCATGGTCTGTCAGCGGCTCCTGGGTTCTGTTTGGAGTGTGAAATTATCTGAGGCGCCTTCTGGCAAACGCCTGCGGCGCTCTAAAGTCCCGCTACTTTGTTTGTATGCAAGTATTTGTGTGTGCGTCGCGCTGCTTCCCGTCCTCACCGAGAGGCCGCCGGTCCAGACGTCATTATCTGAACACGTCCACAGAAAGAGGCTGCGACCAAAAGCATTCCATTCACGTGAGTGAAACCACACACTCACACAGCTAGTATCCAGCTTTGCTCACGTCTGGCGAACAACAGACAGGCCAGACACTTGACCTTTTCCAGCAGACAGTCGTGACCCCGAAGGCTCCGTGTTTGCGGAGGTTCCCCTGTGTGCTCGGTCACGAGTGTGTCTGAGAGCAGACGTGCCCGTGAAGGAAAACAAACACCCTCCTCGCTCGGCTTCATGCTTTAAACGG
>KV751321.1:1389043-1424612 GCA_001698575.1 Mola mola | reverse complement strand
CCTGCTGAAGTGGCACATTCATAGATCCCCACAACATAGATGAGGCGCTTCATTGATAAATAATAAAAATTGGAATGAGTTTTTAAGGTTTCATCATTAATTCGAGCAGGTCTTCGAGACATGTGAACATGTTGAACTCTATTCTGTACAAGAAATGACTCCTCACATCTTCTTTACTCTTACCCAGATATAAACACACTGAAAATTCACTGTTTTCTTTAACTATGAAACAGACTATTTTGAAAAAACAACAACAAAATATATTTAAAAATTAGTCATTAAATCAAAAAAATAATAATCAGTCCTCTCGTGATCTTTGCTCAGAAACCTTTTCCTTCTTTAAAAACATAATTGTATCTACCTTATCTAAATATATCTACAGAGACAATATGAACTGTATTCCTCATAACAAAATAAGGGCTGACCTGGGGTCAGGATGCATGCTAAGATTAATGACTTGCACTTACCTTAGGCGATCTATATCATTTACATCATATTATATGATGTTGTGGCTCGACACTGAGCTTCTACTTTTTATGAGTGGTGTAACTACATTTTGTTAACTTATTTAGCGTTTTGATATTAATTTCAAGCGAAATATTTCAGTTAAACACATTATTAACAAGTAGGTGTTTGAAGTAAATAATTTGCAACTGTCTTCTAAAAGGTGAACACAAACCATGTCACGTTTCTGTTTTTATGCTGCGCAGCGTTTGAGGACGCGCTCTTCCATTTTCCATTTTCCGTACAAACACAAAGTGTGAGCCGCAGTAATTTGGACGCATGGATTCGCAGCTTTGTGAGGAAAGAGAGAGGTGTGAGAGGAATTGAAGAATGTTCTGCTCTGTCATAATGTTGTGATATTGCTGCAAAGTCATTTTACACTGTTGCATTTATGGATGGTTTTCTTTAATGAAGCTGAATGTAGCAGCAAGTAATGCGCAGCAGAGTGGAATGATGAATTTTTAAACCTTTAGGAATACCTATAAACACACAAATATATTCTAGTCTCTTTCACACGTCGTTTTCTACCTGCTCTTTTTTCAGCACACACACACACACTTGCACACAGGCCCTCAAAAGCTAATTCCTCTGATTACTGATTTATACAAGGAACAAGACAACAGCACAGGTGGCCCGCCCCAGGCTCTTTTCCTCCTCCTCCTACTCAACCAGAGAGCCAGAAATGGGAGGCACAAAACCAGGGATGAACGTGCTAACGTGTGAAAACATAATGGAAGTCAGCCTGAAGGTAAAGACCGAGGATTACAAAGTGAATCCAGCCTCGGCAACCAGCTGGAACACCTCGAGTTTGCATACAGGCACTTGATGCGGTACCATATTGTGGTTTATGTTCCCATCTTGGAATGCTCAGAGCAACGTGGGAAACGTGGCGGATAGGATGTGTGAACTCAGAGCAGGCTTGGAAACACCGAGAGAGGAGAGGGCGTGGATGTTTGTGGGAACATGATGATGATGATGATGATGATGATGATTACTTTGTCGCTGATAAAAGCAACCAAACGACAGAGGCCAAAGAAACATAACTCGACTGAAAAACAGTGGTGTGAGATGTAATGGGTCTAAAACCCAAACATGTCCAGTGACATTAACAACAGCAAACTCATCTTCTCCAAATGAGAAGGTTGATTGTTCACAATCTTCTCTGATTATCAGCTGATACAGAGTTATGTTATCTGCCTCAGATGCTGCTCGCGCTCCATTTAAATTGGTTCCTCCAGCCTTGTCTGGCACTGCAAATTCATGCACAGCAAATGTGGAACGCTTTGACCCGTCGATGATAAAACTGTTCGTGGGAAACTGTCTTCGTCCTGACCGTCAGCCTCCCTTATTATCCGAGACAGGGAAAATACTGAGGAGTAAATAAAACGGGGCGTAAATAAATACAGCAAGGAATAAGGAAATAAATGCACGGGAAAATAAATAAGGAAATCAGCTGGAATAAATAAATGCAGAAAGTCCAATAAATATGGAAAAATCCTTTTTAATTTTTAATTTATTAATAATGATGCTTTTTCAAATCAAATCAAATCAAATCAAATTTTATTTGTATAGCCCGAAATCACAATTTACACATTATCTCACTGGGCTTTGACAAACTGTACAGATGTGACATCTTCTGCCCTCAGGCCCTCGAACCGGGTGAGGAAACACTTAAAAAACCCTAAACAGGGAAAATAAGAAACCTCAGGAAGAACCACAGAGGAGGATCCTTCTTCCTAGTACGGACAGAGGTGCAATAAATGTCACTTGTACAGAACACAAAAACATGTTAACAACAGTTCATTTAGAATGTATAAAACATCCATGAGTCCCAGAGTCTGTGGATTCTATGAGTCCGGATGTATAGAAAGTCTAGTGATCCAGACGCAGGTGGACTCTGTTGGTCCAGAAGCCATTGTGATCTGTGGGTCCCGATTTTCACTTGGAAATCCAGCCTAGGATCCACAGTCACAGGATCCAAGTCACAGGATCTCCTTTCCTAATGTGGCCAGGGGGCATCAGGCAGGACCACAGCAGCACCTCCCACCGCGACCTAGAAAAACCTGCAGGATGGTAAAGCACAACGACTCCGGGGAAGAAGTAAAGTTAGTGTAAGGATATGGACATTTACAGGAGCAGAGAAGGAGTCGGAGTCAGAGGGGGGAGAGAAGAAAGCTCAGTGAATCATGGAGTGTTCCCCCAGCAACCTAAGCCTATAGCAGCATAACTAAGGGCTAGATAGGCCAGCCTTAACTATAGGCTTTATCAAAAAGGAAGGTTTTAAGCCTACTTTTAAAATCAAATTTTTCCATTCATAGAGGTAAAAGTAGTATTTAAATTTCACAAGTAAAAGTAACTATCCTTCACGATAAAATACTCTGTTAAACAGTAAAAACTCTGGATTGGAAGTTGAGTAAAAGCATGTAAATAAGTTCAGTTAAGCGAAATGAATGAAAAATAAAAGCATTCATGAAGCAAAATGACTTCTGGCTTTGCTAGAACACAGTGATGACCTCATGAAAATCTGTCACCTGAGCAGGTTTAACTGGAGACAAAACTGACAATCTGAGTCAAATTCCTTCCTCTGAAATGTAGTTGAACCAGACAAAGCACAAACCCTTCAGTGGACGGACAAATAAAAATGTATTTCAATGCTTTTATTTAAATTCCAATGCTGGAAAAGAAATCGCACAGAATCTCGAGGGCTGCTGTAATTTGCCTCCAGTCTGCTGTTTACTCGTTGGTGGTAATTATAACTTATATCACACAGCTCCAGGTATCCAGAAACAGCCAGCACAAGTTTCGCCTCCATGGTCACTGTTTCCAAGCAACTGGAAACACATCTCGAGTCATCGGATCGGGTGATAAGAAAAGACATGAAAATCAGGCACTTGCCTGCTCAGGGTTGGACATTTCGCAACGCAAATGTTCCTCACAGTACACAAAGTGCTCAAAATGGCTACAATATGAGGCGACTAAGATTCAAGACGCTGCAAAAACTATTGTATCCCCCATCTGATTGACTTTTAATTATACCGTCTTAAAGTTTATTAAAGGGGAATCCTGGTATTTTTCAACATAAATCCTGTTTTCTGGTCCTTTAGTCTCTGAAGTTTAAAACAATACATCTGTTACGTTCCACTTTTTGCTTGTACGTCGACAAAGCTTTACAGTGCAACAGCGCAGGGCAAGTCAAAACGAGAAAAACATCACTATCGCGACTTCACGTGGTCTTGAAGATGTCTGGTAAGATGGAGTAGATACCTAAAGTGAAACACCTGCTTGTTTTTGACTCAATAACAGTAAAACTATTTTTATTCTACCTTTTCTGCTTCCAGGGCACTGTTTAAGTGGTTTAAGATGATATTCCTTTAATAGTTCCACAATGGAAATTAACATTTTACCGTGTTTTTGAAAGACTAACCATTTTTGTGCACATTTATTCCCAAGTGTTTATTATTTAGCAGATTACTGCAGCATGGAAGAAATATTTTTGAATAGATCTACATTAAATTGTTTGTCTTTCATAATTATCTGAGAGGAAGTAGAAACAGACACTTAGTTAGAGCATAGTTAGTTGCAAAGAAAAAGCATTTTCTTTGCGTTGTTTTGACTTGTGCCATTTCATTGTACAGCCTCGTCGAGCTAAACGGTCTTAGTTGGATACTGTATAAAAGATATATTTCGTGAAATTTTAGACCCTCACCAAACAATAAGTAATAGTAAGAAAAATGCCGGAATACTTAAATTTTTTTAGGTAGGTACATTTACATGTGGAAGCAATCTTGAATCTCGAAAATACATCAGTTTCGTTAAATAAGCGAAGCTGCTCTAAGTGCTGCGCTGAGAGACAATCACGCTACCTTTCACCACTCTGCCAAAATAAATAAATATAGGAAAAAGAATCAATTTACTTATTTTCATTGTTCCTTTAGTCCCCTGTAGCTGATCCCAGAGGTGACTTTTCTAAATAACATTTTCCTGCAAACATCAACTTTGACATGTATGTGACCTCGATTCCACACTCACGTCAGCCCATTTCTGATTATATCTACGCTTTAGGTTTAATAAGTGGCACATTGTTAAGTCCTCAGCCAGTCATGTGAGAGTTATGACCCCTGGTAGCTGACAATGATATCAACACATAATAAGGGCCGAGATATCCATTTCTAAACAGGAAACAGACACAATGTGAGGGTGAGGCTTTATGTTCGCTCAGATGTGCATGTGTGTAGAAAGAGAATATGAAATGCTCGAATCCTGCCTGCGAGTCGGTGTCATCGTCTCAAAGACGTCCAGTTTATGGATTTCAAGAACTGGCCGTCAGTGAGTGCACTTATCCTAAAAACGAGCAAACAAAGAAAGCGCAGAAGGCTGAGGGAAAATGCTAAAATGTACATTTGCCTCCATGGTTTATTGATGCGCTGCTCGCCTGTGGGAAAGGCTGTGGTGCGCTGCCAGCAGCCCATGTGTGAACGATACGCTCCCTCCACACATGGGAATGCGCAGAAAATAAACGGTGTGAACACGGAGCATGCATGACCACAAACCAACCAACAACATGCATAAACATGAGGATAAGGCGCTCGCGAGTGCCAGCGGTGAGCTCACACTCACAGATGTTTCAGCCGGAACACCTTTCTCTCTGACAGTGGTGAGAACCTGCCGGCTGGCAGGGCCTTTCTGCATGACGTTCCCAACACGTCTGCAGGGATTTTCCTCCTACACGGCGCCCACCGGGACTCATTTTCCCCTGGTTTGTCTTACGGTTCGTGTCGACTCCCTCTTTGTCACATCCCCCCCGTGCCGGTTTGTGACACTGAACACAACGTTTGTGATTACCACAGACTGAGGTTGCGTTTGTTCCGTCACAGACACCAAAGGCACTTTATCCCGATACTGCTCTATTTGTTAGCTGCTCATAAATGCCACTTGATAAAGCTGCAATTTCCTTCTGTAATCAGACGGCTCATTTAAACCTCAAGAAAATTTCAATGAGTAAATTCAGGATGGGAGGCAATTTGAGGGAAGAGAGGCTCAAATGCAGATTTGTCTCTCTACATTTTTAGCAGTTTGATGCGAGAAGAGAAAGTAACAATTAGAAAGGCATGAATAAACCAAAGGGATGATGGATGAGGCTGGCTGCTCGCACCGCTCGGGTAGGCCGGTTTCCCAGGCCGTACTGCCGGGCACGGGGGCAGAGGGGAGAGGGCGGGGGTGTGGAGGTGATGGAGACTGATGACCGGGTCATGAACCTTCTCGTATGCAAACATACGTTCATATATTTATATACACACACACTGCATGTGTGTTGCACATATGTACAGTGCATGTTGAAGCCCACACACATGTCAAAACTAACACCGACACATAACGAAAGCCACTTGTTCGTGTTTATAAGTTCCCTCTCTGTCTGCCTGGAACACTGACTTCCTCCCACTACACAGAAATGAAGCCCACATATCCTGATATGAGACAGGAACTCTAAAACTATTTAAAATCAAACTCAGACTTGAACAAACTAACAATATGGGATGCTGTGTGACGGGTGAAGAAAAAAAAATAAACAATGATTTTTTTAATCATTTTCAACCAATATTGAATATGATAAAGCACAAAGACAAACGGTCAATATCTGATGTTTGCAGAACTATACAAACAGATGCAGCCACTTAAAATGGTCACTCCCAGCCATCTTCCAGCCACTGGAATTCCCCTCCTTCTTTCGGGTCTAACCTACATGCCGGCGTATACGCATATACATTCACTCACAGGGTGTCCATATATGTAATGAAATATGGAATGAACTCAAATAGCAAATATGACTTCCGATTGACTGTTGCCGCACACTTTTTTTTTTTTTTTTTTTTGCCTTCCAAAAAAACAGTTTGACCCACAAATGACAGACTGAGAACATCAATGGTGTAAAAACGTGGTCATATTGGGCCCAGATCAAATCTCAAATGAGTCCTGAGTACGTTCAGACCTACACTTAGAGCCGAGCGCATCACACAAAACACATGTTTGCACCAGGACCACTCCCTGCCCTTCCACGTGCCAACACGGGAAGGTTAAGGTGAGGTTTAGTTAAAAATGGGACTCCAGTCTCCTGGGTGAGAGTCATGTACACCACCGCTCAATCAGGACCTCCCCCCCCCTCTCCTCACACATGTCGCTGTCGTCTGGAGCAGACGGCTTCACGTTGCAGGCCTGGTAAGGCCCCGTGTGTCTCTCTGCCTGACGCCACAGCGGCCGTGACCAAGCCTCTACATCTGACGAGTTACATAAAAAGCAGGAAACAGCAATAAAGTTTGGGAGTCACAGAGTGTTGAGTGTTTTGCTGACATAGTCACAAAAAAAAAAACGTGTTGTAAAAACGTGTTATACATTCGCAGCGTTGCAAAAATAGTATCACTTTGGCTGAAAGCTGCTCTTGTATTTGTATTTGTGCTGGAGAGAGTTAGTCACGCCATCAAATTTTCTCGCAAGCTCCCGTTTAAGGCGACTGAGAAATCAATAAGAGCTCCTTTAATCGTAGCTTACATCGAGTCCCTCAACCCCTCTGCATAGAAATATCAATTAGAAAAGCCCGGGATGGGTTTCTGGTGAGAGAAAGAGCTGGTTCATCTGACTCTGGAGAAACTCGATGAGAGATGAGATCAGTGTTTCTCACTCACTAAAGCGGCGATGGACTTGTGGGAGCAGAGCCCCCGAAAGCAGGCTCTTATTGTTGAGATTAAAGCAGCATTAACTGCAATTATGAAATAGGGCTTTCCGCCCTGTATTTGTTTGCTTTTAATATGGCGAGTAGTGTAGAGTGCATTAAAGACACTAGCTGGGGAATTCTTGAGTGTTTTAACTGGAGGAATAAATGAATTGAAAGAGGAATTACAACATCGGGTCCCTGCTGGGGATCAGCACATGTGACGCACGCACTTAAACATGCATGTGCACAACCGCAACTGCACATGTTCTGCTTTTTACTGCACGAAAAGATGTGTTCACGCTGCAGTGGAGGCATCCGGGCATTCGTGAAGAGATGTAATTAAAAGCTGGTAATCGGGGTGTTTTTCAGACCTGAGGCGTTGATAACACAGGACTTACAGTCACCCTGTACTTTCAGACTTAGCTTTGAGTTAATTGCTAAAGCCAGCATGCTAACGTGCGTATGTTAAATTGGTTTTCAAACTTTTTTTGGTGTAGCGCCACCTTCAGGGGCCGACAAAATATAGACATTTTTAATATCGGAGGAAACAACTCAAAACATCCCAGGAGATTAACTGTGAACTGAAGGTCAGCGTCAACAAACGTACTGTTGCTTGTTAATTTACAGTTTGCCTGAGGCTAATGGAACTGTTATTAGTTTTTCTGGTAGGTGCTTATAACCCAACTCAAGTGTTCTTCTGAGGAAGACGTGAATATGTGTTGAATAATCAATGGCAAATCACCCATTACACATACAACCACTGAGAGAGGCACTGAAGTCATTCATCAATCTCTGAACCAGGTTTTATGTAAAACAGCAGATGAAGAAGTATTTCTTTGGCCACTATAGAGCGCTCTACCAAACCTCGTATCAATCCACCCAACAAAAAACATAAATAAATAAGAAGTTAACCCCGATGGTGACATGAGAGGAGAAATCAGATCACCCAAAGTCATTACGATTCATCATCTGCTGGACACACCACATCTTGTGCCAATCCGTGCAGTCCTGGCCCCTCTCGGCTCTAAAATATACCTCCAGACTGGCTGAAAATGCTGGTTTGGATTTGAATTTGGCTCAGAATAACACAGATGTGAGCTCTTAAGCTGCACTCCAGGCTTGTGAGCCCAGTCCATGATATTTAGTTTGCTGAGAAACGGTGGTCATTAAATGAAGCCAAACAATGCTTCCCGGTCTGGTCCTGCCTTGGTGCTCCAACGTGAGCAGCACTGAGGAGAAGGTCAAGCCTCTCTATTAACCTGGCTACTGGTCGATCACCATGGTAACTGATGCAGCAAACACAAGAGTTTAGGCTTAAAAACAGCTGCTAGCTTGCTGAGCCATACAATGATGTTATAGTATGCACGCCGCCATCAAAACAAGGCGTGCAGCTACAATAATGTCAATATGCATCTTTTGTTTTACATCCATGGAACCATAAATTCAATAACTTGGTATAACAAAGAAACCGTTTCCTCTTGTTGATTCGCGTGCTGGCCTTTATCACGGATGATGTTGGATTATTGAAAAATACTCAGGAGTGCTCTCCGTCACAACAACCTGTTTATTTTGAAGAAGACGGCACATGTTTCATTTAATGCGAAAGAAGTCATCAAATGATGCACAAAACGTCCCTTTTCTATGAGAATGTGCACCAAATCTGAGTTAAAGAAAGTTGAGAACCACGTTCATAATACTCCAAATCTCTAGCTGGAGCCTCAGGGTCTGTCGAGCAGCTCTAACAAAGACAGCCTGGATGTGGTGAAAGTGCTTTGCACTTTTGAAAATGAGACCCAACCTGTAAACAAGATTACCCACATAAACAAAGGGTTAATAGACAAATAAGGTTTGGCGTCATAATATTCGACTGTTCCTCAAAAACAACCACCGTCCTAATCTGAGCCGCACACTCATGTGAAATCCTCTAGTCTGGGTCAGGATTTTTAGGTATTACTGTAGTCACAAGTGTCAGCGGGATCCTGAAAAAGGGTTGACTGCTTCTGGACCAGAACCACGAAGCTCCGGTTTCACTGCGGCTCTCCGTAACACCTCCCCACGCACGAGCCTGACCCCTCCACACCTCCGCCGGGCTATCTGGCTCTTGCGAAACACAGGCCCCGTCTTTCATACGTTCATGAAGTTTTTACGAGACTCTGGCGCAGGCAGTGGGGAGGCAGGGAGGAGAGCGAAGGCCTGCCCGTCCGACGAACACATGCACGGCAACCGTCGGGACACCGTAGTTACCGCCGCGGGCACGCCACTGCCGGGTCCGTCTGCACGGCTGACGCCGTAAGGTCTCAAAGTGTGGACTCTAAATTAAGAGCGCTGATGTGCGAGAGCCCGACCTTCACCCGAGGCTGTTTTATTCCCACCGTTTTACGATAGCTTACATATTTTCCTCACACACAAGCTGTGGGACATTAGCAGCATGTAAAACTTTAACAGACTGCAAATACTATTAAAAGAAAACTTTATTGTCAAAGATGGTAGAATTCAAAAGGAGCAAAAGAAGACGGACACAGTGTCTACGTCTCTCAGGCAGAACCGGTAGTCAGAATAGTAATAGATCTATAAAAACATACTGTTTTTTTATGAAATCCAAAGGGATCGGACTGCGTTGAAGGGACAGAAATGGTTGGATTTAGGCGGGCCAAGATCAAGCATCATTTATTTCAGTTTAAAACGCATCATTTTACTTCACGCTGAAACACCTGCAGTGACCGCCGGAGTCTCATTAAAGGGTGAACAACCAGATACAGTACAAATGGGTAGAGTTAATAAGACACTGTGATCAAGAACGGTCGGCAGAACGCGCTGTTTTAGAATCGAAAGGAACAATATAAACTTTCATGTTTTCTTTTTGATGGCACTGGACACAGTTTAGTAAATATGACGTGTTTTACAAAGGGGTTTTCACATGTTTTTACCTCAAGTTAGAAAGACTCTCCACTGTATCTGGTCTTTTTCTTCCCAAAGACAACGTAGTTCGAGAGCTCGGCTAATATAGTGGTTTGGCTGATATTATCACAGATGTATCGGTATCGGCTTATATGTTATCACTGTCAGCCAATATCAAAACATATGGTTTTAAGGAGCAAATTTGTGATTTATATTACGTTTCCAGCGAACGTTACTGTGTCAATGCACTGCCGTCATTTAAGTCCGTACAAGTTCATTGGTGGCATCTCGGCACTCGACGTCACCGCAGCACACACGGTCAGCTGTCACATGTTGCCATTATCCTAACAATGCTTTCGGCAATCTGAATGAAATTTTCATACTATTTTACTCTATGTCTGGGTAGAATTTCAGATAGTATAGTCACTGATGACAAACACGTATGTGTTTTTACATTCTGTCCTACTAGCTGCCGGCGTTGGGTATCTCAATGACTGATGGAAAAACATTTTATGATGTAATATTTCCAGATCAGTGTTGTGCAGAAACAAAGAAACAATGCTGGGAGCTCACAGAAATAGCTTTGGAGATCCTAAATAACGTCAGGTTTTAAGCGGAAGAGAGATGATGAGCTGAACCGAGTCAGACTGATGACGCACGTCAATACAAGATGAGCACCTATTGATTGTCCTGATTACAAAATAAAATGCAAAGATGAAGCTTTGATTAGGGTGATATGCTGTGTGGAAATGTAGAATAGCTCCTACTAATAGTTTTTCCAACTTAGTGGGACATAAACAGGAGACTGGAGGCTTGTTAATAACCAGACATCATTGGAGGCCGTCATTAACACAAGTAAATTCTAAACATTGGACGTGAGACCAAACATTTTCATTTCAGGTGTTAAATGTGGCTAATTACACTGTTTTCGTTAAGAAAAACTGTCAGTTTGTCAGTGTCTATGCACTGTTTTGCGTTTACATTGTTAAAAGCTGTGAATGGTACCCTCATATAGCAAACCATACTGTACCAGTTTGCTCACCCTTTGCTTGGGCTACCAACCAGAGCTGTCCTGCACCATAAACGGGGCCTAGACCCACCGCAGTCGACAGAATCGTCAGTTTGCTGCAACGGTTCGGCCGTGCTTATCAAACAGAGCCTGTCTACTTTGTGTCCTGTAATTTGGTTTATTCTCTATCTAACTGAATCAGGAACAGCTTCTGACCTGAGGTCAGATCTTCAGAAACGCTAAACGTCTCCATCTGGCCTGTGTGTGCGCGCACGACGCAGTTCAGATGTATCAGCACACTTGAACTGAACAAAAAACGTCCTCTCTGGTAGTACATCACTTTAAACTGGCAAACACGAGACACAAATACTGTAGCAGAGGTGAAGAAGTAATGATTTTATCTCAAAGTGGTGGTGGGCAGAGGACAGAGATTAAATAATGTCAATGGATGGATTAACGTCCCTATGAGGCATAATCACCGACGGCGACGGCGGGCCTGGATTACAGTTTAGCAGCGAGCACAGCTCTTCTTTCAGTAGTTTCACTGAAAGGGAAAATGTACCTGCTTTAACTATGGCAATCGCTGTTGAAAGTCATTTAAACTTAACATTTTATTATTATTACGAGCAGAATGATTAGAATAAAATCAATTAACTGCAGATACGAGGTGCCATACAGGGCGCCTGTTTTCAGACAGCAGACGAAATGCACTTTGCTGATATCAAGCACAAATTACATTTTAGACTAACAATAATCTTATTTGTTTAGCGCTTTAAAAACAAGTATAAGAAAGTGCTTCACAATGACAGAGAAACCAGGGTGATTAGACAATAAGCGTAGAATTAAAACAGAGCAGAATTAAAGACTGAACTTAGACCCTTAATTCTAAAAAAATCTTACTGAATCGTTTTCCATAGTGTCTTTGTCAGGTATAATGCAGTTTTTAGACTCAAGAACAGACTCTGTCACCTTACGCTGACTTACTTTCCCCACATAACGAGAAAAAGAGCAACTAGGGGCTGGAAATGCAAACTCAAATGTACAAGCTTTAGTGACCTGCAAAGGTGTCCAGACTTGGACTGAGCTCGAAATCACCACAGATATGTCTTTGTCTATAAAAACAACAGCTATTCCTTAAAATATGTCCAGAACTAAAACCCAGTATGGCTGAGAATATACTCCACTTAATTTATCTCCATGTTCTCTATTAATACCACTATAAATTTTAGGCCCTCAAGAGCAACTTCAGGGTACTTTTAGAGCTTTAGGTTGCAGGATGAATGTGAAATATGCTGTTTAATCTCTGGGCCCCATATTTACAAACTTGGAAGATCTTATCTGGGAATCCCAGTTCCCATGTCTGTTTATACTGGGAAGATATGGAGATGAAAACGAGGTTATGTTACAATGCACATGTAAAAATGTCATATCCCCCAGGTCGCAGTGGGGGGCATTCATTTATATTTGTACTTTGTTTTCTGAATATTTAATCTCATTTATTGCTTTATTTGGAGCCAGCCTACAATGATGTGGAGGCATGTTATCCCGCCCATGTGTCTCACCCCATTTTTATGCCATCAAATAACTAAAACCAAACTGAGCAGAAAAACTGAAAAGTTGAAGATACATCCATCAGCATCAGTTTCCTGTTTTATTTTGGTGGTGTTTTGGTCTTCCCTTCGTCTTCCTGTTTAGTGTTTCCCAACTTGTGTCCCACACATCTGCGTCTCAGTGACAGCGGTCCAGCAGTTTACCTCGTGTTTGACCAGTTCGTGTTTCCATCTGCTGTTCAGGTGTCGGATATCCTGCCTGTGCTGACTCCCTGACTGTACCCACCTAGTTTCCGATTAAACGATACGGACTTTTCCTTTAATCTGCGTCGGCTATTTGAGTCCAGCTGGATTCAGTGCTTGATAACATCAGGCTCATAAGAATTGCATAAAATGACAGAAACCGCCTTTGGGAAGAGTGTTTGTTTACTTGTTTTTTATTTTGGGTGGGGGGAGGAGTTCGAGCTATACTACAGCCAGCCACCAGGGGGCAATGAAAAGGCTTTTGCTTCACTTATCGGAGCTCTTAAAGTCCCCCTGAAAGGGACGATGGAGAGTATCTAACTGTCGTGTCCTGACGTATTTCCGACTGAAATGGAAAGAACCAATCACAAGATAGAAGGCGGGACAAAACATTGAATGAATCTAGATAGCTGGTAACTATGGCAACGGTCGAGGCTAAGCTCTGCTGAAATCGGCTAAATGTTGAAGATTGACTGACAGCTGGATGCCGTGACGTTATTGGTTGAAATTGGCTCGTGCATGAATTCACGTGATGCTGTTTTACCGGAAGAAAACGATATCGGTGACGATATCCTCATTTTTTTTTGGCATATATGGTTCAATAGGTGACAGTATGATCGATGATTTCGATCACATCAAGTTCGGCCATCAAGGCCAAACTTTCTCTCGAGATTTGTGGAATTACTAATGTTGAAACTGATCTTAATGGTTGATACCGATTGTTCCAATTCCCATGTCCAACTTCCATAAACATTTCATCCTTTCTAAAAGCATAACTCCTAAACTGAGAGAAAAAAAAAAATCTTATCTTATCTATCTTGGAGCAACCCATCAAAATGTGGCCATGCAGCATACGTTTACAGGAAAGTATTCTTAGAGACTGAATCATAGATGAAAACTCCATTTCAGAAAGATTACTGATGCAGTCGTTCTGCCCTCATTTGAACCTTTTTGGCGATGTGGACCGCCACCTGCAAGGCCTCTGGACATAAACAGCTTCACAAAACCCATACAGGTAATTTACCAGAGCAGGGGAAAAAAAAGCCTGCATTTCATTGTGTTTGAAGGACGATGACAGAAGAAAAAGTGAGAGGAGACTTTATAAAGGCTCAGACAAAGATGATGTTGTGGGTGTGAGCGAGCCAACAGTAAGTTAATTTAAACAGATCTGGTCAGCAGAGACGGGTGAAGGAAAGGAGCAGGGATTATCATCAGCATGTGAGAGCTATATTACGTTATTTTAAAAGGAAATGTACTAAAACTGTTGGTCTGGAACTGTGGTGAATTCATACGGGGATATTTGTTTTTTAATAGCTGTAGTCTTTTGCCATACACACACACACATGCATACAGAATTAAGCCACACCTTATTCTACCTTTTTCTATGGGGGCACAATTAGGCCTAATGGGTCTGCAGCAGTAAAAAGCCAGTCTGTCCATTATTGTCTCCATGTGCTGCATTAGCAGGTTGTCTGTCATGAGATAAATGCACTTATTGATTCAAATCCATCGCTGTGATGGGGCTTTTTTTCATATTAATGATGCTACCTTAATTTTTTTTTTTTTTTGGTCTAAACAGCTTTTGTAACAGGCTGCACTTGTCAACCCAAAGATTTTTAACCCTCCGCCGTCCGTGTGCGTTTTTCAAACGACCCGAACATCTGACGTGACGGTTAAAACGTTACATTACCGTGAGAAAGTGTCGCGGGTGGTGGGTGCTGGGGTTGAGCGAAGGATCACAGAGGACTTTCAAAGAGGAGACCTCAGTTTTGTTTCTGTTTGAACCCAAACTTCACCTGACGTAGTAGGTTTTGTCCCAAAACTTAACCAAACTTAGCACCTCAAGCATTACGCACCAGCACAAGATGCCTATTGCATGTGCCTTTGCGCCAAGAAGCAGCTATGCAGAGGATGCATGACAAGAAAAAACACAGTCTGAAACACGGTCAGAGATCAGAAGAGATCGAGTGATGCCTGAGGAAACGTTACTCAAGTCAGTTTTATTCATTTAGTGCCAATTCACAGCCAAAGTCATCTCATGACGATTATCATGCAGAGCAGGTCTACACCAAACTCTTTCAGGATCAGTTAAGGCCGTTACTGAAGACCACCTACGAGGTATTTCCGAGATATTTCAGTGGGGACCTCTGAGGTGGTCTGTGGTGGTCTAACATGCGAGAGCCAGAGTATCATGGCTGAAAACACTGTTCATGTATCAAAAATGGTGCGTACTCACGAGCAAAGCGCAGCCTCACAGAGCTGCGGGCCTGGCATTTCCCTCACACTCAGAGCATAAATTATCTTGAGCCAGTACAGTTTCAGGAAAACATTTTCCATTTAGGCTGGTACCGCTGGCTTCAGACAGCTCCTGGATATTTGTTTGAATTTTAGACAAACACTTTCTCCTGGTTTTGTTTATAGCAAAGCATCGCTCGCTGGAACCTTTTCAGACATGAGGAAGTACAAACGGTGTTGCCGGCCTTTGGGTCGGTGTTTGGAGAGCGGCCTCGCCCTCCAGTTTTTTAGAAGGAAGAGCATTTACGTTTTAAGTTTCATGACTCAGAATCTTACAGAAACATGCAGCCCATTTGTCATCAATTTGTTTATACATGTTTCCCTTTGCCCAGAACAGGCTGTGCTGACATTAACGAGACTTTATTTGCTATCTGACGAGGGAAAAGTAATATCTCTTTTTTTACGCTGGAGCTTTTAAGCAATTCCACCCAAAGTTTTACAGAGTCAGACTCTGCAGCCATGTCTAATGGGCTTGGCACGCAGAATATACGCCTTCGACTTATTTCACACGCGCTAGTCAAAGTACTCTCAGCGAGATGAGCTTACATGACTGATATTTTATGTGCACGCAAAAGGAGAACATGCCTCCAGATGCTGGCAGTCATAACAAAGCAAGTCAAGTGCCATAAGACGAAAGTTTAAAAGGGAAATGGAAAGAGAAATATTTGTTCCAGCGTCTTAGCAGTCACGTTCACAGTGGAAGTGGCCCAATCTCGCTCCTTTTCTAATCCTCCCTCACTCGTTAGCAACCATTTTCAACAAGTCTCTCAGCAGTAAGGCGATAATGACGGATGACTGAGGCGCCGCAGCTGACTTGTTCGGGCTGTTATTGCGCAGCGATGGGGCCCGAAGGCAGAGCTGAGTTTCCAGGAGAAATGGACAGGACAGGGAAGTTCTCACCGTGTTCCAACACAGATGCACCTCGAAGGACGTCACTCTGGGCTTCAGTGGTAACGTCATGGCTGAATTAACTCCCACATGAGCGGGTTAGAGCCAAGAACTCCAGGCTAAAACGTACTGAAGTCTGACCTACAGTATTTATAAAAATCACATTTTCAGATTCACAACTTTGACTTGTCAACAACAAAATATTAGGTCTGTTTTCCAAATGTGTCACAGGAATAACTAATAGTAGCAATTTTTAGTATTGGATACATATTTATTTCGTGGTTAAATTTACAACTTCTGTTTAAAGTCCATTTCAGCCACTCAGGGGTGTCAGATTCAAACAAACATTTCAAACTGTGCTGACACTGAAGGGCCAAATGGGGTTATTGAGCAATGGACTTAAATTGACCATACAGAAATATGAAGTTATTGCTCAAACAAACCAAGGATAATAAGGGGAAAAAAAAGAGATCCAGTTTAAATAAAAGACAGCCTCATTCATTCTTGATGCCTTCCTGTAGCAGCAGTTGTTCACTGGGTCATTTCCAATAAAAAAGTTTTCATCATAGCCAATAAAATACAGACAGAAAACTAGAATGTATTTAAAGAAAATCTAAATTTTGTTTTTCGCCATCAAGGAAAAAAAAAAATATAGCAAGCAATCTTAGTGAAAGTGAAAAGTAACCAGAGAGACGACCTGTGTTATAAATGCTGTGGCTGATGGGCTGGACTCAAGACAGGTGTCAATACCATAGCAGGAGGCCCCGCCCATGGACAAACACACGCACGCTGTTGTCCAGTGTCCATACTAGACGAGGTGCTGCTTGTCAACAAGCAAGGCAGGCAACTGATCGGGGCCCCAAACGGACTTCAAACCACATCAGTGGTTTGAAGTGTGCAGTAGGAAACCTCCCTGAGGTTCGTCCCATCTGACACCACTCACTCCTGCCGCGCTGCTAAGAGCACAATTCACTTAGATACTATGTCCGGGTTTTAAACGCTGAAAATAATACTTATGTGAACATTCAAAAATGACCAAAATGCTACGTTCTACAAATTTACAGCTTTACAGAATTTGTAGTCTAGTTTTAGTTGACAAATTCTATTTATGGTTTAGTTGACAGAATTGACATAGCCTTCAAGCGTCTTAAGGTTGCCGGTGTTCTTTCCATGTAACTTGTAACCACAGGGCGCCTCTTCAGATGTCACCGTGCACTGCGCTTTGTTTTCTGATGGACTAAAAGTAAAATGTGTCCATATATCAGGAGCCCCTGATGCAGCAACATTCTTTATGTCATGGCAGTAAAGGTGACGTGATCCAACTACTGACGGGAATACAAATTACACACGCGCACACACACGCTCTGACAGAGACGAGCTAACCGGCGTGAATGTGCTTTATTTGAATGTCCGACAGCCCACAATTTACATTTTTGTCTCGTTTTCGACATGGAAAAAAGGGTCGTTGACAAATGATTTTCGGCATAATTTTCGTCTACGAAATGAACACTGGTGTGGCAGGCAGATATTTGGTACATAGAACGACAAATGCAGTATTGCAAAAACACCAGGACGTCCTCTTCCATCTGGTCCCCATCAGCATGGTCCTCTGACCCACAATCCTCTGCACAAAATCACACGACAGTAGGTTGTACTACACTGCAGTCTTGAGACTTGTTCATATGTTCTGGATGTGGACTTGAATAGAATGTGCAGTGAGTAAATTTGGTGTCCTTGTGTTTATATTTTATAGTTTAAAAGTTCTTATGTGTCCTTTCCTATATTTTAAGTCCAGACTCAGCAGTTTTGGAAGGACCGGAACCGTTTGTAAACTGTCTCGTGTGTGCAGAGATGGATGTCGACTCTACAGCAAACCTAAATTATTCCCCACGGTACAAATAAAGTAACCTGGACTTGATTTAGCACATGACTTGCAGGGATTTGTATACAGACTGCAACTACGTATAAGCAGGAGGGTCAAAGTTTAAAAGGACTTTGTTATGATGAAGCAGTGTGTCCCAATAACCTCCATACTGTACGCAGCAGTGCTCACTATGGAGCAGGGAAATTTTGATTGGGATCATAGCGATACAAACACACAAGGGGATCCATACCATACGATTCTGTGTGCCAGTAATACATTGGTCAAATGCAGTGTGCCAAAAATACCAGAATGTCCTTGTGAGTGGCCTTTTTTGCAGAAAACCAGCATGTTTTTCTGCTCAGTGGAAGATACATCAAACACATGACAGCGAGTTTAAATAAGTACTACATATTTTTTGTGACTTGTTCAAAGAAGGGGTCAAGGTTCAAGGCACAATCTTATGATGAGGGAGTATGTCCCTGTTGTATATGCAAGCATATGCACTTTGTAAGAGCAGCTGCAGGAGGCACGCAAAAGTGATGGAAGGCAGCGACAGAAAAACCCACTGAGCCACGTCTGGAGCTGTCAGAAAGTCTGGCTCGGTTTTGACCGAACGTGCCGTTTCTGCCCTTCGCTCTTTGCGCTGTTATCTGAACCTTGGAAAAATGTCCTTTCCCAAGGACAAAATTAATGGCTAGGCTATTGTCCGTAATTAAAGTGATACAAGCCCGCCGAACGTGATTACAGCCAAGCTGCTATTTGTTCCATGTGGTTTCAAAGCCATCTTGTCAGAGGTGGGATGTTGTATGTTGTCAGACGCAAGGACAAGGTCGCTCAGCTCGCAACAATGGCCGATCGCTGTCAGCTGGCAGCCCCGATATTCATGAGTCAGTGGGGGCCTCCAAGGACGTGAGGCCCTCTGCTGAAAACCATCATTGCTCCCTCTCTGTGATCACATTTTCTCTCCGTAGGTTGAACAAACATCGGCCCTCCTCCTGTCCTTCTGTTCCACAGGGCTGCAGCACCTGCCCAAAGCTCTCGTGTGCGAAAGAGGGAAGGAAGATGGATTGAGAGCTGCGGAGCCAAAGAAGGACAAAAAAGGAAACAACCCACTAGTCCTTTATCACAACGTCCCTCAAAGCTGCAGCAAACAAAGGAAAGCGACAGAAGCAAGAAGGTCATGTGTGAGTTCTTCATCAAATGCAGCACTTGTGATCTTTGAAAGAAGGTTTTATTCGCTGTTTGTGTGCGTGAGAGAGAATATTCATCGACAGAGACGACACAGAAAACACCTCACCGATGTGATGGAACCAGGCTTGTCGTTTTTTTCCAGGGATTTTTTGTTTTGTTTTTGCAAAGCAGGTAATTGTAGCTCTGACTAGCACTGACAGAATGAAAAGAGAATCAATCTCACTAAAAGCCACTCAGAGTGTACTCGCACTAGGCCAACCGTCCTGTGCCCAGGCAGTACTTTGAGCAACAAAATGAACACAGTTGGACCTCTCTTTGTCAGTTCTCTCTGGATTATAACCAATATGCTTTTGAATCTTACAGTCACCTTGACTTTTGACCACCATTGATGAAAATTTCAACAAATTCAGTCAAGTAGTTTTTGTTTAATCTTGCCAACCAACCAGTGAACCAACCAACCAACAAACGGACACGTGTGAAAACATAGCCTCCTCCAACTTCGAGGTAATCATACAAAAGGGGTTGAATAAATCAAGGAGGTTCCACTGAAGGAAGGCGGGTAAGATCAGGGAAATGTGCATATTAGCATGAAAAGAGGACACTAGAGCATAAGCATAAGACAAAAAATGTCTGACCTTTAGCAGACTCAGCCTGCAACTTATCAAAATTACAGCCCTCCGGGAAAATTCATTTAGAAGTTGCATGGTTACGACAGCTCCTATTAATTGCATCAACCGTTTATTCAGCTCTGTGCAGCAGAAGAAGCGACACGCTCAGTTTGTGTTTTTTTCATGTTATTTCACATGTGCATGTGTGTCTTTCGCAGGCTTAAAAAAAATAAAAAATAAAGATTTACAAAACACGCTGGCTAACCAAAGTCTGACATATCGATTTTTGCTGTCCAGTTGCATCTCTGTCACATGAAATCAACTCTAATGGCATCAGGGCTCATCATTACTGGCTGAAACTCTTAAAAAAACAGTTTGCATGTGTGTGTGTGTGTGTGTGTGTGGATACACTGCCGGCCACACCGGCCTGAATGAACATTGACAACCCTTGTTTATGTGCAACACAGTTCAAATAGACTAAAACCAGCAAACACAGGGACATTTCAAGCGAATCAGTGTTTATTCGCAAAATAAGATGCAGACATTCACACTCGTAACATGTGTCCGATATGAACCTGTATTATCGTTTAATAACAAAACATCTGTTTCAGGAGCCTGTTTGACGTCTGTGGAATTCCATAACAGAGTCAATATCCTGGACTCCTTTAACTTCTCTTGGATGTCTTTAGAGGGGCAACGTTGGAGGTGTCAGAACCTTGCTGGACATCACTGGATGTCCAAAACTAGTTATTATGTCAATGTGTGATCAGGACGCAGGACCTTCGATCAGGGCTTTGAAATATTTGTGGACATGCAAGAAAACCTAAATATCCGAGCAACTGTCGTAAGGAAGTCTACAGAAAAACACGGGTCAACATTTGGAACAATCTGAAGCTATTTGTGTTTGTTACTTCCATTAATAAAACCTTCAAACATATATTCATAAACTGTATCTGTATCCCTCTATGTCTGTTCCCGACGTTACTCCGATGCTTGTGAACGGGTTTTGGATGCCATTCGGCGTGAGGCCTGGCTATGACCGGAGGATGAACTGATGAACTTCTTGTTATGATCCAGATCAGGTTCTAGATTCTGGGTCAATTTTCAAACCTGGATGTAACTCAAATAAACATATGGATTGGAAGGTATTAGCCCAAGGAGAAATGCTTTAATGTTGTGACAGAAACATACACTTCAGCTTCCAATAAAACAATAACTCAGGAAACACAGACCAGTGGGATTTAAGATTTTGGACGTGATGGAGGTTTGTACATTGTTTTAATCTTATCAACCGTATTTAGAGAGGCAGACTTACTGGGAATTGTTAATATCCATGGAATCTGATATTCTTAAGATTCCTGCCTCAAATCCATAAAAATAGTATATAGCACTATTTAATAATAATAGTAATAGTTTGTCTCAGTTGCTCACAAGCAAACACGTGACCTTTTGACCCATAAAGAGGCGTCCGAAAGACTTTGGACCCGGCCAGGATGTCGCGCTCATATCCTAAAAAGAAAGACGTCACGAATAGGCTCGATGTGGCTCTTTTGAATCTAAAAGAAAAACTTTTAATGGCCGTCTTTTGGACACGTCCATGCTTAGTGGTAGCTATGAAAACAAACAAAACAATTATAGTCCAGGGAATAGACGGTGCTGATTGTTTTGTTTAGGTTTTCCAGCTGTAAAGTCGCACTCAGAATACAATGAACTCCCGAATTTAAAAAAGAACAAAAGTGTTCAGTTTAAGTTAGTCAGTACGCTTTACCCACCATCAGCGCACAACAATTATTTCCATTAAATACTGTATCGGTTTAATATGTTGAAGCACTCAGCTATCATCATCCCCGCTGAGATAAATAACCAATCGACAGCTTTGTTTCTGCGTGATAATGTTCCCGGTGCTGTGATTTTACAGCGCGGCGGGATGAAGGCTTTGTTGTCAACTCCTGAGCAAAATAAAAGCGCTTTGAAGCGACGATATCACAACTAACCCGGCGCCTCAAACGAAACTTTGCCCAACCGAGATGAGAAATTAGCTGCAGAGGGAAATGTGCCTCCGGGCTGTAATGTGTAAAAGTCTTCACAAATTTATGCAGCCGCTTTCTTGTGTTTAAATTTAGGCTCTTAAATTCCATGTGCATCCTGATTGTTTCCTTCATCACGCCGTCCAAAGACAAAAGAAGAAGTGTCTGCTGCGAGCACAGATGCGACAGGAGGGAACATGAAGCAGCGAGGCTGTGATTTATTGCTTTCAGGGAAGAATATGCAACGCCACCGTCTGAAGATGCTGATTTCTCCCTCGAGGGAACAATAAGATCTCGCAGTGTCATTAACAGTAGGTGGGCTTCCAAAACTCCATTTTTATGCACATTTTTGATTTGCGCATAAAAAACACGAAAGGAAACAGAATAGATAAACTGGGTTGAGGTTGATGGCAGCAGCAGCAGGTGAAAGCAAATATCAGTAGAAGTAGAAGTAGAGGCTGACTTTTTGCAGCATCTTCCGTTCGTCTTCCTCTACGTTTAGTTAGTTGTGCTCTTTAATTACATCATCAGGTTTGCATCTTCTTCTTCTGTGGTAAAGGAACTAACTCCCAATATTCGCATAACAGTAAGTGGATGGAAACACACATTTTCTTTTTTTGAGTTTCAGAAAATGTGTTTAAAACTTGTGTTACATTTTAAGGGAAACCCATCTTACGTTTCCTTATCTTTGACTCTCTTTACGGTTCTCGCTCGGATCCTGCAAGTCCTGTTTCACATTTCATCCTCTGCAGCCCGGCTGTCCGATCACTGAACCGACCTGTGAGATGGCGGAACCAGACGGTAAAACCTGCGACCTCTGATTTTCATTAAACTTTTATTCAATCTGGTGGATCACAATCTACGATAAACATTAACAGAAACACAAACAGCAGAGCTGCCTGAGCTCCAACCCTTCTCCATCAAACAACTTGATCAGCTGTCTTTTTGTGTCATGTGACGCTACATGTCCCCTCTCAACTGCTCGCAGCCGTAACCATGGACACCCTTCACTCATTTGTCCATTAGCAGCTATTTCAGCTGACACGAATGCTGAATGTTGAATATGGATTTTTAAAGATTCCCGGTATTTCCATGACTCAGTCAGTGCAATATTAGCGCCATTCAAGCCTGGTCTCACCGTACGGAATAAAGCTGCGATGTGTTACTTTAACAGGTTGTTTTCCACCCTGCTTTTCTCCTTTCCTCCATGTAAATGAACCTCTGGACTCATGTGGGCCCAGTCAGGTCGGACATGTGTGACAGTAATCATTTTAACTTGCTCCGGGCAGAAGAGACACACAAGATAGATTCTGCTTGTTTGGTGGGACTCACGGAGGAAAAACATGGCCGCTCTTCTCCGCGGTCCCTGGCTGTCGTCAAGGTACAAGACCCTCCAGCGAGGAAGTCCCTGTTCCCTTTAGTGTCGCCGCTCGCCGACATGCTGCCTCTCGGCCGGCCTCTCTCGCTGTGTGTCGATGGCTCTCGCCCTCTCTTCACCGAGCCCGCTCACGCTTTATGACGTTCTCTCCTGGGCCCTCTCGCTCGAACCTCTCGTCCCTCTGCCGAGTCTCTTTCCTTCACTCTCTGTATCTGTTTCCTCAGAGGACCACTTTTATCCCACTCGCTCTTATTGCAGCCTCTGAAACCCTCACCTCCCCTGCCACCTTTCGCTTGATCGCTCCATCCTCTCCGCTTTTTATTTTCTCTCGCTCCGTCTATCATCTCCACGACTTTTGGTTGCATTTTTGCGTGTTATGATGCCCAGAAGCCCTCACTCCACCCTCAGCATGGCTTTCTTAGAAGGTTCTGAAAAAAAGAAAACCCTCTCTTTCCTGTGTGTTTTGGCCTTTGGTCCTCACAAAGACTGTGATTTACGTCAATGAAAACTTTCAGATTCCGCCATTGATTTCAGAATCAATGGCGGATGCAACCAAACGAGTGATGGCTTTAACGCTGCCGACCGACCATGCGAAAAACACGCACGTCACACTATGTCGGCGCCCGAACTGTATATTCCACGTTCGTGTTAGTCAAACATCCCTGTTCACCGAAACCTCTTCCACACTGATGCACCCGCACACGGCAAAAGTTCTGTCAGGAAGTGTTCTAACAGAGAGCCCACTGAGCTTTCTGACAGAAAGACCTTTCTGCTCTGTCTTTGATTCCCGCAGGATGCCCTTATTCTTGCTTTTCAGCACTTTACGCCACATTGACATGACAATGTTCCTACTTTAAATGGAAAAGTCTTTCCTTTGCATGTTCACGTGACAACTCTGAAAATGATCCTTGTGCACATGCAGCCACAACAACTAGAAATGTGGCTAATGCTGGAGGGGGCATTAAAAGCTGTGGAAGAGTTCCACAGCAGTCATGTCTGCAGATTTTCTCACTTTTTCACACAGATGTGGACAAAACTGACTGCTCTTCACCAAACCTGCTCCAAATCTGTTGTCATGTCTTTTAACTTCCTGTCTACACTTAACATGTGCAGAGTTGTGAACATGAATCATCTGGACACTCGGCCTTATTATCTCTTGGAGACTTTTGTGATGGTTTTAATCCCTTTCTTAAATGTTTCCATGTGTTGGGTGGTTTGTATTTTGGGGTTTTTTGCTGGTCAGGTTGGACTTAGATAAATGTCGGTGTTGGGCTCAGACTACTTCCTGATTACCTCCAGAGTTTGTTACAGCTGCCACTTACAAAGCCTGTTGTCAAGAAAAATATCTCCAGCAGCCATGCTGAAATAAAAAAAATGAGGCCCCATCTGGATCATCCATCCGCTGCATTTTTTCCATTGTAGAGGAAATGAAAAACATGGAGCATTTATTTTAAATTGTTGCTAAGCAACAATACTTGAAACTAACTGAAATCTAAAGTGTCAAGCTAATTTGCTTCCAGGCCTGTTTTGTTCTTTTTCGAATGGCGGTGATTACAGTTGGTACAGTCACAGAGCTTCAGGTGTCCTCAAACAGCACTGCTCCCTCCTCCGTGGTTGTTGTTTCCAGGAAACTGTAGACTTTAAGCTTCACCACCACACCAGCTCTGCCTCTTAATTCATCTGGATGGGCAACAGGAAGGAAAAAGCTGGTTGTCTTTTTCTGTCCGGAGGCGTTCAGAGTGCTACTGCTGAAAGCGGAGGCACTCAGAGCGCCTAAAAGGTGAGGGCTCCGGGAGCATTGGCAGCGCTCAAAACGCTCACTGCGCATAGAAAACAACTGGAAAACCACGACTCAGACTCAATAAACTATATACGTAACAACATCCACATGAGAAGAACCAAAGTTCAATTTATCTCACTGAATCTGCTGAAACTGAGCTTCTCCACTGGTCCTCTGTAACAAGAGTGTCACCTAGCGCTAGCTGTCAAAAGTTGGTTTGTTTTTGTAAATAGATGACAGAATGTGATTCTTTTAATTAAGGGTTATTTAAAAATTGACACTAATGCTTTCCCCCATCATAGAAGAGATTTTCCTGCCACGTTCTATCATAGGGGGCGCTGTGACGTATCTTGTGCAATAGTACAGCCTGTCTGGGTGCAAAAACATGCTAAGAAGCCTGCAGACGAAGGAGAAAATGTGTGCAGGCCACAGAGGAGAGGGATACAGAACAGAGTATTTTCATCAGGATATAATCGGGAAACAGGTAAAAAGAACAGATATATGTTTGGCAGTGATGAGTGCAGCCACAGTGATGAAGGAGAGAGCAAAAATACATTTTCTGCTTGAAAATGAGTGTATCATGGCAAGGATGTAATAGTCCAAATGTTCAAAACATCAATGAAGTTGAAGCTTTGTGCTTTCTATTGTCATATTCACTGTTTGCATGTTCCCAGAATTAAATATTTTGGGTACCTTGATAGAAAAGTGAATTTGTTCTAAAATGATGTTGCTGGCTGGTAACCTACGTAATGGGACCAGATTGACTGACCCATACTTTGTAATTTGGTGGATGGGCGACCTGACGGGAGTCATTACTACTGCAATTCTGGTACCAAATCAGAGTAAGTTGCCATTTTTGGCATTTTGTGTGGCTTACAATCTAACGTGATTTATTGTGCCCTTTAGTTTGCATCCAGCTAAAACCATGATGAAATGACGACATCTGGCTGAAAAGGGTTTTTATTTATATCTTCTTTTTCATTTACTGCCTTTCAATTGCGTTTTGGGGTTTTTTCATTACCTATAATGTCTTACATATTTTTTGTGCATGTACGAGGTCTTCTACGTTGAGGTAAAGGGAGGATGTCCGTGAAGGTTTTCAGTCATCCAGGTCATCTTAATCTCGGAGTGTTTAGTGGGAAGCAACTGGACTTCTTATCTTGTTTGAAGGTAAAGGGAGCTCATTTCTCCCACAGGAAACACTGTCCCTGAAGTGCCTGAAACAGCTTAAATGACTTTTCCTGGTTGTGCTGTTCCCACATTTACCCTTAAGTCACGATTCCTGCGACCGTCAATTTTGAGGTTTTAAGGAACAAAATTCTAACATATTGTTAACCCGATTCTTTTGTTGGAAGCCCAAGAACAAACCGGAGTCTTCTTAAGTCTTCAGATATGATCTTTGTTCTCTGGTCACATAGAAAGTAAGGCAGCGCTGGACCCGGAGTGACGGAGCTCTCGCAGGATCTCAGTCAGATTGAGCCCCGATTGTTAGAAACATTGTACATTTATCTTCTTGAGGAGGTTGGACATCCACGTAACCGAGTATAATTGGCCAGTTACCCGGACACGGACAGGCCAACCACTGTCCACGTCTTGTCCTTGGAATGTATTATACAACATGTGTGAGTGTTGACTGGACGTGTCTCGCTGACAAGATAGAGAAGTTACGTCTAGCGCTTGTTTTTCTGCTATGCAGAGCTGATTCCAAATGGTCAAGCTGCTCTATAAATATGAGCTTTACCCTGGATTCAGTGCAAGACAGGAACTACGGCTCGATGGAGAATTACAGGATAAAACACATTAGGGTAATACACTGAAAAGCATGCTATATACATAGCCAATTCTAACATGTCCCCCTTTTGACATGATTTTATTGTGTCAACAAAACTTGGGTGGGAAACGTTATGCCTGTATTGTGTCTCGTCTGTCAGCGACGACCATCTGTGCAGGCCCCCAAACTGCCAGTGGACATCAGCCTTAAGACGTCACACAACCAGGTGGGAGATTTTGATGTCCCCCTTTTGGTATAATTCTATTAATTCAACAGAATCACATGTCCAAACGCCTTAGCAAAAGCATATCTTCATTGCAGTGAGCAACCTATATGTGAGTGGCTATGTGTAAGCTGGTCTTCATTGCAATTACTGGCAGCAAGCGATTCTTCATTGCACATGCATGTGGAAAACAATAAACATACCGCTAAAAACGCCTTCAAACCAGAAACAAATTATATTCAAATTATAAAAGGAAAACCTATAAGTAGCACGCCCCTACGTGTATGCAAGCATATGTATGGTTATGTATTAATCATGAGCGTGTATCATGTATTTACGTGGGGGTTCAGGGATACATACAACGGTCTTCTTCGTCATCGTCGTCCTGGCCTACTTCAGTCTCCTCCCCGGGCTCAGGGAGAGAGACCAGAGGAACGGCTTCACCAAGGTGTCGCATTACCTGATAAGGGGGTGGTGCAGGAAACGTATCATTAATAGCCGTAGTGATACACTTCAGTCGGGGTCACAAGGTCAGTGTCAGCAGGAGACGTTCCTAAGTCAGTGCGAACCTCAGTCAGTGTTCTTTCATTAGGATCCTGTGTCAGTGCACAGTGGGTCTTATGTATCCAATTACTCAGTCTGTCATCTGTTAACCACACCTTCACACAGTGTGACGTAACCTCAGCTACCTTATATGGTCCCTTCCATCTGGGGGAGGACCAGTTAAGTTTGTTGACCTTCCTGAGGACCCAGGCGCCAACCTCAACTAGAGAGGTGTCGTGGTCTTGTTCCTTAGAGAGTATCTGAGATACTCATCACAGTGTTGTTTAGTTGTTTCACGTATTCACTCATGTTCTCATATTGCAATGAAACAGTTGCAAGCTAGCTGGAGAAACTGTCATTTAAAAGTGTTGGCATCACTCGGGTTTGCCACCCCTCTGTTTTGGGTTGCCACATTGAAAGAAAGTTTTAATTGGAGCACAATGAATCTGGGGATATGGTGGCCAAAGGATCCTTCATACTGAGAGTAAAAGGCCACGTTTGAAGGGGCCTTGGAAATTACCCTTCGTCGCACGGCTATGGTGGACATTTCAGCTGCTCCCGCAGCCTCTGGTCACTGAGATCCAAATGTTTCAATGGACAGTGTGGGAAAAATTAAACCATTGAGATGAGGATAATATGGACATTTTGAAGTCACTGTACATACATGAACAGTAACTGGGCTGGTTGCAGGAAACAGGTGATCATTCTGCACCGGGGGCCACACGGGGGAGGCTGTATACATGTGTGTGCACGCACTGGTGACCCTCCCTCTCCTCAAGGCCCAGTCAGCAGAACGGAATACCTGCGGACTCGGACGGGATGATGGATGTGTTTGGTACTGTCTTGTGTCGAAGGGAAACCGAGGGAAATACCCTATAGAGATGAGGCTCATTAAAACGTGTCGGGCCACACCGCTCCCCGGACTCGGGGCTTCTTCTCCAGCGGGGACAGGAAGGAATAGAAATAGGAAGGTGTGGCGCAGAAGCTGTTGAGAAATAAGTGCAAACAAGAGGTCAGCGCAGGCGACTGGACCTGAGGCGTTCCGCTTAAAGCCGATTCTGCGGGCAGAGGGGAATCCAATTGATGCGATGCAAAGGGAATAGTTGATCACACCAGCCGTGATCAAAATGAATCTGCTTTACTCACAGAATCTGAAGCGTCGTCCTCACTGACAGAAACGGGAAAGGGAGGAAAAACTAATGCAGGTTCCTTCTGGTCCTGATATTATCGATTGTTTTTTATTTTTTTAAGTAAATCTATTCAGCCCGAGTTCTCTGTGGATGTGGGTCACTGTGGAAAATTAAAGGAAATACTTACACAATAAAAAGAAGCATGAGAAATAGGTTACAGAAACAAAATATTAAAGTATTTACACATTCGAACTCTGAGTCCCTTTAAATTAAAAGATAAACGTATTAAAAACTATGGTATTGTTCTCCCATTTGTCTGTCCAGTGTTCTCTGTGCGGATCAGGGATGATGTCTGAGTGTTTATTGTCAAAAGGGATGAAAGAATGGGCAAGACGCAGGCAGATCGGTGAAAGTGATCTAAGACGAGGAGAGACCCGACCATCGACTACAACTGGAGCTGAACAAACAGCGTGGCAATCAGCGAGCGAGCAGTCGGGGTGGATATCCTGCACCACGATGAGCGTGATGGATGCCAGGTGTGTATAATCAGCAGCCAGGAGAGTCTTAGGCCCCTTTTTATATAATGTTTTTGGGTGAAAACACGAAACTTTAGCTGCATCTTGGTTGTCTGTTTACACGAGAACGGCATTTGCGGCGCGTGAAAATGGAACCCTAGAGAAACGGGCGCCAGAGTGTAAAGATTTGAAAACGTCTCCGTGTCCATGTAGATGGGAAAACGCAACCTTTTGAAAATGGGCATGTTCACTAAGGTTGCCGTCAATTGTTTGTGTTTCCTGCAGTCTCGTGTGCACGGAGATCATTTTTAAAACGTTGCCGTCTGCACGGTGAAGTATTTGAAAACGGCGACTGAAAACGAGACGGAACTTTTCGTGTAAACGGGGCCTGAGAAGGACACGCCACGCCCACTTCACGAACAGCCGACAGCAGACACGGGAACACTGGTCTCATGGGATGGCCTATTTGTCATGATGAATTCTTATTCCTGTTGAGTCCATTCCAGAAAAATTTGACGACCTAAGAATAAAAAACATTTCACTAAGAGACTCAACAGTGAACTCGATCTCACCGCCATTTTAATGATGCGTTCTGATCCCAGAAAGTCCAGTCAGATAGGTCATCGGCAACGGCCCTGAAGGTGGAACCCGAAGGAACGTCAGTAACTCTCAGCGCAAAATACAAGATGGCCGCTCCGTGCGTCAGTGTAAGTAAAAGCTGCACATTGTAGTGTTTATTAGCTACTCAGTCTTGTTTTTGTGTAATAAATCACACTGACAGTATTGTGCAACTTGTTACTTTCACATAAAAACTATCCCAAATGTTCTCATCGCCTGATATTAGCTGACAAGTTGGATAAGCAGCTACTGTTGTTGTTAGCATTGTTACCATCTCGGTCTCCTCGGATGGACGTCATAAACTGAGGTCAACATAAAAGTCCCATGTGAAACTTGCTGTTTTCAAACAAACCTGCGACCTAGATGAAATTCATGCAATTAGCTTTTCAAATATCTGTGCATCGCAGTAAAATCGCAGTTTGAGGTTTCTTTTTTGTTTGTTTGTTTTCAGTAGCAAATCCGGGGATTTAAACGTGCCTCACTTGGAATCTTGAGATATAGCGATTTTTTTTTTTTACGAAATCACATATTGTGACTTTGACCTCCGGAGGTCAAAGGTTTTCCCGGTTTAAATCATGTGGTGTAAGTTTAAAGGTAAGATAAGATTGTTTAAAACTTAACCCAATGTTAACAAATGGGAATGGTCTGCATTTTTCCTGACTTTAATGTTTGTCCTATGAAGCTCAGATCAGTCGAAGCCACTATCAACAGGAACTCACAGAAAAAGAGAATCAGGAAGACTCCTCCAAAACGTTGGAGGGTAAACTGCTGAGTCACTCAAACACACAGACAGACAAACCAACAAAACCCAAAACTGTACTTCCTTAGAAGTAAAAAATATATATTTGGCAAAATAAAAATTGTAATTTGAAGAATGGATAAGTACATACGCCTAAAGTGTGTGTTCACAATCATAATGGGAAAGCTAATTGTGCTAGCAGTTAATTTTATCTCCCAGCAAGGCTAATTTTTCAACAGAATAATCACAGGAACCAGCCTTTACAGCGGTATAATAAAGAAGCACTTAGCAAGGGCCACACAGTGCAGACAGAGCTGCAGAGAGATTACAATCAGTTCTGCACTGCAAACTACTGCAATGACAGCTGAAACAGGTAGCAGACGTTCACTTACCTCTCTGAATGGGGGCTGAGTGTGCTTCACAAAATGGGGAAAACTAAGTAAGTGCAGTGTACAGCCCGCATGCTAATGAAATAGATTTATTCATTGCAGTGTCTGAAAAATGTTGTTTTTGTTTGCTGTTTGCAAAAAATGTAATACATTGTTGTTGGATTTTGTACCAAAAGTTTCAAATGAAATGTATTTATGTTATGACGGCATCATATAAATCCATATATGAAATATTGCTACATATTAGGTAAAAGGTATGTCTGTACAAATATATACGACACATTGGAAATGTCTTGGAGAGAGCGACCAGGTTTTAAATACCGCTGGGGGAGTGGCCAAGTGCTTGTAACTCCGCCCACAAAACCAGCAACACACAGACACCAACAGGAGCCCGTCACACAAATGAATCTGTAAAATCCGTCTCTAAAATCATTTTTGTAGGTGCAGTTAGGTCCAGAAGTATTTGGACAGTGACACTTGTCATTTTGCCTCTATAGACCAACACACTGAACTGGAAACAAAACATTTAAGATGGGATGGAATTGCTGCTTTTGGGAGGTTTGGGAGGTTTCACCCAAAATACAGTTCTTTACATTTACAAAGTAAAGAATTACAGCCACTTTATACAGAGTACCTCCACGTTCAGGGCCTCCAAAGTGTTCGGACAAGCTTGTCATCTGTCCAACGAATCTGATTCCAGAACTCGGGAGGCTTTCTTGTATGATTTTTGGCAATGTCTCATCTGGCCTTCCTGAATGTTCCCAGCGGTTCGCACCTCGTTGTAAACCGTCTGTATTTACATTCATGAAGGCGTCTCTTGATTGGAGACGTTGACAATGATACGTCTACCTTCTCCGGAGCGTTCTGGACTTGTCTCCATGTTGTGGACGGGTTTTTCCTCACCAAGGAAAAGATGCTGAGATCCGCTTATGGTGTTGAGCTCAACAGTCCATTCTTTCTTTTTAAGAATGGAACAAATTGTTGATTTGGCCACTCCCAAAGTTTTTGCTATGTGTACTTGAGCTCCTTTACTTGCACTGATGTCTCCTTGGACTTCATATTGATGCTCCAGTCAAACAGCTGCCAAATGCCAATTCAACGGCTGAAATCAACTCCAGACGTTTGACGTGCTTCATTTGTCTTGACCGACCAAAACTGGCCATCAAACTGCTTATTAGTCAATTGTCCAACAACTTTTGAGCCACTGAATATGGAGGAACTCTGCATAAAATGGCTGTAATTCCTAAACGGTGAATGTCATGTTTTTCTGACATAAAACTGTATGTTGTTTTGATAAACTTGCATATATGAATTAAACATCCATCATTAACATACACGGTTACAAAAACTCCGACAAAAATTAATCAAATAGGTGTTTGGAGTATTTGGACATACACACATTCTAGGATGGGCATTTCAGAGATGTTAGACATGTATCTGGTCATATATGTACAGAGGATGGATTTATCTGGAAATAAATTATTGCCCTTTATTTGCCAATATCACTCCTGACGACGTGTCATATATTTCCATACGGGGAAGCGGCTGTGTTCGACTGACGGTAGTCTGTGTGGGTGAAGCTGGGAAAAAAGCGTGTTAGAGAAGTCTCAGTCCTCCACACTTCCTCACGTCCGTGTCCGACTCACTTTCAACTGTTCCAACACTGGTGCTGTACAGAAAAAGCTTTATAGGCTGAGGGAAGATTAATATATGACCTTGTTTACTGTTCAGTGTGTAAAAAAGCTTCATTGGGACACAGTAAATGTTGCTGAATCCCGCTGGGAGCCGCACTGAGAACACCAGCAGCATTACAATTACTTCACCTTCACTGGATCCAGAACAATCTTTTGCCTTTCCGCTCTCATGCCTGTGCCTTTTAAGTGTGGTGACGCCACCTCGCTCTTCCTTCTGATTTCACCACACGATGAGCAGAGCCCTCGCTCTTAATCCATTAGCACTGCCGTCCGCTCGGCCCGCCGCCTGTCAGAGCCCTGCCCGATGAAACGCCCGTACGAGCTGGCAAAACAAAGTGAGGAAGGACGGCCGAAGGGAGAGATAGAGGAAAGGAGTGGGAGGACTTTTTGACAGTTTGAACAATGGCCTGGAGGACGCGCTGGAAAAACACTCTGCACTTAAACACCCGTCCGTTTGGCGTTTCGTTTTAACGCTGCACGTCTGCAGCTCTGACCCCTCGGCACCGAAAAAGCGAGAGACCTCTGGCCGGTTGGCCTGTCAAAGCACATCTCGGAATAGAACGATAGGCCGTAGCTTCCTCGCAGAGAGGAAAGGAATCCGGCTTCTCTCCTCTCGCTTCACTGGGGAGGCCAGGATGCATTTTGTTGGTGTTTGGCCAGATCTCAGGCCTAAAATGCAGCCTGTCGCGCGGAGAGCAGCTGCCGGTGAAAACATTTGCCAAAACCTCTGCCTAAATGTATGTCATTTCCACCGCCCTCATTCCTGCAGCTCGCCGCCGCCCCCCCGTTTAACGCTGAGCATTAGAAAAGCAGCCCTTGGCGCTGCAGCTGTGTTTTAGGGTTGACAAATTGATGATAGTTGATTTGCACCTCGAGGCGAGGCAAAGAAAGATATATAAGGGATGGATTTTATGAGAAGGGAAGCAGTCAGTGGTGAAAAAAAGGTCGTAAATCAGTGAAAGCCACAGGAAACATTGCAATAATTATAGCTGCGCGGGCGTGACGATTTTGATCTGACCTGCGAGGACATCCGAAGGGACCAAAGACACATGAGAACCACTGTAATCTCTCCGTCTGCGGGCCCGCGTTTGTTTCCGCACCACAACAAATAACCACAATCACATTTCTGTGGAGTTATCGGAGGCAGAGGGGCCCCGACGGCGTCGGCTCCTTTGCCTCGGGAGCGACTGGAAGTGAGGAAGATTGAATTATCTTCACGCAGAGGGGGGACATATTGGAACGTGTATCTTCAGACGCTGGAAACAAACTCCATTCTCCAGCCGAATCGATCTCATGTTGCTCTTTAATTGCATCGGGAAAGTTGGAAAGGGAGCGAGCGGGGGGCGGGGGACATCGGGGAACAGTGAAAGGTTCTGTTTTGTGCTCACGAGTCAATAATTCGGCGTACAGTTTAAAACTACGGCCCTTTATATTCTTCCTGTTGGAGCCAGGAGAGTGTGGCAGGTCAAACAAGTCGAACAGAACCTCTCAGGGGAGTCACTCTTCAGTCCAAGGCACAGGACAACTGCGCTGAGGAAGAGTTTTGACAAAGAAACGACAAATTCAGCAGTTTGCTCGGCAGAAATCTGGCTGGTTTGAATGCAAATGACGACGTCATGTCTGGCTGTTTAGCGTGCAGGCAGAAACGAAACTGGGCCAGCTCATCGCTCCAAACGCGTTGGACCGTGCTGATTGGACAGGACACGTCGGTCACAAGCGTTTCAGAAAGAAAGTCATCGTGAAGCAATAAACCGAGAGAACAGAAATAGGATTTCTCCCCGGCCGGAGAGGAAAATCAGACTGAGAGAAGACGGCGGCACTGAATATATAAATACGTTGTGTTTCTTTTGGGGTTGATGAAATATGAATGGATGTAAACATTGCATGCTCTCTGAGTGCACTAGTCAGCATTAATCAGCTGAGCTCGTGAGCGGCTGAACGTTTCTACCAGCTCAGGTGTCAGAGTTCGGCCGGGTTAGAGGAAGAGGAGGGTTCCCATAAGAAGGTCCGAGAAATGGTGCAAATTATTCACTCTCCATTTAGAAACCCGTGGCCACATATGTAATGGTTACTTCAAATACATGTTAAAAAAAAAATCAGTAAAACAACATGTAAATTTGATCATTTACATGGTGTTTTTTTTTCGTTTTTGTATTCTTTTGTTTAGATTTAGATGTTTATGGCTTAGAGAGTCAAGGTAAAATGTTAACATTTTTTGAGATTATCATTAACAAAATTTGAATATTAAAATGCTTGAAACTTTTTACTTCACGTGTAACGAATCCAGAAAATCTGAAATGTTCGGCTCATTAAATTAGTGATTGTTTACAATCAGTGCAGAATAAAAACTAGTATATACAGTTTAGCATCTGTTTTCTACCTTTGTTACTGTTGGCATTTCCTTAGTTTTGCTATTGGTCGCGCCGGCCTCGTTCTGTTGTTATTATTGGCACTGCTCGGTTTGTTTCTTGTCAAAACCAATAAACAGACGTTCAAACACAAATAAAAATAAATACAACTGCGGCTGATACACACAGACCGTTAGTGCCATTAGCCTGCACACACACTTATTGCACACTTCCATATTTACTCCAGTTTCCATTTTTCATAATTACCTAATATGTATATGTTAACAGAATTTCCCCCCTCGTTTTTGTTTAATGGTTTTCTTGTTGTATAATGTGTAATGATACCACAACAAGTAGAACCATCTGTTCGCTTGGTAAGGCAGCTGCAGAATATCAGAGGGAAAAACCAGAAAATATTTTTCCTATTAAATATGATCCGGTTTCACCCGGGAGGTGGAAAAAAAAAAATGCTGTTTCTGTAATCTGTGAGGCCCGGCGCCCAGAAACACTGCGCTTCAGCTGCTACATGACGTGAAACTTTATTTATTCTGCACTTTTCAAAACACAGTAACCCTGTGCTTTACAAGTTTATAATGGGAGAAAATATGGACTGAGATTAATAGAATAATAACAACCCAACATTAAAATAAATAGTTGT
>KV751321.1:1344155-1388923 GCA_001698575.1 Mola mola | reverse complement strand
CAGTATCGTTTGGCGTCCGGCAAACTTTAACTCTTATCCTAAACACCCACTTTAAAAGGAGAACTTTTCAGCCCAAATCCTATTTCACAGTCTTAGTTTGGAATACGTCAAAACAAATTTGGTTCTCTTTAGTAAACGCTGGAAGATTTCAAAAAATAGTGCCTGTAGTTCACTGTGGGTATTTATTCCACGTTATCAGACACATGCGAAGGCATTTTGAGCCTAGTTAGTGGTGAATAAAACAAATGTGTTGGTCGACTTGCACGATGCCGTTTTATTGTAAAACCTTGTCAAACGAATAGGTCCAAATCAATGAACTCCAAACTGGAACATTTTTCAATAAAGATGCTTTTTGTGACCAAATATGACCAAATCTGTCACATCTCAAAAATTATATGTATTACAATATAGTTTACTTTTTGTTTAAATTTAACGAAAAAAAATGTAGTAACTAAACCACCGAACAACAGTTTTGGCTGAATCACACTATTTGGGTGTTGTAGCGTTTTTGCTCCACCAAATGGAGAAGTAACCCCTCTTTTAGTTACAAGTTCAATTTCATCTGGTGTTTGTCCGGCTTCTGTCTTGTTCTATACTGGATTCCTGCATTACTCGAGACCGCTTGCAGTGAAGGTAAAAGGTGAGCAGAATGACGTAAAAAGCCGCTGCTATCTCCATATATTTACAGTCGGTACAAAACAGGAATGTAAGCAAAGTGTCCCAAATGTAAATCATGCGTTGGTACCAGGCTGCCATGTTTGTAGGAACATGAGAAAATTCACAGGTTCCGGAAGGCAGCAGGCTCAGGTGTTAGTACTGCAACTGGTCCCCCGTCTCTCTCAAACAAAATGAGGATGTGATCCAGACGCCTCTGAGCTAACAAGGAAGGCCATGATGGTAAAGTAGGTGAGGGAAGATCCTCCTACTCCTCCATGTGGAAATCTCTCATTTCTGAGGTCGTGACCGTGGAAAAACTTGGACACTATATCCATGTAAGGAATCTCCTTTTTTCTGCAGAAATGGAAAAAAGCCCTGGAATGTTCTGGAGTTGACAGTAATCTGGATATGGATGATCTGAATTTATTATTATTTGGATTGGGAACAAAGGATATTGGGCTGATTTTCATCTATTAGTGGTTGTATTTCATCGTATACTGTGCCGGTATCGGGCATTAACTCACTGCACCGATAATGTCACGAACCCGTCTGTCATGAATCAGTGCTATAGCATTTTTGTAATATCAATATCGCCCTTTGTTTATTGTGTACCGTTTGTACCTTGATATCACCTGCCCCACGTAGACACTGATGTTATGTAGCCATTTTGCATAGATTCTTAAAAGGTGGCACAAATCCCGACGGATGTGAATCTCAGAAGGGTAATAAACTCATTTTTCATTTCAGTCGGACTTAAAAATAATCTTTCAGCATCACAAACGTCATCCCATTTTCCAGCTGATTGCAGGGAGCAGAAAGGCGAAACGAGGGGGAGGAATGAGTAATGTCTGTCGTACCATAAACTCCGCACCATAACTCCTCAGCCACAGTTTTACTGCCCCTCATGATGCCCCGAAAGAGCTTGGCGCAGTCACGTAAGCATGAGTATCTCATGACTCCCTCATGCTGTGCTTATCATCACTGCCATGAGCACTTACACACACGCACACACACACGCACAGCAGCATTTGCAAGGGGAAGCAAATACTTTTACGCTTTCGGTCATTTTTCGGTCGGGTGGGTATAATATTGTGAGAAATGAGTGCGTTGGGAAAGACGCCACTGGTGGGTGAAAGGGCTTTAATGTTGATCATATAAAATGAAAATTGCAGATCCAATTCCAATAATCTCCTCAATCCTAATGGATTAAAATGATAGCTCACTATTAACTGCTGCCTGGACTTTCTTTACAGCGTCCCTGAAGCACAGTAGAGTGTTCGAGGGTGTTCATGTGGACATGGTGTTGGATCGTACACACAAAAAGGAAAAAAAAAAAAAAAAAAAATCACCACAGTTTGTTTTCATGTCACACTTTGAAGGGAACTAGAATCCTGCCTGAGCTGGAATAGCAATTTCTGGAATGATATTTGTTTCTATCCCAAGAACTTTAATGTAGACGTCACCTGGATGAAGATCTATCTTCAAAACCAGACCCAAGGGGAAGCTGCGTTTCACCTGCTACACCCCTCTCTGGTCAATGGAGATATTCAGAAGTGGAGGACTTGAGGCAGGGATAACTCTGCTGTACAGATAAGTTCAGAGTGGCTCCGCTCACCGTCGGGAGTATCTACAACTTTAGAACGGCCGTCTGTGCCTGCGTTCAGGTGGAAGATCCTCGTGTCTGCAGCTCAGGCTGCTGCATGTGGACCTGATATCTCTGCTGTCCAGCCTCTTTGGGACTTTCAATTTTGTTGAAAGCTCGAGCAGCTTTTAAACTGGACGCTGACATCGTGAGGCCTCACATCTGCTCTGTAACCTGATCTGAAACACTATATTTTATGTATAATGAAGCTCTTTGGGGACATGATTCATTCCGCTTTTATGTTTAACATTAAAATGATAAAAATCGGAAAGGGACATATTGTTTATTTCTGTCTGATTCCTAGTATCAATTTTTGCACAACACGTGATTGAGGGGAACCTGTTTGTTATTTATGGTACATATTAAAATCCCCTTCCTCACCTTCCACATCTCGTACAGTCGTGAACTGTTTTTTGAGCTCTACGTGAAGCTTTTCAAACCCCTTTTTCAGTCCAGGTTGTCTCGTACTGACATCCGGTCGTAGCACCATCAGGCAATGTGTTTTCCTGTCACTCAAAACCCTCCAGTTCTACAATAAATACGGTATTTTGTGTTATGCCTATCTGTTTTTTCCCCCAAATTTATTAGTTTATTAGTATTTCCATTGGCACCAGCAGAGGCATCGTCTGTTCTTCCTTTTCCATCACTTTTCCATCAAATCATGACAAACAACCAACTAGCAAAGTAAAATATTTGAAATATATCTCTTTTCTTTTTAAAAAATCCTTCAAAAATGCAAGTTTTTCTATGACTGACCATCTTCTATAGTTCCTACACCTTCACCATCCTACACCACCACATCTTTGATTCCAAGACAGTCGGGTATATAAAACACATTTCCCTGCTTGGTCCTGTATACTGTGTCCCTGTGTTTAGTCTTGCAGGACCTTTGCTGGGTGGAGTCGGGGAAACTGGGTCACCTGGCCAGTTCTCCCGGTTACTTAAGCTCCTGTTCAAACACCAGTGTTCTCTGACAGCACCAGGCCCTGCAGTTCCATTTAGTCATCCTACACTTACAACATGCACCACAGATTGATCCCTGCACCCAAACATCACTGATTCAAGTATTCACACCTCATCCTCATATTTATGTAGTTTGATTTAATAAATATTGACTAAAAAAACCTCCATTATTCAGTGTACACCTCCCTGCTTTGTTGTGGCCTGCGAGCCGGTTGTAACACTGCTTAAAAGCTTTTCGTAATTACATTAAATTAACACCATTTATATCTCCCAAACATGTTACTCTTCTTTATATTCCTGGCTCTTTTTTCAGTGGAGCACAATTTCCACAGGTACTTTAACTCAAATACTTAAACGACTACGTTAATTTTATTATTTTTTGTTATTCATATTTAAATACATTATAAACTTGAAACTTTTTGTGTTGAGTGTGTGGAGGGGCCCACTCTGAATTTGTACATGGGGCCCCAACGGACCCTTGAATTGCCCCTGATTACAGGCGTTACTGTCATGGTGTGTGGGTTGGCCTGGGCGTGACTCTCCTGGCTCCCGACTCTACACGCCCATCTGCAATCAACTCACCTGTCCCAGTCTGCTCACCTGGCTCATCAACGACACAACCAGCAGTATATCAACCCTGGCTCTTCGCCAGATCGTTGTACCCACCACGTGGTAGCGTTCGCTCAGGCTATAACTTGTGTTCTGTCCTAGTCAGCTCAGTTCTAACCGTTTTCTCTCTCTCGCCAGTATACCTGGACCACTGCTGCTTGCCTGCCTGCCCGCCCTCGCACATTTCGTGGAATAGAACCTCGTTTACTGAAAACCACGTTGGTCTGTGTCTGCGTCTGGTTCCACCAAGCTACGCCTAACACGTTACATCACACTACAGACACAACTTGCAAACGTTAAACAGACTTCAGAATTTGCTGTCTGGATAATGAATTTTAACTTTAAATGTGCCGACTGATCGATAATTAAATCACCACCACAGGTTTCCTGTCATGGTGCCCAGTGTTGTTCTACACACACGTCCAGTTGATGGACATGGACACAGAATCATTGTACCCGTCTGGGTTCTACAGAGCTACGCAGAATAAAGTGAGTTAAAATAAATGTTTGAAAGTCAGTCTCTGTATCTGTGTGCACAACGGGGGAACTGAGAAGTGCCTGACTCTTGAGTGGAACAATGGAGGCTTCACATCGGTGACACGGCCTCCTGCCTCGTGCCTCCCTGGCGCTAAATAAAAACAGATCGATCCGACGGAGGGGACGGAGAGATGAGTAGATAAATAGGTGCCTGGTGTATTTCCTGATGCTTGAGCACCCTCGGTGGTATTATTCTGCCAGCTAAACCCCACCTCCTCATCACCCAGCAGCGGCACCTGAACTCCCGCTGCTGCGTTGCTTCTGATCCTTTTAGTGCTGTAATCCGCTTCGGCAAACAACCTCTCGCTGTTCCCTCTCCGTAAGCCCTTTTCCTCCGATGGGCTGATAACTGCTGTAAATTGGAAACTAATCCTAAAAAGATTTTTATTTTCCGCAATATTCTCTTGGCTCTCCCCACCGTTGACCTTCACCTGTTGGTTTCCCTCTGGAATGTCTCCGCGGGTCAGGAGGGTCACCCACCTCCATCCGCAGATTTCCCATAGAGACATTCGTTTCCTCTCCGGCCTCCAATTCTGTCGTTCGAACACGGACGTGATCAACAGCAGCAATAAAACTATTTTTTGTTGTTGGTTTTAAGACTGGTCCATCACTGCTCACAGTTCTCGATCCGCTGTCACTTTCACTGCTAACTCACCGCAAGGCACCATCGACGTTCCTTCACCGAGCTCGCCGATTCACCCGACAGGCCATTGCCGTGTCGCCGCCCAGACGAGTCGACGTGAAATGGAAACAAGAAACAACTCGTCTACGTGACGGCAGATCGCTTTGCATTTTCCTCTGAGTCGCAACAACGCAGAGGTTCCAGGCAGTCTGTAATGGAGACGGGAGAGCAGGAGAAGAAATTGTTCCAGACAGACTCTTCATTTTCCTGGGCGACCAGGTGTCCGGGGGCAGGCAGTGACAGTGAAGTTTACTGGGAATCAAACTAAACACTGACGGTCACGTTACTGTTAAGCTGTGACCCCGAGCCTTCCGTGATCACCTCGTTATGATGCTCGTGCATCTCAAAATGTTCAGTTGCTTCAGGAAGTTAACGTTGAAGATATTCTTAATAAATCATCTAAATTAAAACCAAGAGAGGTTTTAATTTTTACTTTACAGTTAATAATTATAGAACGTTTGAAACTTTTGGAATTCAACTACAAAGAAAAAGCTCTCGTCATGCCTCACATATAGTCCAGTCAATACTTTTTAGGACAAGGTTTCTTTTATTTAAACAGGAAAACAGCCGAAAACAACTTAAACGGTGCCTGACTCAGTTCTAATCTGTTTTACAGCAGGGTGTCCTGTTTTCCCACAATAAGGCCAAAATCAACAAACAAACTGTAAACAAGCATTTGGAGATAGATGACCTGAGACAAAAACTATGATCAAGACTAAAATTAGTTTTAAAAATCCTTAAAATGTAAACATATAAATGAATCTTAAAAACTTCAAGTTACAAATTCACGATCGAGCGACGTGTCAGCGTATTAGTGATTCCAATTTTCAGAAAGAGAATTTCCCCACAATAAAGTCACATTATCCACACATGAGCTCTATTACAGAGTCTATTGCTCTCTCCCACCAGGCGGTACGTTGGGGTTACGGTGCACTCTGGTTGGTCGCTGGATGAGCTCCTCCTCCACTTAGCTACATGGAACTGTGTCTGTCTGGCGTGTTAACGGTGACAGATGTTGCGAACGTTAGTTTTGATACGAGGATTTGATGTTCCGCGTCTCAGAGTTCACGCTTGTCTTACAAAATTAGACTCCTCGTGCAATAATGATGAGCTCCACTCTCTTTTTTTAAGATAAATCTGGGAAAATTAGCATGAAAGTGATCCCTCTTTGCATCCTTGATGGCCTGACTCATTTTGTGGCTCGTGGAAAACATCTTTTGTACGTGTATGATCACACACACACACACACACACACACACACCTCGGTCTGGTTCTGTCTCAGCTCATGAAGAGGCCAGTGAGGTGTCCCAGGTGTCGGATATATGGGTCATTACCCGTCCGCCGATTCACCCTGAATGACTGGGCACATTCTTCTGCCGCTGCGATTGTTTTAATGGACGACAATAATATACAGTGCAGCCAAGAGCCGCCAGTTGTGTGTGGAATCATGTATTTTTCTTTCGTGAAGAGGAGAAGTCTGCTTGTTTCTCTCTCGCTGCTGTTATTTTCCCTCCGTCCATGTGTGTTTGTGTTGCCTCAGACTCAGCCCTCTCACATGGAGCGCTTACTGTATGTTCAGATAATGAATTGCTCTCCCTATTATCCTCCCATGATGCAGTTTTGTTGACTCTCTGGTCTGTTTGTGCTCCATTAGAGAAGGAAGTAACCTGCAAAATATGATCCTCTCACAAAGTCGCGATCGCTTGTTCTGAGGCCTCCGAGAGTGAAGATAGCTGAATCTCCAGTGTTGAACTCTTATCAGGAGGATTTTTAGGCTTTTATTTTGAAAACATCAACATGTCTTAGACCTCAGATTGTTTCTCTGGTTTCGCAGCACATCCGGTTTCTCGAAACAGAGTAAGTAAGTAAGTAAACAAAGGAATTCTGAGTGGAAATAAAACGGGTTGATGTCACAACCAATAGACAAGATTCAGTCAACTTTAATCATTTTAATATGAAAACATTGAACAGTGTTTTTCCCCCCGACTCGTCTCACAGTCACGTCAAAGAGTCACCACAGATGCAAGCAGATCCCGGGCCGCCACTTTGATTGTCACCTTATCTCAGCCTAAATGGGTCCGCGAGGCTCCGTCTACACCTGTGACCAAAACAACAACAAGAAAACAAACTTTAAATGAATCTTTCGTGTGACAGCATTTCTTTGTCACAGCTGATTGCAGGTCGGTCGGCTGCGTGAACCGCCTCCTCCGGCACTAACCTGCGTCTGAACGTTGTTTTCTAAAACCCGCCAGGTTCCCCGGCAGGTCCCTCAGCTTTTTCAGCACAGGCGAAGTTATGGCTGCGCTGCCAAACGCACACCTGTGCACACTGTAAACACATGGATGTGTCAGAGGATGCGAGGCGGAAAGTTACAGCACAAATCCATTTCATTTCCCCCACAAATGTGGGAACGACGGGAAGAAAGATTGCAGGTTGGGACACAGTAGATCTGTTATATCCCCTGAAGTGACATTTCAGCATCCAGTGATGTATGATTTGATTACCATCACGCGTCTGTGACATTTCACTAAGCTGGAAATCAATGGGGCTCAATGGAGAGGTTGTATCGGACATAAATCATCTCAGGCTGCCTTATCTCCTCCTCTGAGCAACAACGGATGCAAAGAGTGGGCAAAGATAGCAGCGATACTGGGAATAAGAGGGCAATAAAAAGGGGATAGGAGTGGGCCGCGATGAGAATGACGCGTGTGAAAAGCAAAGCTGTAAAACGGAGAGAACGGAGGAAAGAGATGAGAAAAGATAAGGATTAGCACAACAGAGAGGAGAAGAAGAATAGACATGGAATGAAAATTAAAAAAAGGGGAGTGGGACAGGAAAAATGAAGTTACCAGGACGAGGAGATTAGAATAAAATGATGCGGATGGAGAGAGATGTATTTGTAAATGCACTAAAAAGGAGGGATCAGTGGCAGGTGTGTTGGGACTCTGAGCACCCTGCTTCTTCCGGGGGTTAAAGGGCATCTTTAATCCCCCTCACTGGCGCCTGGAGCCTGGCACACGTGCACTCACGTGCTCAAAATGCATATTTTAACAAGCTCCATGGATGTGCAGCAGGACTCAGGCGGAGGATCGCCGTGTCGGAGGGACGGGGAAGTGGAGGCAGCGCGACAGGCGGAGCTCATTTCGGCCACAGCAGCCGGCTAAAGTGGCCCTGGTGGGACCGTCGATTCTCCCGCAGCTCGTGAAGTAGAATCAGGCTCAGCCGATGTGGAAGGACAACTGGGTACCGAAACCAAACATCTGTGAAGACAGTCCGGCTTTTGAACTTGACAAACATTTTCTTTTTTGGGGGGGAAACTCTAATTGAATTTTTTTTTAAACAAAAAAGAAAAAACGGACATACATGATAAAAACTTTCAAGGATAAATCGCTTCAGGTAATGACAGAGCCGATAGGTTACATCCCAAGACGTCTGTAGTTTATTTCCTCCAGAGTTTTATGGATCAGCCAGATCGAGGAGTGTTTTTACACATGACAGACCGGAGGCTAAAATTACAACATCGCTGCATTTTCATCACACTACACGTGCCCGAAACAACCGCTCATCTATTGGACAGAATAGAGGACAAACCAGAAGCTGCCTTCCATCGGTCAATCATTTTCGGGGAATGAATCGCCATTCGCTCAGGAAACAGTTTAAACACTTCTATTTGTGAGTAGCCACCATTAACTGTGATCTATGACGGTCTGAACATATTTCAGTCAGAGGTTCCACCTCTTCATTGATCCACGTCATCCACCAGACATCTTTTTACGCTCTTTCCACTTCCTATCTTTGCTCTACAACTTGATCCGCCCCAGAGTTCGAACAATCGCCACACCAGCCCAAATGAACCAGGCTGTGCAACAAAACGCACCAGGGTTTGTTTGAATAAACATCAATCAATAAACAACTCTGGTGTCCTTCTGTTGACATTACACCAGGGCAAAATCCCAAATACTGTATACTGACAATGTGGCTTCATTATCTTTAATTTCTTGCCAATACCAATGAATTGTAGGAAATACCTGAAAATGATCAGCCGTAGATTTTCCACACAGTCTCCATCGTTCATCCTGTCCAGGAAAAGTGATGCCCAGATCATGAATTGGTAGTTCCCACGATGATCGTCCATGATGTCTCCAGCCCAGATTCCCTCTGTCAGTAAAGTTATTTTTGAAGATTTGTATGCTTGAAGTTCATTTTAAATCATGCTTTTGCTAAAGTTAGGAAATGCAGCAGCCTGTCAGTTATCTGGGTTGTGCCTCTTTACAGAGCAGACAGAACCATTTTAATCAATGAACAATCTTTCTTTTTTTTAAAATCACAGTGATCGTCATTGCTTGTGATGGAAAATGTATTTTTCAACACATTTTTTGAGTGGTAACAACAAAGTACAATTTTCTCCCTTCAGAGTAAAGACCAGGATTCAAAACAGCAGAACTTCAAAATAAAATCAACTCCATTCGATTTTCAATGAATCGCTGCGATCAGAGAATCCGCTTCACAAGATACAGTTTGTGAATCTTTGGTGAACAGAAGAGAAAGGGGAAAAGGAAATAAGGTAGGCGAGTGACGTCGGCTTGGCGAACGCTAACCTGCATTTAACAAATAGAATCTGACAATTTGACAATCTGTCAATGCTCAACCGAATGTATCATCTTATTTGCAGCTTCTATCGACATGTGCATCGCTACACTGTTTGGCTGCTATTCGAATTGCACAGACAGGTGTCGGGATAAACGCGCCTTTAGAGTAAAATGTAAACTTACTGCACTGTCCCATTAGCCAGTGAGCTGAGCAGCCGAGACTGAAGTGAGAGTTAGCAAACATGTTAGCCACATGCTGCCTTAACAGAAAATGTGACGAGTAAAATTTCAAGCAGCAGAGGTAAGAAAAATCATGTTCCAGCATGTCCATGGGACTGCTGGTAATGTGTTATGACACTGGATTAGAGACTTTGGTGGTGTAACACTAACTTTCATGGCCCCTGGCAGGGACTCACACATAATTGCCTGTAATGTCTTTTAAAGTGTGGATGTGATAACAGGGATGGCCACACCGAAACAACTCAATCAGTTTCTACCAGTGCAAACTCTCGTTGTCGTGTTGGCTCCCCATTAACAGCAGAAGAAACACTGGCTATTCTTCCTGGCCTTTATTATAGTTGCTTGTTATTTCACATAGAATTCGACTTTGGTTCAGTTTTCGCACACTAAGTTAACGGCATGCTAGCAGAGAAGTGCCTTAAGGGTTGGCCCTGGGGTAAAAAAAAAATAAAGGAAGTTACAGGAAGTACATCCTTTGTTTATCTTATAACCCCATCTTCCCTATGAATTCACAAATGAGGTACAGTAAAAATTGATTAACTATTGCTGACCTGCTAACAGCACCCACCAAGATGGCGTGCTCGTATGACACCTTAGTGCTAGCATGTTTGGCTACAGCTAGCTTCTGACCCCAGCTGCTTTTTTTGTGCATCACTGTGATTCTGCCAACAGAAATGTAGGATGTTTTATAACTACAGTGACAAGGAGATGGATGCATTTATTAAATTTAATATGCGTAATGATGGAGAGCCATGACAATCACCTGAAGCTCAGTATCAGCAAACTCAAACAGCTTGTGATGGACTACAAATATGGATGCTGCTGCACGCACATTCAAAAGATAGAATCCGAATACGGCAAAGATAAAATGGGCATCGACCATAAGGTTCTACTAAACTTGACTTTTGTTCTAAGATCTTCAAAGTCTCCCTCAGGCTCAACCTTGTCCTGGTCCCCAATTCGAAGAAATCCCCTCAAAGCGTTCCTGAGATATCGTGTTCACCAGATTGTGATGGACAGGAGCTCACATTGACCTTGATCTTTGACCTCTAACCACCAAAGTCCAATCAGCTCTTCCTTGAGTCCAAGTTAATGATTGTTCCGGTCTTCCTGAGATAAGGCAAAATAAATAATACTGAAGATTTAATACATAGATTTTATTAGAATTACGCGTAGCAGCTTCTTGCACCTGGTCTCCATGGCATCGTGTTAAGATGTGAACACTCAGAGAAACCTAAAAGAAAACTTTCTAACTGCTGTGAGGACAACAATTAAAAAGGTAGTTCCCGTTTAACTTGCTTTATATTCTTTTATATTTCAGGATTAGAAGACAGCGCGTGTTTTTTAGCTTGTGTCACCTCCTCGTGTCCCTGGCAATCCTCACAAGTTTGTGAACACCAAAGCTCAGGTGTAATTTGCACAGCTTCGATGTCTCCTCAGTAAGCTGCTGCTGATAATATTAATGAGTCCTCCTGCCACACAGGCAGAACAGAGGTACCCAATGAACACACACGTTAACCAAACACGTTATCTCTCCGTGGGGTAAGAGGGAGGTCAGTGTGGACTGAAGTGCAGCAGTGGAGCTCTTACAGGCCGAAGAGATGAAACATCCCTGACTGTTTGCAGAACATGAGTGCGGGTTTTTGTCAATATATTCTCACATAACAAACTTTGCAAGATGTGAGAGACAGAAAAAGACAGACCATAATATCACATACACTTGAGCCTAACTTGTGTGCTAAGAGTCCAGAGTGGAGCACCGCCTCTGCTGAATCGAGCAAGAACTGAACTTTGTATCCGACTTTAACCTCCCATCACTTTCTGAGCCGAGGCAACATCCTATACGAGTCAATACCAGATAACGCTTTCTGAAGAACAAAAGAAATTAGTGAAAAAGAATGAAAGTGGAAAAAAAGCAGAATAAAAGTCAGGTTCAGTGGTTCTGGAGCTTTGCCGGTCGAACTTTGGCAAGTGACCCAGTGTGAGATCCTGGGAAGGAGTTCAGTCAATAAAAGAGCTGTGAAAGCCGACGCCAGAGGATCAATATGAGAGTTCTGCTTGAGACACACGTCAGGAAAACACAAAATAAGTATTAACCTAAGACAAAAAGTGAGCAAGGGTTTAAGAAACTACACTTGAGAATTGGGATAACCTGTCTTCTGATGGTCAGAAACACTGAATTTTTATTAATAGTGGAAATATGTGCAAAGATTTGTAGCTGTGCAGTATTTTAAAGTCCTGCTCCAGCCACTGAATAAACCTCTGAAAAACTCATTTCTGGTGGCAAAATGCTGGCCCCTATCCCATATAATGAATATCCCAATAAATCTTCACCCTGATTATTATTCCTTCTTCAGAAAATGTCAACGGTGTTCTTGACGGTTGTTATGTCACATGAGATACATTAAGACATCAATGAAAAAGGTTATAACCGGGCCATAAAAGACAAAATCGGGGTGAAAAAAGGACCCAATCCTCTATTGCATAAGGGGCATTAACAAATTCCTACATCCAGACACTGATCCTGATCACCATCAAAATCTAACTGATTGTTCCTAAGATCGTTCCCTTTATCGCCTGAAAATTTCATCTAAATCCATCGTTAATTTTGAGTTATCCTGATCACAAATAAATAAACTATCAAACGCAGGCAAAAACGTGACTTCCTGTTCTTTATTTCCATAAAGGGACTATTTTGTTTCTGTATCACTTTGGGATGAGAGGCTAGCTTGCTAACCAAACAAAGCTCGCTAGCTCAGCTCAACCAAGAACGAAAATAGTTCCTCCATGAAACTACTCGCAACAAGTTCTGTGGAATTGGTGCTTTGAGCACCACAAGTGAAGTTCCATCTAGTTCCTTTATATTAGAGATGCAACCAGATATACAAGCGGATGGATAAATAGCACTACAGCTAGCAAATGTGTATTTTTGGACGACTTGAATCGTCCATTTAAGTAGAGAGAATATCACCTGTTTACGCCTGGACAATCTACAAAATGAAATCATGTACTTAAAATACAGAAAATACACCTTGCAGGCCATTCAGGTTTTCGACGAATGTACAAAAAAATCTTCCGTACTTTATCTACCCTTCCTTTACCACAGTTGAAGAGTTGTGCTCAACAGGTTCATTGCATTATTGTCTCCCTGTCATGTTATGATCCATTTCTCCCTTTTCCTAATCAGATGGAATCACGGCAATGGAGTTTGTTATGGTTCAGATGAGAAAACTCTTCTGGAACGTACACGACCTCAGAGAGAGACTGGAAACACTTCTAATCCTGATTATTTATCTTCTTGTTTAAGCATCTCTTAACATATTTCTTTCCACAATTCTAAGTGATTGACTAACTGGCTAAGTGGCTCTCTCATAATGGCCTTTATCTAGCTGAATAAATCGTAGGTACGAGCCATTACTGCGCGCCGTATCAGATACAGGATTAGGTTCTCCCAGTGCACACGGACGGTATCGCAGAAATCTGATAGTCGTGCAGTACCCACAGGTATTTGTATGGTCCTCATTTACTCTGAGTCACGTACACAGACACACACACGGCACATGTAATGACTTTAAGCGACCAAAAAGCAGCATGAAGCACAAGGTTTGGTTGGATGTTAAGTTTCCAGACTGATATGATTGGCAGCCTTCTGACCTGATTATGACCGATTGTAATTTCAGAGGTAGCTCAGCGACCCGTACAGTGTTTACTGCTGCTCCCCCACCGTCCTGTACAGGACAAAAGTGGTTTGGTGGAAGTTTCCATGACATCAAAAGCCAAATCATGTGATTTCATTTCAAAACGTTCGCATCTGGTTCTGGAGCAGGCTGCAAAACTCTCAGGGAATGAAAAAGTTACCTGGTTTTCCACTCTGTGAATGAGTTGTAGCACACACGGGCATAGAAAACTGTGGCAGAGACACACTGGAGTTCACAAAAGTGCCAGGAGCAACTTTCACACTTCTGTCTGACAGCCCACTCAGAACTCTCCACATGAATGCCCGACAGCCTTTACTCAAAATACTTTGAGTTTCTGAGCTGTTCTTTTCAAACACCAAGCAAAGTGACTTTTCATAGTTGGTTCATATTGTTGCATTGACATCATCCCACTTCTCCTAACCTCAACTCTGCAGCACTTTCTGACTTCTGGATTGCAAGTACACTGCCTGTGCACACAGGTATTTCTCTGGCATTTACTGAGCTGCCACCATCATGGACACATGTATTAGACCCCCTTACATTTCTCCCTAGTGTTGCCATGGCTTTAAACTTTAACCCAATACTAACTCTATATGGACTGTCATCTCAGTCCATTGTTAGCTGACAAAATGTCCAAGTCGGAGCCAGATTGGTATTCAATTGGCAGTCATTGTTATGTACGAATGCTTCAAAAACGTAACATTGAGATGATTGCTGACACGCCACTGCCTCCAACTACATTTCTAACAGGCTAAATATCTACACATTTCCATGATGTGGAAACCAGGAAGAGGAATACAAAGTTAACAAGCACGACATGTCTCTTTGTAAAACAGACAATCAACGTTGCCCACATGCGCCAACCAGTATTTAGCCCATTTCCTTTTCTTTATTTGTGTTTTAGATCAAACAGTAACACTTGTTTGTCAGATTTGGTGGGTGTCCATTTCTAAGTTTGCCCATGGAATCATTTCCTGACCAAATGTACTCGGCGTTGAAGCCTGATGAAGCCTCATGTAGCGTGTGACCCCATGCCTGGACCAAAACGACTGCAAGATTCCCACTTACAGGACTGCAAGTCAGGCCGGAAAAGTGAAATCATGCCAAGGTCATGTAGTCTGAACTTGGCATTGGTTCACTTTTTTTTTTGGTCCTCTAACAATGCTAACATGCTAATGTTTAGCGTGGTGAATCGACTTGTATTTATACATCGACTTTCAAGTCTGACTCCTCAGAACGTTTTAAATTTGTCACATTTACCCAGTCACATCGCTGGTTGCCAATCAGCTGATCAGAGGACGATCTACTCTACCTGAGTGTATGAGGTACAAATGCTAAATGTTATTTCTGAGACTATGTGATTCACATGAAATCTACCCACAAATCCCAACTGGCGGCAATCCCATCAGCCTCAGCAGCACTTTGGGCTCATTGCTGCTCGGCATGTTAGCATGGAAACGAGCTCATCTACGATTTTGAGCATTACACCAACTGTGCCATACATGTTGTAGACTCATTAAAAATTAAACCGTACATTTGCTATACATACATTTTATAATTTGTGTCGGGAAAACAGTCCTTAGAGTAAAATCCAAAGACAGTTGGGTAGAAGACGGAGCACTTCAGAGGTGGATTAATACTGTGTTGACCTTTTGGTGAGATTTGCTCAGAAACTATAGAACACCAGTCTTCACTAGTTCTTTAATGCAGCCTGACCTTGGCAGAGCAGAGATGTCATTTTACAAAAAGCGGAATCCGGCAATTAAATCAAGTCAAATCTTGGCAGTTAAGTAGCGGAGAAGCATAATGTATTGTTGCACCATCCATTTCCTTTATTGATATTACTCAACTCAATACACCATGTCCAATGCCGCTACCACTCAGCGAGACTATGTTATATTACATTACTGGTGGCTAATTATCGAAGCTGTAGGTCTGCACGCTTTAAATGATTCTTGGCCCTGCGTCTTCATGCTGCAGGGACAGTATTATGATAAAAAACACACTCAAGGTTGTTGGCATCGCCACTGCTGCGTAGATCTTATGATTAGTCACGTCCTCCATTAGCTTTCTGCACCAACCTCTCCCTCTTGAGCTCTCTCTCTCTCTCTGGGCAGGATGTTATGGGCAAGGCTGACTTGATAAGGGCAATGTGTCCCCAAGACTAAAAAAAAAAAAAATGATGTCATGTCATCGACCATCTGTCCCTCCCTGGGCCACAACCATCGACCCACTCTGCATCCATCCCTTGCCTTTTGTAGGCCCTGGGTTCAGCTTTGATGAATCACATTGCTCCCCTTCCAACCTCCTGGTCCCTGGAGGTCTTCAGCCCCCCCGTGGCCTTGTTCACATTCCCCGTCTCCGTCTCATCCAACCCTTTCCCCCTCGCTCTGCCCCTCCTCGTCCTGCTCTCCCCTGGGCTCGGCTGGGCTGGCATCCACCCAGAGTCCCTCCATTTCCTCAACATCTGATATAATCGGGACAGAAAAGAGCTGGGAACATTCTTTTCCCATGATTCTTAAGTGGCACCAGGGGCACTCTGGGCCGGCAGTCTTGCTGGCTGGTCGGCCAACCGGCTGTCTGAATGACTGGGTGACTGGCTGGCCCTGAAAACAGAGACCTGAAGCGCATAATTTAGCTGGATTAGCCAGTGGCTTCCCCACTTTTCATGCACCAAAACACTTAGCTGTGATTACAGCGCAGGGCTGCTGCAGAATTCCCCACCGTATGGAATTTTAGCCAGAATACTCTTCAATAACATCCTTATTGTGTGATCGTACACTGTTATCAAAGAAGATGATTTCTTTACACTGCACTTTGCAATGGCACAAACGCTGTATTCAGTCATTCAGCCACCTGTTTTCTTCGCTACAGAGCACTTCAAACAGATGCAACAACATTATTTAGATGTCTCCCTTCTGCCTCACTGCTCGGCAGTAAGGTGCACTGTACTATCAGAAGTGATAGCTTCACTCCAGCATCGAGCTGAAGGCCTGGAGTTTACCTGGTTCCATGTGCCAGGAGCTTCTTATAAGGTCAATTACAAGACATCAAATTTCGCTATGGTGTAGTCATCATGGCTATCAGAACTGACATGGAACGAACTTTGTGTATTGCCATTTCAAAACAGCAGTATCCTACAACAAACCAAACCAGATGTATTTTAAATGAAATGTCATAAGGCCTGCCCCAAGAAATGGCCAAGAAAGGTCCAGTGCATGGGCCCTCCCTAAATCTGCTTTATTCTGACGCAGCAAATTCCCGAAAACAGAGAAGATATCATGTTGGAAGTTTACCTATGTAAGATTGAAAGTGCCCATATAAGCACTATTTGAATGACTGCAAGTATACAGTAAATTATATATTTACATGTGTGCACTGATACTGAATGACTATCCTGATAGATTATTAGATGAAATATTCAACATTTCAACAGATATGTGACTGCCAATAAAAATAAATTATTGAAAGGGCTCCCCTCTGGCTCTGCACAGTAATTAGTAACTGAAGGTATTAAATAAATTATTGGAATAAATGCACAATATTTTCCTCCAAAGCGGTGTGAAAGTTTAAAGTGGCAGAAAATATAAATGCTCAGGTGAAAGGGAAAAAAAAATAGCATTTAATTATAACAGGTGAGTAAAAGTTAGTGCTCTCACTCCTACATGCAGAACATCCTCACAATATTTTCTCTCTTTATGACGCTTTTAAGCAACAGTATATAGGAATGTGTTTTATTTAGCGCGACCAGATAATGTTGAGCATTGGTGATGAAGAGTCAGTTTTAATGACTAACATTAGGATGAACAGTGAACGTTGCATGTTTTTAATGGGCCCCCCTGTAGTGATGGAGCCCCAGAAAGTGTTCCTTCTTTCCACCCTTCATGTGCTGCCTCGTGTTTAATGGTGGCAAGATATGAGGATACAGGAATCTTTTATTATTTTTTATTCTGGCATAAAAATTCCTCACTATTCTTTTCCTTGGAAGCATCCCAGAACAACTCCACGCGGGGCTGTTGTGCCTTGCGGCTCCCAGTCGTGTGCTGAGCCGTCCTGCTTGGCACTGCTACGGTCTCCTGCTCAGCGGCACTGTGCACTGAAGTGTGCGCGGCCCTGCTGTGCCGGTCTGCTACACTCGACTCCTGCCTCCCCTCCAGCAGCCTGACACTTATATTGTAGTCGGGGAGATGGAAGTATTAGAGGGAATTACAAGCTAGCTGCGTTCCCATGACAACAAGATACTGTTAGCGTCAGGCAGAATCAGACTCAAGCTTCGGGTTGGGATCTAAAAAAAGACCTTCAGTGCTTCTCCCCGCCGTCCCCTTCTGCTTGCCCCCTGATGTGTTTGAGCATGTTGGTAGCTTATTTTACTCTCCACACGAGCACACACACATGCCAGTTTGTCACAGAGGAAACATGTTGTCTTTAAGGCAAACTCCTTTATTGCCCCGTGGAAGATGGACCAAGGAGAGAGCTGAGGAGGGTTCAAGTTGCCACCGACCCAGGACATCAGCCTTGGTGACGGCGGGGACAGAAGGGCTGCCAGGCTCTGATCGACAATACACCCTGGTCCCTTTCAGAGCCGAACACAGTAGCTCACATGTTTGAGCCTGTGTGCACGTATGTGAATGTGCGCGTGTGGGTGGGGGGTCTCTAAGGAAGATGATGGAGAGACACCGCTGACTTCCTGGGCTCCCGGCCAGGACGAAACCACTCAACTATGATGTACACAGGCTGAACAACAGAGGGGATTAGCACGCCCAGCGCCTGCCGTAAAATTATAATAGATAATATTCAGCTTTTTTTTATTTTTGCAAAGGTATGAGGAGGATTATACCATTGTCTGAAATGATTTTGGCAGGAAACAATATTTGCATTATACTACTTTGCATTGTCTTGGAAACAAAGGTACCGGGAATGAAAGAAAAATACATTTTGCAATAATTCCCTTTATCTGAAATGGGCAAATTTACCTTTTCATAAAAGGCCGGATGCGACTCTCTAATCCCTGCTCTTCTGACAATCAGTGCTGAAGTGAAGGAGAGTTCTGATTAAGGAGACCAAGGCTTGGACAAGTTCTGGCAGACAGCACAGACATTTTGTCAGTGGGGAGAAAGAAAATTCCTGGCAAGATCCTGAACAACAACAACAACAACAACGGTTCTTGCTGCTTCTCTCGGCTGTTGGGTCGCTTGATTCCGTATCAAGTGCAGGTTGGTGGTCTGGAACATTTACACGTCTCCTTTTAATTATGCCCATCAAATGATAGACGCAGTCGTTCCCAAAGTGGGGATGTGATCACTCATTGAGTATGTTTTGAGCTAGCAGACTCGGCGCATGCTGGGAAGACGTTTGTGAGCCTGTCCTCACGGGCAGTAATAAATCAGCCCGATCCCAGTGCCTGGTCCCTGATGGAGACATTTGTTATCAGCCCTTCAAACCTTAAGTTGGAAAGCAGTACAACATACTGCTAAAAAACCTTGACTCACCGTGTTGCAGTGAGCGGATATTCACATGAGAAATTAACCAAGCCAGATCAGTCCAGTCAGGTGCCAACTTAAGACAAGTTGTACATTTTAAGTCATTCACTAAAAGTTGTTTGAGGGCTGAGACACACCAAACCGACATCGTGAACTAGTCCTGACAGTTGTGTTCTTGTTGTGCTGCTCTGTATCACCTAGTATGTACGTATTAAGACGTTTCACTGGAACACAGCACAGATGTGAGCAGACTGACCTTTCCTTATTACTGTCGCTCACACCATATTGGTGGTGAGTTGAAAATGTCACTGGTGTCGTCAGTTGGTGGTGGAAGAAAAAAGGAAGAGGAAGAAGAGGCAGGAGATTTACTTTTCCGTCATTTCAGCAGCTAATGAGAGCAATTTGTGTCACTGGTCAGCTGAAAAACACAGCCCATGCTGACACAGCAAAAAGACTAACATAACAGACGCTCCCAGATGTAACTGATGTCCAATCGTGGTCCAAAACAATAATCACAGTCATTTTAGGGGGGAATTTAGCCCATATTTCAATTTAAAAATGAACTAATCTCCTTACCGTTGTGATGCTATGGTCGAATCGACAATGTACTGTAACGTAGACATAACCACAGGAATTAGCATGATAATAAACCATGCTAATAAACCGGGCCTGTGTTTTCTTGCAATACCACATGGCCTCAAGTGTGCAGCGGGGGGGTGGAGCTTCCCCCTCAGGGGCTTTTCAATACTCTAGAAGTTTATGAAACTAAATGACCTTTATCACCATCCCAAACATCTGCTCTGGGAAAGAAACCACATTTGTTAGCAAAGATTAGGAGCAACATCAAGAGTAAACATTGGCGTGACATTCCACCGCTGGAGGCAACTGTCGGTGAGTAAAAACATCCAGTTTGATGCTGAACTTGCAACCTTTTATTTGCTTATTTTAACTAGTCTCAGGAGCTAGTAATGACACTACATAACACTAAGTGAAAAACATTCTAAATGGTGTTGGGGAACGTTGATTTAAATTTGATATGGTACCAATATTATTTTTTCAGAATTTTATACAGATAATGTCTTTTCTTAAAAAATAAAAAAGGTATAACGAAGGTAAATCGCAGACATTGCCCATTAAAGATGAATTTATTCCAAAAGCAAACAAGTGTAATTAAATAAAAATGCAAATATAGGAAAAAAACTTATACAGTAAATAGTATTTTATGGAAATAACATGGCAGAATGATATAAGTGATTAAATGATTGATATTTATATTGGGATCAACTAAGTAACTGTCCAGTTTGACTATAAAATGTATTTGTATTGTATTATTTGCAAGAGTGGTGACTCACGAGATAATAATAGAAACATTCCCCTTGTATTAACGGTGCTTTTACATAGCGGAGACGCTTCTCTTATTCATTAGGGGATCTGTATATGAAGTGTGTCGTCTCAAATCGTGCAGCTGTGGAAGGGCAACTCTTCAGGTCGTAACGTTACTACATCCGTGTTGTACTTTTGTAAGAAAAAATTACCTGAGTCAACATGTCAAATGTCACAACTAGATATCCCATAATGCACTGCAAAAAGTGCGCAAAGCAGGCATTGCTAACACAGCATCATAATTCGCACTTTAGCTGAGTGTGTTGCTTATTTTCATCGCTCACTTTGGATGGAAATATTAAATGTGACTGCAAAACAACAAAATGAAGACCAGTATTTATCCATCCGGTGTCATGTGTGCCAGCGGTGGCTGTGGTTTGTCCTTCATCTAAGGCTTGCTGGCTGCAAAGCGCAATCTTCTCACCTCATTTCCAGTAGCCACTCTCAACCACAAACTCAACTCAGTAGGTCTTGAATTATTCAGCCGCAGTGGAAGACAGCGCTGGATTCCTGCCTGGCAGGTCCACGGGTGTGTTTTTGCGGATGTATATATTTTTAAGTGGACCTCACAGGAGTGAGAAGTCCCGCAGCAGTGATAGCCAGTGTTAATATTTTATAGGGGTGGGTGTGTGGACACGATAGACGGTGCAGCGATGATTTCTGTGCTGTGCAGCACTTAATGTCAGCCTGTGAGGAGTTTTAATGGGGTACAAAGCTTAATTGGTGGGCAGCCACGAGAGGCTCATAAAAACAGCTATAAAAGTAATAATGGCTTTGGAGAGGACAAATGAACAAAGAAAGTCAATCAGTAATGAGAGGACTGAATATTCTGCTGCAGCTGGCAGCTGGAAATGCTTATAACTTGAAAATGTCAGTGTTTAAAGAGAGAAAAGAACTGTTATGAAACGGTGAAACGCTCAAGCACAAACCGTCAGAACTGGCCAAATCATTGTGAACGTCAGTGGACAAAGACGTCGCTTAAGTAGGACACAAAAGATGTTCTTATTTGTTTACTGATTTCATTGAGAGGAAGCTACTGAATTAAATTGATCCCGTTCAACATTTGCACACGATAGTATGTGGACACCACAAAAGCAAGCACAGCCAACACGTCCAGGATACGGAGGCTGTCGCATCAAATTCAATTTCTGCTTCAATTTATCAGATTGGGCAAAACATCACATGAACTGGGCCTTGTTCACTTCTTTTACTCGGTATTGTTTAAGTACTTTTTACAACACTGGTTGTTGGATATTAACTGTATGTACAAAACCCATGAAAGTTATGCAACATTATCATGATTCCGAAGTCACCCCGGAGCCATAAGGTGCAAACAGAGGAAATGAAGACAAGATCAGCCTATAGAAGGGAGCATTACTTGTGTAATCAAACATCACCAACCAATGTGACCCACGACGCGAGCAGGTTTCAAAGAAAAAAGTGAGCCACCTTTGTGTCGCACGGAGATTCAACAGCTCTCTGAAATTTCCGACGCTCGTCTCAAGCATGTTGAAAATTTGGTGCGAGAAGCCATCAAGCTCCCAATTACCAAACTCACACAGACAAGGCAGGGAAACGTGGGGGTAGGCGCCGCTGTCGGTTAATTGGCGGGATTACAGTGTTTGCTCATTATCACATACTAACAGTGCTGATGAAAGCGAGAAGGGGAGTAAAGTCTGCGGTGATGGGAAACCTGTTTCATTTCTTTCAAACCCACTGTGACACATTATAATTGGTGTTATATTTGAAATTGGCTTTGTCGAGTCAACATTATCACATTGAACCATCATTTTCAACAACTTTTTCAGAGCCTGAGATGCCGTCATATTTTATTTACATTAGGATGGACTAGATATGTTTCTCAATCCTATATTCTTTGGTACTGTTGGTATCTTCTTCATCATCGCCTCCCCAGCGAATAAAGTCTCATTTCCCTGAGTGATTACAGAGAAAAATTTCTACATGTCAAGATCCTTCTCATCCCTTTTACTTCTTATTAAGAACTTCTTAACAAAAGGTTTTCAGCCATCTAGTCATCAGGGATCTCCGTCCAACTCGTACATTGATTATCAGTGTGACTTGTGGATGACTACAGACTCTGAATACACAAAACAATTCTGTGGTTATTGTCTTGGTTCTGGTGCTGCTGCTAAGCTGTCTGCCTGTTTTATTTTTGAGTTTCACTCTCCTCATTTGTTTATACTTCCTGCCCCCGTGATTGCTGATTAATTTCACCTCTTCACCACCGTCCTCCCTTCTCCAGGGTGTGAATCCCCAGAAGATCCCAAGCAAAAAGAGGAATAGTTTATTTTCAATAAACTACACTAGAATTTCACTACTTTGTTTGTGTATTTCATCCAATATTTAAAAACAGCAAATCTTACCAAATTGGGGTCCATGGGCCTAATGGTGAAAATTTCCGTGCAGCTGATCGAGAGTGTGTGGTTTCCTGTGACTTTGTCTCCAATCCTTTACTGCGGGCCCTGTTTGTCTCATCCAGACGTCAAATCAAATTTCAAATCAAATTTTATTTGTACAGCCCGAAATCACAATTTACACATTATCTCACTGGGCTTTGACAAACTGTACAGATGTGACATCCTCTGCCCTCAGACCCTCGAACCGGGTGAGGAAACACTTAAAAAACCCTAAACAGGGAAAATAAGAAACCTCAGGAAGAACCACAGAGGAGGATCCTTCTTCCTAGGACGGACAGACGTGACATAGATGTCACTTGTACGGAACACAAAAACATGACAACAACAGTTCACCCAGAATGACGTGTAAGGAAATCTTTGGCGACCATGGCTGACGTGCTGAGAATTCCCTGTTGGCCTCTAACTCATACCAAACTACACGTGGTCGTGTCAAGTTCCGATCAGAAAGATATTTGACCTTGATGGTCAGAGGCCAAGGTCAGAACAGGGGATTTTATAAAATATAAAGAATTCTGAGGTGATATTTTTTTCTTTTTTAGTTTGAAAATTTACCGAATTTAATGAATCTGTTACATGTGGCAGTGAAACTAAAAAAAGAATAAAGCACAATTATTGTATTGTGTTTTACTTTTCAGTGGATGTTGGGCCATAATGAGATTTCAGGCAGGTGTCCCAGACAAAAGAGGGATTGTTGGGACTTGGCAGAGGTACATATGTGCTCCCTGAGTGCTCTTGTTGATTGTATTCTCTCGTGTTGATCCTGGCTCACCTCATACTCCACTGAGCTCTTTGTCTCTTACTTTTAAAATGACCGAGCTGCACCAGCTCTGGCTCTGAGTTCTGCATCTGGCTCTGATTTCTGGTGTCGAGCTTGAGTGGACACATACATTTGCAAGAGAAATAGGACTGATCCTTTAACAACAGTGCAATCTACTTCTCATACAATATTTAATGTCAGCTCAAATGTCAGCTCATCAGTGTTCATTTTCCGGCTTCAGTTTGCCCTGCGCCAATAGTGACTAGACCAACACCGGCTGAAGAGTCGGCCGTTAACGCAGCTCTTCAGTATGCAGCGCTTTTCTTCTTTTAAATGCCAACAGAAGCCGGAGAAAAACTGTGCCATTTCCAACCTAATGTCTTAGTAATTAAATGAAAATAAGGACGCCACAGTTTAATTCAGTGGAAGACAGCCAAATACCACATGGTGTGTGTCCTTTCGGTAGCTCACACTCATCAGCTCTAAAGACTTTGCACATGAATGGATATCAAACTCGCTCACGTCCGAGGTCGTCGGCCTCAAAGCGGGCGACCCGACTGAAACAATGTAGTGAATTAATATTAATGATCTCGGGTCAGCACCATTGTAACAATTACACTTCCCACATTAGACCACACTTTGCCTGTTAAACCTATTTGCATGCATAATCAGCGATTTGAATAAGAGGTCATCATTTATTAATGCTGTCATTTATATTTATGACCAGTGTGCTTTTGTAGTGCAGGATTGCTGTTGAGGAGCTCAGGATGGTATTTTGGCCACAGGTGTGGAAGAAGGAGGACAGAACAAACCCCTCTGGACAGTGGATAACCCCTGCAACGTGCTGATGGAACGCCAATCCCTTCCGACCAGTCTGCACGCCTCAAATTGTCAAATAAGGATAAGCTAATTTAGCTTTAAGTCGTATTCATATAAAGAACGGCGAGAGATTTAGTCTTGCATAATTGCATTAGCGGATTATTCGACAGATAGCTGGTAATAAATGTTTGGCACTGTCTCGTGAAGTAATGAAGGCAACACTGGTGAAATAATGACATCTCGTGTGTGCCGTCTCTTCAGCGCCTGAGGAATTCACTGCCGAGAGAAATCCCGGGCAAAGGATGGAGACATAAAGCCATCTGCTTTGCCTGTATTTCTGTCATGCTGCGTCCCACTTCATTCACCACCATGAGCTGGAACTCAGACACCCGAGAGAAAGCTTGAGCGTAAGCAGTATCACAAGCTTGTTTATTATGGACCGTCGGTGTTAAAGCAGCATGTGAAAACGAAATCTGGTTTCAATTGAAACGGCTTCTTTCCGACATCGACGCATTGACTCCGGTGGTTTTATTCTTCCCTGAATCGCACAGGTAGGGATGTTTGTGGAAGCTGAGGCATGACAAATAAAAGATATTGTTTGTTATAATATTGTGACATGGTGCCAACTGCTTCCTGGTCCTACTGCCACTCTCAAAACCGTGTCTTCTACCGACCGAGTTACCATGCCGCGGTATGGAATGACCTTATAGGGAGGCCACATTTTATTGGGCCACCTGCTAAAACGTGTACATTTATCATCTCAACCAGCTCGATGAGTCACATCATTTTGTAGATTTTCAACTGGCTCAGTGCATCGTCACATCCCTTCCAACAAAACCACAAATCATGGTTGAACAGGAGTGAGACCAGCACAGACGGGAAGGAGCGCGTTCCGAGCATAACCTGGGGCGTTGAAAAGCCAACACGCTTGGTCGTGGGCTGATACTCAGTCTGTCGCAGTGACGGAAGTGTTGAGGAAGGAAGGGATTCATTGTGCGTTTCTGAACTAAATCCATACGGCTCAGGAAGCAGAGCTGGACCTCAGGGGAACATTACATGCATGCAGATGGGTTTCTTTTGAAAGTCTCAGGCTCTTCATTTTCCAATTTCTGCTGGATCTTTGGTCTAGCTTTTGAACTATCTCACAGTGAGTGCCTCACGCGCTTAACTTCTGCTCAGCAATCTGGGAAAAGAAAAATGTCCCTTTTTTTTTCTTAAATAGAGAAGTGGTATGTTGTCATTATGGCTCTGCCGTCTGTCTGCATGACTCGCAGGCAAGAAAAAAGGGCTCATTAACACTAGCCGGGGCTGGCAGCTCAGGCCCAGCTGACCCTGTGTCGCCTGAGTGACGGGGAACAATAAAGAGAACGAGGCCTTGCTGCTTCTGTCTGAATATAGCACTGAAGTTAAGAAAGGGAGAGGAAGAAGGTGTAAGGGAGGCTGAAGTGCTCGGACCAAGAGTGGGAGAAGTGTGACACGCTTCCGGCCAATGGTGACGCAGCCGCCCACGCCTCCGACCACAGCGGCGTCTCCGCGACTGCTCAGAGAGGCCTGGACATGGTCCTCTCCTCCGCCGTGGCCTCAGCATGTCTCTCACACAGCGAGTTCTTGGCAGCGCTGGCTTGTGGTGGTTTCTGCTTCAAGTTGGTGTCTTATCTTTTGGTCAAGTCTTTAGCCAAGATGTTCATGCAGTCTTTGGTTTAAGCTCATGCCAAAGTCCAAATACATCACAAACCACCTATGATTTTGGTTCATTTAAACTATTTGAATATACTAAAATGCCAAGGAATGTAGTCCTTGAGAAAACTGCACTGCGATTCGCTTTCTCTACACTGATAATCATAAAATTCACGGGGGTTGAGAGACACTCAGCCATTGACTGACCATTGGGGACATCTGTTGCCCACCTTTGGGTGTGTCCCACACCTTCGCCATTTGTCTTTCTTCAACGGTGTTTTCCTTTTCAGCCAACCTGGGTGCGCAAAAGTTGAGACAGAAGTGACCAAAAGGCAAAACGAGCAATCCATGATTTCACCACTGAGCGTGGTTTTACCACCTTTTTTTTTTATATTGCCTCTTCCTGTCTTCTTCCACAATAAGCAGACCAAATTCTGACATCACCAGTGCCATTTTCATCTTATCAGCCATTATCGAGTGACAGGAATAAGCAAACCGTGTATGTTCATTGTCCTCAGTGCAACTTCTTTGCCCAAATGTATACGGCAGGAGGTCATTTAGTCTCTGCTAGTTCTTGTTGTCGCTTTGGTGTCCACCAGCTCTACAGTACCTTTCATACAGCAACTGGTTTCTTCACTATTAGGTTCTTAGGTCATCTGTCAGTGCACCAAAGTCAGACCAGCATTAGTTGGCTGCTATCAGCTGCATCGTCATCATCATCATCATCATCTGTGGCTCTTTCATCAACTGCAAAGACTCATCCAGTCAAAGTCAGCCTGTTCTCATCCCCAGCTCGTTGTTATATCGACCCCTCATGGCCCCTCGCTACTCTTTCAGACACACCATCTATACCCCATACCCACAAGCAGGGTTTTGTACCTCAACTTAGCTAAAGATTTTCACGCGACAGAAGCTAAAGGACAGGTTTAGTGCATTGGAGAGTGATTCCAAAGGGGGGCATGTTGAAACATCGATGCCTGATGACCTCGACTTGAAAGGGTTGTTCCCAGTCTGAAATCAAGGACGCGATCCCAAATTACATGGACAAGATGGTAAATGGTGTCTTGGATTAGCACCTGTTGCTGGGTGAATAGGAAACACATTAACACATGCATTCAGCTATTGTTAGTCATTATAAAGCACTGTTGTCTTCTACACGACTGTATTGCACAACTAGAAGGCCGTTAACTAGCATTTTCCCTCAGTAATCTCCTAATTACAGTTTATTGATGGTGACACCCAGGAGATGAGCAAAGAAAGCCCAAATATATGTATATATAGTATATACATATTATGTGCAAAATATTAGGACTGGGATGCAAATTTATTTTCCTTCTTGAAGAAAAACAAAAGTTAAATCACACCCTTCTGGAAACAGCGGCCTGGTCATCATGAACAGGCCGTCCAGGGACGCCCGTGTGGGGAGGAGGAGCTGAATTTGTCTTTCTTAGAACAAATTAAGCATCATTTACACAAACACTTATCATTCCAATTGAAACCTCATGGTCACAGTTGAGGCACGAACATATGCGGAACACACTTTTCCGCTTCATCCGCTCTATATTTAACACATGGTGGAACGCATGAACGCCTTCAATAATTCATGAGTTTACTCCAGTTTGTAACTTTGCAGGCAGAGAGGTAGACGTCCATGAGATCACCGCAACAGATGGGCGAGTCATCCACTTGCTGCACGCAGGGTTATTTATAATGTGTTTGAGAGCGCAGATTCTCACAAAAATACCGTCCCTGAGAGGGCGAAGAAATATGGTGTGAAGCAGAGTAAATAATAAAAGTTGCAACCTCACAAAGATGCGTCAACCTGCAGATGAGAGATACGAGCAGAGAGTCGGGTATGATGTATTGTCTCCAAAATAAGCTGAGAGAGAAGAAAGCAGCTTTCACATGACCTCGGCGAGAGCCAAGCAGATTCGCCGCCATCTGCTCGCAGCATTTGACAATGATAGGAGTGGAGTTTTTTAATATAGCAAAAGGAGGAAGGGCAGCGCAGTGACTTCCAAATGAAAAGCAGTACGAGCGCGTCTGTTCAAATTACCGTGGGATGGGAACAGTTTGTGTTTGTGGGTGCTTGTGTGCATAAGGGAGGAAGAGTGGGAGTCGAAATGTGCGTGAGGAGACGATTCTGTTCGGCAGCAGTGTGGGCAGGCAGACGGAGGCCACCCCCCAGCGTGGAAACGACAAACACCGCCCACGATGGAAATGGCGTCGACCTTTTAAACGTGTCCATGCGGTGTTTTCATGTACTCATGACTGAAAAAAAGCAGTCGACATCCTGCTGAGGATTTCTGTTTCCATTCTGCAGGCCGCAAAAAAGTGACTTCTGACATCCCGGGTCTTCTACAGAGAAACCCTGAGGAATCGATTCTGATGACCTGCGGGGCTTAATGTTTTACAAAGAAAACTTACCATTGTGATTACAGAGAAACCCTGAGGAATCGATTCTGATGACCTGCGGGGGCGGGGCTTAATGTTTTACAAAGAAAACTTACCATTGTGACACGTCAACACGCAGGTGACTTTGTACAAGTATCTCCTCTTCTTCTTCCGGGGAATCCGTGTCTGGTTCAAACATGTTTGTCAGAACTTGCCGCTGTGCAGCGTATTGTAGACTAGTTTAAAGGTCAGAAGGTGACAGAGCGGGTGAGCTTCGACCCGCTCGGGCTGCAGGCAGAGGTGAAGCCGTGAATAAAGATCGGGAGGGGTAAAAGTAGTAGCAGTAAGGATTTTTTCCACATGGTTTTCTTCAACCGTCAGGTCAATATTTTGGTGTCTTTGTGGCGTGTACCCAGAAAAGTGTCGTTTTCCAGTGATCTTTTCTCCACCATCGCTTTCGTAGGGCACCTGCTGCTCTCGCTACACTTTGAGGCAAGGGGGCGCCGCTCGCTCATACTGCTCACTTCGCAAAGTTTATTTGTATAACAGCTACCTACTTCATCTTGATCATCATTATAGATAATATAAAAGAACACAAAGATGGATGTCAGTTGCAATAATTAGCAAATGTTAGTATGCCAAGATCCGGGAAGAGACCCTGGGGTAGATCAAGGACACGCTGGAGAGATTACATCTCTCGGCTGGCCTGGGAACGTCTTGGTGTCCCCCCCAGAGGAGTTGGTGGAAGTGGCTGGGTAGAGGAACATCCGGATCTCCCCTCTCAAACTTTTGCCCCTGTGACCCGGACACAGATAAGCGGCAGAAAACAAAACGAAAATGCTAAGATGCTAAAGTAAGGGTGACTAGACCTAAAACCTTGACGACATTAGCATTTTAGCATTTTAGCTAAAGGTGTGTGTTACAGCCCAGCCCGTTCCTGCAAATATTAAAACTATTCCCGCCAGCGTAACATCCCGCAGCACGGCGCTAGCGAGGATGAGGACAAGGATGTTATGGAAACTTATAGAAAACTGAAACTACACAAATACAGCATAAAGTAATGAGAAAATATTACAGAATCAGATGTACAAATGAATAAATGTAGGTATCAGGCAAATTATAAAATGACAAACATGATGATTTGATATTAATTTCCCATTGAATTTTCCACATCTCTCACACAGCAGTGACAAACTGAGACCGACACACTAAAGAGATGCCGGTGCAGGAAACTGACAGGAGAATTACCAAATTAAATATTAAACAGAAATGACAGAAAAAACAATTACAAAACTGAACCTGAAAATTTTAAATTAGTTTTTTAATTATTTTTCCCCTTTACAGTTTTAATTTAGTAGCGTATGTATCATGCTATTAAATGTATTATTATATATTGTGAGTCATTGATCTCTTTATGTTGATTTTATGAGGTTTTGCACAAATTCAACGTTACATAATATTATATTGGGGTATATTTTGCACACCTGACTGTTACATATCACTCCTCGGCTGATACTGTGTTCTTAGCTTGATGGTAACTCTGCCCCTTTGTGCTTAATGCTTGAAAACACCCATCTGCTGCTGCATAAAACCTTGACTAGTGTGCAGTTTTCCAGACACCCTCAGAAAAGTTCAATAAGTGAGGCTGAAAAACCAGGAAAGATATCCAACTTGTTTACAATTATACGCGTTAATGATGTCATCAACTGCTAGTGTAAAAGATATTGACTAGCTTTAATTAGTGTTGTAATTAGTATTAAGACTTATTTTAGGTCAAACACTGCAGCAGTGAGATGAGGTAGAGTGAGCATATGGTCTGGGATGAGGTGCCAAATACTCCGCAGCATAAACCGCGGCTTGATGAGCATACCGAAGCGTCTTCATTATTGCAGGCAGTAGAAGATTAATAAAGCGATGCGTTTCGACTGTAATTGACCCAGTTAATGAGACCCTTGTTTTGTGGCTTCCTCCCCCATAACCAACCGCCAGGGTGCTCGAAACAAGTGCCAAAAACTCCCATCTCTGCCAAATGAAATTGGCTTATTAATTCCAATTATACTGATCATTGAACACTCAAATGAAAAATGAAGACGTTTCAACTTGACTAATTGGCCCCAGGAGTGAGCGTATGTTTGTATGTGTGTGAGGCAGGAAGAGAAGAAGAAAGAAAAATGACTGTGGGACAAACATGGAACTTTTCTGCTGTTAGATTACGGTGAAGTGTGCAAGGATGCTGATGGGGAGCAGGGAGAACCTGCATGGGACCCAGAATGAGATGACTATTTAATTCACATCAGCATCGTTCCCATTGAAAACATGGTCTCAATAAAGTTATTGTTTCAAAAACCATGTTGTGCATCCAAGGGAACATTAGCAAGCAGTGACAGACATGCTAACTATTACATATTCATATTAGCTAGTATAGAGGCAGACATTGGCTAGGCGTGACAGAGTGTTAGCCGTGGCAGATATTAGTTTGTTGCGGCAGATGTTGGCTCACTGTGGCAGGTCATGTTTATGTGGCGTTTTCCAATTTCGAAGGTTGTTTTTCATTGAAATCCACAGTTTCCCCGGAACACCAGCCAAACACATGATGATTCAGCAGCATCGAGTCGCAGCAACAGGAGACGGTTTAGAGACAGTTTAGCTTTGGGACAGTAGTTACAAACCAGCACGAGTGGTCAGAGGGTTCGTTCGTTCGGACCCCACAGCAAGAAACGCCACAGAGAAGCTATTCACAGAGACAGAGAGGCAGTTAGGGTGTCGGGGGGTTTATTTAGTTTTGGGGTTGGGACTCTGAAGAGAGCTGCTCGGAAATGACACACACACACACACACACACACACACACAGCTAGGTAAATATACACACAGAGCACATAAACACACACAATGCTATTAAGCCTCAGCTGGTCGTATCCAGAGAAAGAAGTATCTGTTCAGCTTTGACGGCAATGATAGGTAATGTTTACTGACTGAAAATCTGGACCAGAGCTTTTTTTTTTTGTTTAATTCTTTGTGCTGAATCACTTGCATAGCACTGGGAGTGGGTGATAAGTCCAGTGTGTGGTGTCGCCCTCAAAATGAAAGCCTGTATTTATCTTACGGGCTTAATCTTCCGAAGAGTCAATATTGAGGACCGGTCTATTGTTTTTTAAGATTCTCATGTCTAATTTGCTGGGCCTGATGACTGGTGACTCACAGCGCCTCCCCCCGGAACACTTCCCGCATCTAATCCCTTGTTCTTCCTCTTCTGCACTTGTCATTTTTCTTCTGTGTCTGTTTCAAACTGAGAAAACAAAAGGAAAGCAGATGTTAGTAAATATAACAAATCGAGCGGGCAAGTATGAGTTAAATGTGACAAACCTTTAAAGAACCAAAGCGTCCAAACGCCACCTGATAATAGTCGGAAACATTAAATATTTCATCTTGGAGCCACATTAATCACAGCCGGTTCAGAAAATCACTCAACCTTCCCAGCCTGATTCAGAGACCATTCGTGTCATTTTCAAGTCTCACTAAACAAACAGATCAGCTGGCAAACACCATCCACAGACGATGACCGTGCGATACGATGGCTGGATGCTCTGGGAAAAGATAATGGCTGGAGATTAGGTTGAGTGTGTTTAGTCAGACTTTACAATTGTGGCCTTATTTTGACTGATCTGGGCTGAGAGCCACAGCGGTCATGTCAGAAAACGGAGGAAATGGCTGACACGCTATTAGCTTTGAGTTTTTCGTGATGGTCCAAAAAACAAACAAAAGAATGAAGTCATTCTTCATTACTTCATATGCTAAAATATTAACTTTATACATATTTCCAGTGTTCTCGTGCACATTCTTCCTCTTCAGTAGGTTAAAGGAACCTGACAGGAGTCCACAGCAGTGAGTTACTCCACTGACTACAGCAGTAATGGAATTTTTTTTAGGAAATTCTGTTAAAATACGCTCTAAATTTAGATAGAAACCCGACTGAGATCGAGCATAAAAATGTGAAACCGTCCATGTATTAACGGCACCTGGCGGCCGATAGTTTTGGTTTGTTGTTCCCCAACCGAGGCCCTTTAAAGCAAATGTTTAGTTGTAAGACCGCATAATTTCTCCCCTCTGTTCATTCTGATGTTGCCATTTACAGCTTCTGTTCATGTCTATACGGCGAGCTGTCGTATGTAACATTGCTTTCCCTTTGTGCACTTATTTGCATTATATCTGCACTCGGGCATCTGTTGCAATCCCATTTGTCCCACTCCTACCGCAGAGCGTTCAGGAAATAACTGGCAGGTTTGATAGGCAAAGCAGATTATAAAGCATTACTGCAACAATGGCAAAGGTCTTCCTCCACCACCATTAATATGATGATTCTGTTGTTCTTACTTCCCAAGACACATAATCTTAAAGCCTCAGACTGGACGTGGGCGTGTAGAATATAATTATGGGCTTTCATTATGCACATAAATAGAAGAGGGTTGGGGAGGACTGCCTCTGCAGAATGACAAATGATGGAGGAAGTACCAAACAGGGTTAATGCCTACACAAACTAAGAAAAACAGGACAGGAAGGGTGCAAAGAAAGAGATAAATTAGAGGAGAATGACAGGAGAGGCAAAGAAAACACAGGAGGAGAGAGAGGGAACAGAGCAGTCAAACAAAACGACTGGACGAACCCATTTATTCCGACGATAGCTGCTCTCATCGCAAAAGCACAATGCGGTTTTCTTAATGTCCAAACAGCGGCGGTTACTGTCAGGAGCAGCAGTGACCTCGGAGACCTCCGCTCTTCACCGTTTTGCCCATGTGAAAAACCCTGCGACCCGCTTTGTATAGCGAGAGGTTCTCATTTTCAGGGAGTTGCTATCAAAATGGATTTATGTTCAAGTGTTGGTTTATGCGATCACTCTGGTGGTAATTAAGTCGGCCACGGGGGTTATGTTTTTGGCCGAGCGTGTGTTTGTTTCTAGCAGGATTATAAAAGAAGTACTGGATGGATTTCAACAATGCTTGGTGCGAACCCAGAATTTTAATTCAAGGGGCCTGTTGTAAGCACGTGTATCAGGGACATTGTGACACTATTTATGTACTGCTGAGAGACGTTCAGACACGCTGTCTATTATTTTTACTAACGTTGTAAACAGTTGCTGGTTTACTTTCTGTATTACTAACCAGAATCACATGACACATATTTGAATTCGAATACTCAAGTACAGAAACCTAAATATACAACATTAAAAAAAATCTTTAAGATCGGGCCCATGTGTTTACTTATTGTGGAATTGCCCTTTAAAGTCTCTCTCTTTTGTAATATTAAACATTCAGATACTTTTTCCATCCTTTTGTCTCCTTCTGATGCTTCAGATGCAATTCCACACCTTCACTTCACGTACGTTCTACTAGTCTACTGTACGCTGCACAGTGGCAAGCTCTAACATTGAAGCTATTCAGCCGTGCACGTTTGAAGCAAGCAGGAAAGAAGAGGCGGAGCTACTCATACAAGATCGCCTAAAAGGTGATTCCTCAGAATGGTCTTTCTGCAATGTTAAGCTCCACTCTCACAAGTCATCAGGCCTGGACACTGACTGTCACTGATGGATTGTAGAACAAAAGCAGAAATCTTCAGCTGTGATGTCGCTTTTTTCAGTCATGATGACAAAATGTTAAACCGTTAAATTAACAGGCAGATTCTTCGTTGGCGTTAGCTTTGCAGCCAAACGGGGTTATTATTCCAGCACATTCAGAATCTTTAACTGCTCTACTCTGAGGCACTTGGGTCCCCCAAAAACACATATTTAAAATAATACTACAAATGTGTGATGACCAGTCTAAGGTCTTCTGTTCCCGTGTTTCTAATCCTGGGTTTTTGCATGTTTGACCTTTATTTGATTTAAAACATTTTGTCGTTTTTTTGTGACTGTGGCGTGAGTGTCAGCCCAAGACAATTTTTTTTTGCTCGCACACAGCAGAACAATAAGGTTTATCTTGAATAGTCGATTAATAACTTGAACTTTTGAAGTCATTACATATGGACGCTGGAATTTGGGGGTACAACTAAAATCATTTAGTAAATAAATGATTACCCAAATTAAACCCAAAAATGTTCTTTGGTATCCAGTGAAATCCCCAGATCCTGAACTGATCGGACTCCCCGTAGAAGCTTATTGTCCGTTTGTGGGTCGTCAGCTTTCGGTCTGGCGACGTTCTTCTGGCCAGCATGGATCACTTTTCTCTTCTTGTCCACCAGGTAGAACATACTGAACACCAGCCGCACAGAGAAATTCTTTTATGTCGCAAGCTATGCTCCGCTCTCGAGACGCATGAAGTGGTTTGCATTGTGAGAAGAGAAGAAAAACACAACTCGTCTCTAGCATCCATTTGTTTGCGAAGAAAACCCAGTCAACGAGATCTTGTAAAACCAAATCTCCATGCAGATACAAAACATGTATAACCTCAATAGCTGAAAAACAAAAGTACATAACTCCATCTGCCAGCATTTAATGTAAAAAAGAGACTGTTTACCATTGTTCCGTCGTTTAACACGCATCCGCACAAACAGACATGTTTATATTTACAGCTCAACGTTACCTATTTCGTTTACAGGAGACGACAAAAGCAGAAGTCAGTAACTGAAGGGTAGACTGACGAAGACCGTTTCCTTTGCTACGATTTATTCAACAGAGCATGTAAGAGTGGGTAAATGGCTGCAGAGACATTTCTCTTTTCATGGGGTTTTTCATAATTAATACAACATCACCGAGCGCTGGACAGACGCGAGGCCCGAAGCTTCAGAAAGAAGCCTGTCGCTATTCTGTCGCCCAATTTTCTGACCAAGAACCCAATGTATTAAAAATCCAGCACCCTGCCGTGTCCGTGGTTCAAAACTGTTTGCTTCGTCCTTCAGTCGTTTATCAGTGCAGCCAGCCACATGTGTGTTTTTGGAATAATTTGCTTTTCGAGTGAAATGTTCAGGTGAAACTTCCACCGTTAAAGTCGATGCTTCAAAGAATCTCTAATGGAATTTGTTTTCATTTGAGCCTTCAAAAAAAAGCGTAAAATCTTTCCGTTTATAGTCTGTTAAATCTACGAAAGCCGTCAGTGAACATTCTTAGATCTGCACAGGACCCCTCCTGGTTCAGTGGTGGCTGTGTTGGCCGAGCAGTGGAGAAAAGACCTGGAAGGGTTTCATACAGCCTTTATCTGTGCCTGACATGACCTCATTCAATTGGAGGTGCCTTCATTTCTCTGAAGTCAAACTCTAAAATGTTCCCAAGTGTAAATGTGACAAAGGCAAACCTCTACCTGCTTCTCTACAGTACTCATTCTGGTTCTGTACCAATATATTTAATCGCTGGCATTCAGTGCTTTTATTGTGGAGTTTGGCCCCACAAAATATATTGGCTAAAAGTTTTGTTTGCCATCAGAATGAATTGGAATAATCACAAAAGTCATCCATCTAAATCATCCTGTAGGTGTCAGCCAATGAAATATTAGTGTGGCAGCATATTTCTTTTTTGCTTGAAAATTTCACAGGTGGAAAGAAGAATTGAAGAATTGGCCCAAATACTCCTTTACAATTGTTATTTTGATAAAATCCATAAGCCATGCAAAATTTCAATGTTTGCCATAAATGTTTGGGGGGCAGAATTGTTGACAACCTACATTTTTTTTATAACCACAAATAAGCCACATTTATAATCGTGGAGAGGCTGAGCATCAAGAAAGGAGATCTCTGGTAAATTTTGTGAACTCGCCTGCAGAAACTCAGAGACTTGCCCGTGTTGCAGATACAAAATGTAAAATGAATTCATATGTCAGTTGTATTACCTCGAGGTACATGTGCACTGTGCTCGAGAACAAGGAAATGATTCCCTCTGAAAGCTTTGCCGAAGAGACGAAGCACCAGTTACCACTGAGACTGGGGACGGTTGCAAGCTCAAAATGTTTTGAAATGACAGGTTGCAAACAGGTTTTCAGCCATGAGAGCACAGATTTGTCACGTGCTGAGTGCTGCGTTTATGTGCTATTGTGTTTTTAAACTATCCACTTTGAGGTTTCTGTGGCATTTATGTTCAGTAACTGCGCTTCCTGCCGAGTTTCCAAGCATCATACCATCCTAACATAGCAGCAAATTGAAGAATTGGCCCAAATACTCCTTTACAATTGTTATTTGTTAGCAGTAGCTGCTAAGTAGCTGCAAAATGACAAAGCTCTGTCACGTCAGCATGTGAACGCACAAACAGAATGATTCATTGGTCACTCAATGAATGGAGACGTCACTGCCCCAATTTGCACGGACTCACTGTTTTATGTCAGAATTTGTATATTTCTATTCCCTTTTTAATCAGATATTTTTCATGACTTATTGCGAAATAACACTGCATATTACAAGAGGAAAAATTACTCTGCTAAACATGTAGATATTTTGTTTTGTCCAGTCAGATGCAGTGTAGTCAGTGAAAATTAGATTAGGACTAGTATTCGCGTTAAGTCACACTTGGCAGGGAGGGCTCACATCCCTTCCCTTCCATGTGCCGACAGCAGGGAACGCAGCAGCAAAAGACCACTGAAAAGATTAGAAAAGTGAGACGCAGCATAAAGAGGGGGAACTGGGGTGGAGGTTGGATTTGAAGGGGCTTGCAGAGGAAGAGTTGGCAGGGAGAAGCAGTCTCGATGCACCGAAGGGAGTCAGCTGATGTGGGCCGGCCAGGAGATCAGAGGATTTGGCTGAGATTGTGAGTTGGGCTCAACTTCTGGGGCCTGAACTGAAGCTAACCCGCCCAGCTTCCAGCCAGACGTCCGAGACGCGTCCCGGTCACATGTTCCGATATCAGACCTGTTTGGGATATCAAGTTAAACCTGCCTGGCCGGCCACCAGACGGAGTCGATCTTATTGGTGAATGTTTGCTGGCTGACAGGTAAATCCACTTGCATTGATTTGGGAAATGATTGTCAGTAGTTTAAGCTGTAATCACATACTGGGCCGATTAGGACCACACTATCGGTTTTGCAAAAAGTATGTTTATTAGACAATCCGACTTTTCTTTGCACCAGGCACAGATTGACTGTAAATGCAGCACGAGATTGTCCAAATATTGACACTCAGAAGATAAATTATTCCATTATCTGTGGATAATTGATGGGAGGAAGGGGGGGGATACTGGTGCTGGGGGGAGGAGAGCAATTCCTCCCAGCTCGACCACGTGAATCAGACTCTGCGAACTCACAGGCTGCAGGACTTAATGGGAACAGACAGGTGAGTGTACATAGAAAACACCCCCCGCCGCTCAGCCGTCTGCCTGTCTCCTCGCTCATTACACTGATGTGAAATAACATCTGGCTCAGACTTCCGATTGTTTTTCAGCCAATTTAGGATATTTTTATTTTGCACAAACAAGCATTTCTACTCAAAACGGGTGTCCTAATGATTCTTTACACTTTTAAATTTGTGTCTTTATCTCTATTGTGCTTAGAGGCAGAAATAAAAGGATCTAATATGCTGCATTGTGATTTTTGAGGGTCCCTCTGAGACGCTGTAAATTAGAGACAATATCCTGACAACTCAACACTGACGCCTGTGTTCTGGGCCCAGCCCACTTTGTTTTAGGGAATATTTACACTGCCGTTATCAGTGATGTTGACAATGATCCTGCAATCAAGACGGAGTCAATAAAAAAGGCTTTTTTATTGACTATGGTAGGGAAAAACTGAACCCCAACACCTGCTAAGACTTTCAGGATGGACGGGAACAATGAGGCGGAGCCTTTGTCAGTGCTGGAAAGTAAAAATTCATCAGCATGCTGGCAGGTGTTTAAAGCTGTACGGTACTGTGTAGCCATAAACGGGCTCTTTAGCTACGATAAACCTTTAGTCTGACAACAGGAAAATATGCACTTTTAGAGTAGCTGAGGGGAAAACAGCTGATTATGAATTAGAATAGTAAAACCAAAATATGCACATGTATAAAAAAGTGATAGGAACAATATAAACAAGGAAAAAAAACAACAAAAAAACTCATGTTTTGATGCCAATGGAAGCTGTTTTTCAGGCCCAAATACAGACCAACAGTGATTACGGTTCAAATAGATTTATTAAGGGTTCGGCAAAATAAATAAAAATATCACAGTCCAAAGGCTGGTAGGGGAAAAAAATCTAACAAACAAATCCAGGAAATAGTATTTCCAAAACCATGTTGTGTCATGGTTTATGTTTTTGCTTGCTGTTTTGTTTTGCCTGTCCTGTTGCTCTCTGTGCTCCTGCTTCCCCTGCCCCTCCTCCCTGTGTTTTTTCCCCAGTGGGGGGACTATTTCTATTGGACTTTGTTTTCTGTAAATAAAGACTTGGTTTAGCCTGACCTGTTTCTGCATTGGGGTCCCATTTTTGTGACTCGTGACAACGTCCAGAAACCAAAAATAAGGTTAAACTATAGAAACGGACAGAAATGTCCCGTGACGAAGGGAGCGCATGTGTATTGATGACTTCAATATAGGAGGAAGGTGGAGATAATTGGACACGTCACGGCGGGCAGACAATGAGACACAGGTGGAACACATGAAGTCATCACAAAGGAGGGAAACATGAGGAGGAGGTGGAAATCAGAACACAGTGAATAACAAAATGAAACAATAAAGGCTAGAAACAAATACAGGTAACAAACAAACAGTAGCAAACATGAGGAACCCAAAATGACAGAAAAGACTGAAAAACTAAAGAGAAAACATAAAATTAACTAAAAGTTCAAAATCATTCAGAAGACATTTTATGAATTCATCCAAAAACAAGAACTGGAAGCTAAAAAACCCAAATATCAAACAGAAAACGCACAACCTCAACAACTACAGCATTAGATTATTACCAACTCAGTAAAATGCAAAGACACTTGTCTGAAGACAAGTACAAGAACTTGTTTGATGTTCAGGCTACCACATGGTTGTGTTAAAGTCAGAATGCTTTCATTTGGCTTTGAAAAATAGCATTTTTGTTTTCAACAATGGAAAGGGTTACACATTTTGCATTATATCTATAATGCATGAAAACAAACAGGAACATTTTAAAAGAAAGTGCCATCAAACCATTGTTGGGTTGGGTTGAGGGGTGGCGGTGGTTACACTAACACTACACAGGAGCGTCCCAGTCCTGATTAGTGTAACCACATGTAAAATCACAACTAAACCAGTTCAAGCCGAGTTAAAACTCTTGTTCAGGCAGTAGTTAAGCCACAGAATAGGAGAGAGAAAATAAGTATCTCCCTGAACCGTCCTGTGACACGATGAGGCTCGTCTTTAATCCAGTTGATCAAAATGCATTCCCTAGGCAGAAGTAATGATTTGTCCCATGTCATGGTGTGTGGGTTGGCCTGGGCGTGGCTCTCCTGGCTCCCAACTCTACACGCCTATCTGCAATCAGCTCACCTGGCTCATCAACTCAACAGCCTGCAGTATATCTTCACCAGATCGTTGTATCCACTTAAGTGGTAGCGTACGCTCAGGCCATGACTTGTGTTTATTCCGTATTAACTGTTTTTCTCTCGTCAGTATTCCTGGACCACTACCACCTGCTCCCTCCTGCCAGCCCTCGCACTTTATTAGCAATAAAACCTGCTTCACCGAAAACCACGTTGATCTGTGTCTGCGTTTGGGTCCACCGCACTACTCCTAACAGTTAAACTGTAAATGGCTCAGAGTAAGGTCCTGTGAGGGGACACAGGAATGAAAAGGCTTCATTTTGGTTAAGTTAATGATTATTATTTTATTGTTGGGTGGTTTATTTTTATTGCATACCAACGCATTGCACTTTTATCTGTGGCAAGACTGGTTTCTAAGACTTTATCTGATCTGAGAACACAGAGAACCTGTTCTCTACCACATCAAAATATAAAGAATTCAATCACAAGGAATCTCAAAATTTTTGAATAAAAAATGCCTCTTCAATAAAAAAGGAATATGAAATGAAATATTGTCCCATACCTTTTGGTTTGACTGAAGATAACTATTGTTTAGACAGTCAACGGTGTTCAAAAATGTTCCCAAATACAGCAAAGAAAACTTAGATGGGGCTTTTCTGAAGATGGGGTCTGTATTTTTTTCATTATCACTGTTTATATTAATATAACAACAAGGCACATCAACAAAAGCATAATAAGGAGAGCTGAGAGGTGCAATATGAGGAAAGATTTTGGCGTTAGCGTGGTATGTTGAGTCTAAATCCAGAGTTTTCAGTGATTGATACTCCAGTATTGACCTGAATCATTTTGATCACCTTTATGGTCATATTGCAGTAAGACATGTGGAGCGTTCCAATCTTAGTTGCATTACTGAGACATGCGTACAAATCAAATCACGCTAAATATTCCCACTGGAGTTTTCGCAGCGTTTTTCAGCAGCTGCCGGCAGTTTGCGGCAATGCCCTGGTTTTACGGTTTTTCTCTCCAGTCTGCATTGGTTAACTCTACCATCACTGGTCCTTTGCCTTAATCCGAGCTGATTAGAACAAATGCGTTAAATAAATGGCTCAGCAACTTTAACAAGTGCAATAGAAGTGCAGTGATTACATGAACTAAAATAGTGCAAATATGCATGTCTTTGCATTTTCTCACCCCTTAAATTGAATTATCTACTGGTATTTATGATTTAATTCCACACTGACTGTGGTTCATGTGTTACATTATGGGACAGTAAGACCTAAATGTTCTTTAATGGTTTAAGCTCCTGTATGTAGTTTAAAGTTTATGACAGTGTCACATTAGCAATAAGGGTGATTTCAGTGGAGACTTTTCACGCTCAGCGTATCTCTGATGGAATCCCCCTGTGCCCTTATGACAACCTGTTCATCTCAAATGTGATTGTTCCCTTTATGTGGAATACGGATTGTAAAGGTCCTTTTAGATTGCAAACTAGGAGCCTTCAGTGGAAACATACTCTGAAACTGGAGCACAGAGCCTAAGTCAACAAACAGTTGAAAATGATTTGTGATCTTTAAAATCTGATGGGAGCTTCAGAGTTTGTGGAGTCAGCTCCCACAGAGAGAGTCGGGCCGGTGCAACTTCTCTGGGCGTGTGCTCAGTAGAAGAGAACAAAAGGGAATCAAAACAAAAGAAATTAATTCTATGACCCGTAAATAATATAACTAATCAATAAAATTCAAGGTCTCTACATTCAGACATTGTTTGTGGATCCTGAGGGAAGGTAGGAGGCGTCAGCCTTCACCTGTGTTTAAAACTTCAGGAAGGGGCGTCGTCGTCGCGCCTGATTGGCCAAGAGGGGAAAGCACCAAGCTGCTGTCAATCGGTAGTCAGGAGTCAGTTACCAAACTCTGTGGAGCAGGTGATGTGAATCCTCCTCAACGCACAGAATCATTTAAAAGCACTGAGGAGGGGGAATCAAAGCCAGGACTCAAATAACAGGGCAAATAAAGTCATCAAACGAATAAACATCCACTAATTGTTGCAGAGACTTGCAGCAGAAGAACATAGTATAAACTTAAAGTAAAAGTATTCCCAATTTGTGCTTTCTTCAGTGAGTTTTTAAGTTTTCCTCTCTAAACTCGGTAGGAACTGACATCAGAAAGTTTGTAAACTACAAAGTGTGTTTCTGAAAATACTTGACACAAGAAAATATTTTCTCCATCTCGGTTCCTGTCAGGTCATGCATCCCCTCTCCCCCCCGGCGGCCGGGAACAGTGCTCTCTCTCTCTCTCCCCCCCCCCCTCCCTCTCTCTCCCTCTCTCTCCCTCTCTCCCTCGCTCTCTGCCTGTGTCTCTCGGCCACATTGAAGGCCCCCCACACAGGACGTATTGGGTTCGAGTCTGTGCCCCTCCTCTCGCCATTCATCCTCGGCTCTGATAAGGAGAGCAGACAGGGGCTGGTGACGGGGGAGGTGAGGAAGGAGGAAAGAGAAGCGAGGTGAGAGAGAGAGAGGGAGGGAGAAAGGAGAGATAGAAAGGGGGCAGGGCCATGAAGAGGAAGGTAGGGAGGAGAAAGTGAGAGATTAGAGAGAAGGGGAGAGCGAGGAGTCGGTGGGAGGCGAAAGGATGAATAGAGGAGGAGGTGGGAGACAAAACCCTGAAACGACCACACAACAGGAACACTGTGGATACACAAACACACATAAACACGAACACGCACAGTTTGAAGGAATCCTGTGGGGTTTTTTTCTTCACATTTTTTTCTTCTTTATTTCTTGTGCCCCTTCTCCCCTTTTTGTCAAACTTTTCCTCATTTTGATGTATTTAATTTTATGTTTTGATGTTGTTTCCTTTATATTCTTATTTTCACAATGCACAACTCTTAGATTTTTCACCTCACATATTTTAACCTAACGACATCATCGCGAGCGAACAAGAGGATGTGTCAAAGACGACCGATGGTGCATAAAGAGTAAAAGCTGTAGATTCTATTGACTTGAAGAAGATCACTCACACAACAGTGTGCTGTGTCAACCCTCTGCTGCCACTTCCTGCTCTAAATGCATATTTTAACACACATACTGACATCATCACAGGAGGTGAAAAGACTTAAATGACAGATTCTTAGAGTTAAAACCCATCAGTTCAGTTTATCTTGGTGTGAATCTCATCGGCTGTTCTCAGATCTGCAGAAGCCCCGACAAATGGTTCTCACCAAGATGATGGTCGTGGAGTTTCATGAACTAATGTGGACCTTAAATTTGGTCTCTCCCGGGACTTCAGGGATGACATCATTGGTTGAATGTTGTCATCTTTGATTCTTCTTGATGCATCAAGCTGCAGTAAAACACCTGCTGAAGTCATCTTCGGTCTCCTGAGGCCTCATCGCTGCAGCTCGCAGGATCTCCTCCACAGTCTGGTTTAGGCGTGAAAACCATTTGGATGGGATTAGGAAGATCTCACCCGGAACGTGGCCCAACGGCGGATTGGATGTACCCGGATCTCCACCAGACAGCGTCCCAGGTTTGTCGGGTTGAAGTGGTCTTGAAAAGCTTGGCAACCATCATCAGTCTCATCTCACCACTTTCCCACTGTTTCTACATTTGATCTGATTTAATTGTGTCCCTGACAGTCACAATTACATGCACACATTTCTTCTTCAGCTTCAAGCTTCGTCTGGTTATTATTATGTTTTTATCGTCAGTCGACTCTTTGCTCAGCACAGCGTCCCCTACAGTTTAACACAGAGACTGTTGGAAAACCTTGAGTTCATCCTGTTTTACCTTTATATGAAAACTCACAATGTTGCCTTATGTTGTTTTGTGATACAGTTTTTTTTTTCACACATTTGTACTATTTTCACCTAATAATTCAAATAAATTGAACATAGATAATTTTCATAATAAAACTTTAATAATGATAACAATAATTCCAATCATAATAAATCAATATCAATGATAAAGAGTGGTTTACTGCAAAGTCAATCAATGACATTGCGACTGAAATTGTTTTCAACATCTTACAGAAGAATTTATTATATTTAATTTTCAAAGTGGTTTATCAGCAAAATATGCTAAAATGTATTATAGTTTCAAAAGGTGAAGACACTAAACAAAGGTTACAGGTTGGTTAAAATTTCAACACTGATTTATGGGACTGTTGTGAACCTTTTTACCTCCATGTTGTTTGGCTGTTGTTTCAGTGAAACATTAAATGAAATTATTTCAACCCCGTTGCAGAATATGAATGTTGAAAGATCACTTTTTACAAACCAGTACGCTAAACATTCTGCAACTATGTGCCAGCGAAAGGAAGGCAAGAAGTAGGTCAGCTGATGTAAACAACAACAACGCAGGTTTTGAACTGTTGTTCTTGGTGGTAAATAAATGTTTAATGAAGAATAAGACACATTCACTGCTTTTCCACTTGTAAAGGATTCACACCTTCTGTTTTGGTGAGAAAGTCTAAAACCGGAATGTGCTCCAAGAAGCCTCGGCAGGGTACCTGCAGACTCTCACGCCGTTCAAGGCACAAATACACGCGTACACAAACAGACTAACATGCACACACACCAGCACACAGCCATGAATGTAACACTCTTCATATTCTCTCCCACACACAGACTCACCGCAGAAGAACTCCTCTTACTCAAGTGGATTAGTTGCCACAATGCCATCCTTTATTCCCACTGGAATGTGACTTTTTGGAAAGTGCCCCCCCACACACACAAACACACACACACCTCAGGAGAAACAGCCTAACTATTTTCACTTTTTAAAAACAATATCATCAATCACAGCAGCTGCTTGTCTGTCTG
>KV751321.1:1327990-1342166 GCA_001698575.1 Mola mola | reverse complement strand
TCAGAAACTGTCACCAGCCATGATTGATACTTTCTCTCCCTCAGGGACCTTTCCAACTTCTCTGTATCAATCCCTACATCCGTCCTGCCAGCAGAGCAGGTATCCATTCATAAAGCCAGATAAGCTGTCCCACATTGATTTTTCTGCCTGCCGGACTCAGCACCGACTCTTTTCCAACTTGATTTGAGACACATTTTGAGAAAGTCAGGTTTTTACTGTCAAACACTCGCTGCTGGCTGCAAACGTCAAATCCTCTCTACTTAACTAAAGATGGGTGTCAGGCTCTTCTTTAGGTTAAAAGTATGTCAGTAAAATAGCTCAGGGATGCTTTATTTGCCTTAAAGTCTGCTAGCATTAGCCACCTGAAGCTACAGGTCACCAGACATTCGGTACTGTTGGTCAGTCCACATGACTCTGAAGCATCATTTCGCTCTGGTTCGGTCTGGGACCAGTGTGAATGGCGGACAGGTAGGCCACTTCATGTGCAACTACACAGCAGTTTTAGCCCTTCACATCTCTCACATTGAGACAACGTGCTACATTTTGATTGGATCAGAAGTCAAACCACGGCAGGACAGAAGTTCTCCGAAAACAATAAACAAGGAAAGTCTCATCATTACAAGGATGTGTTCAGTACCAATCGAACTGCGCCAACATGGGTCAGTGCAGGTTAATCGGTGCTTGACTTAGCAAGTCACCACAAGATCAAGGTTAATGGTATGTAGATTTAGGCAGAACCTGATGGAAATTGCCCCAGAGATAATGAACGGCCGTTCTGACGAAATCCAGGAAACTTTTCATAACTAAAGGTGTTGGAAGGCGAGGCTTCTCGTGAAATGCATTTCTCAGTTTCACTCTGGGGAATGAGTCTTATCTCACAGGGAGGGTTCGACTCCCTAATCGATCCGTGGATGGTAGTGAATGTACAACAGCAGAGACGCACTGAGCTGAGGCACAGAATAGGAATGTTTTTCTTTTTCTAAGTTAGTCTCACCTCTCAGCATTGTGTGTCCCGCATAAACAGAAAATTACTGTCCCATGTTTGAATTGCTGAGTTTCCATACGTCTATGAACTGGACTTATTCATACTCACCTGGCAGTCCAGCCCCAGACCCTGTAGTCTCGATGCTGTTCCTAACTCCCAACTTGGACGGTGCTACACTTCCATCCATGTGTGACTGGCTGAAGATAACAAACGTGAACTTGAAAGGGGCCAAATAAACGCAAGTCCATTTGCCATTTAATTCGGAGGCAATGCGACTACCTTCGGCAATCACCACACAACGCCAGCGTCTACATCCCTGTGCTGTTGTGTCTGAAATCTGACGGGAGTTAAAGCTCGGCGTCTTCGCCCCTGTAAGCTAATACAAAACGAAGAGGATTAAAGCGGCAGTGAATACGGAGTGGGAGTGGGGTAGAGAATCGACCCGGGCCTAATACTGACTGACACGCAGGGCGGTTACACGTGAATAAAGAAAGGAAGAGAATGAGCGCACTGTCTCGTCCAACACAGAGGAGCGGAGTGTGTGAGGCTCGAAGGAGAGAGACAGATGAGGGCTCAGGCTGAGCTGACAGGTGTAATTGGGATCTAAATAGCAGGGAGCGACATTGATTGACAGCAGCTTAGACCTTCCCAGTGACACCCCTCCCCTCCTGGGCCGCCGCGCTTCCAAAGATCCACAAACGCTCTTCTTTCATCGCCCTGAAAACAGACAAAGACTTCCTTGCCTTCGACCTGACGCTTCGTTCTGCCTCTCGGTATAAACGTAAAGCGTGCGGCCGCTAAACGTCTTCACAAAGTCCTGTTTTAACCTGGAAACTTTCTTGCTGCCAACTGACAACCGAAGCTGGTTACAAGCTCGTGCAGCACAACAACCAACCTGACGTGTGTGTATGAAGGTGTCAAGTCGCCGGTGTTCCGTCATTGGGGGTAACAGCGGAATACTATCGCCATGGCAACAGCATTAACACACGCACACAACCACATCATTGGGTCTAATTACTAGAGAAGCTGGCAAGGAGAAGCTAATGCTGGAAATGGCTGGATGGGAGAAGAAAAGGCGATGTCTCATCTTGCCGATCCGCCTCCTGTTACTTCTCTCATCTCCGTCTCGCCGCTCGGCCGGCCAGCGTCGGCCCTCCAGCATGTAAACACGGCTGGTTATGAAAGCCTTTTGAAAAGACTTAAGAGCCGGAATAGCAAGAGAGGATGGCTACTGAGTGACATGTGCCGGGCCCCACGCAGATGGTTATTGAACGGCGTGCAGGAAGCAGGCATGGTACATTAGCAGACCTGCGAGGTCCATTAGTACCTGGGATCAGGAGAAAAATAACAGGCTAATGCATGAATAGATATTTTGTTACTGTGCTGTTTACCCGTGAAGCGTTCGGTTCATGAGAGATGAGGTAAAAGGATTTTCTTGGTAACATCTCTGATGAAATCTGACATATGAACAAGTCAACAGAATGTCACAAGGCATTTAAGACTGACTTACTGGTCGAAGAAATATGACAACGTATGGCTGAGCAGCGTGGATGAAATCATATCTAAATGTTTTTGACCTAAGACTGTTGTAGGGTTGTAGGACTGTCAGTGCTTGTTATAGGATTCAGTGGATGAAGGCAGATTTTGGAGGACATCTTGCACTTTCTGGTAACTTGTATCCTTTAAAAGCAGGAAAACAACAGTTTTGTTCAACAGTAAGTAGTGACATCCCACAATATGGGTCTGATATTGATGAACTGCTCACACATATGATAAAGTGTGACATTTTTCACAATTTGGTGAGTAGGGATAGCTTTGATAAATGTCCAGGATATTCTCTAAAGACCTGCTAATCAGAGCTAAAGTAACACATTCCTCGATCCCCACAGCCTCGATGAGGCAAAGTTGTCCAATTACATCCAAGAGATTTTAAGGACACAAAGGGATTTTTCCTAAATGTATAATTTTACAAAACAGAGGAAAGCTTTTAAGGGTTTAATCAATGTCTAGAGCAGAACTTTACAGATGCATTTAATTCATTTTGGCCACTTTGAGGACGTAAAAAGGAGGACATCTGCTTTTAAAGCTGTGTCGCATGTTGGCAAACATGGGGTGCTCAATAATTATTGGGTGAATTTTGATATTCCTGGTATAACAGCACAGGTAGTCGTGGCTAAAGGGGCTAACGGTGTCTGATGGGCAACAACAGTCTTTTTCTAAACTAATTTGCCCTCAAATTAGCAACATTTTTACCAGATATTTAACTGAAGTGTCGGTTATTTGTGTTAGGTCCTCACAGAGCTCTGGTACATGTTTCTCTGTTTGTGGCTCTGCTAATACTAAGCTAAGCTAAATGTGTTGTTTCCTCAGTATTTTCAACATGCACCCCAAAATAATATGATTCATGCAGTTTCCATTGTCTCCAGGAATCCAGGAAAGCCAGAAAAAAAATATTGCTCAAGACAATATTCATTGGATTTAATGGAGTCAAATCATATTTTGGGGCTCTTTGAACTCAAAAATGGGAGTCAAACTACTGCCTTAAATACATGAATAAGCAGTAAAAATCTTTAACTTTTAGGTTTCAACCTAAGTTGAAGTTCTCAAGTTTTATGAAAATAAAAACAAGAATTTTTAAATTAATTTGAAATAAACAAATATAAAGAATTAGCTCCACTAAAGTACTTTTTTTTTTAGTGCATGAAAAAAAGAAAAAAAAACTACACGTGAAGCTGTTACAAAACAGGTAATGCTGATTTAACTTCCACCTTTGTGCCCGTTTCTGTTTTACTGAGTATATATTTCTCACTCCAGCGCATCAGGCTGATGGTATATTCACTTAGATGAGATCAGTCGAGTTGTAGGGCTGCGGCCAGTTTTTCCCTCACAGCCAACACCAGATTTTCCCGACATTCCCTCTGCGGCGAGCGCCGTAAGCTTCAGCCGTCATTTTGCACCAAAAGATGGACTTTGCTGCTCTCAGGAGTCCAGCAGATCTGCAATCGACGCTCTGTTACGAATTATGTTGTCCAGACTGCCTCACCTCTGACATTTTCTTTCTCTAAGCCTTCCAAAGAAAAGTACCATCGCTCACTTTTCTTGGAACAGCCCTCATAAAGTAATAACCATAATTAACATGCCATTGTTGGTTATTTGGGCTCCATCGCCATGGCAACTGATTCAGGCCAGAGTAGGCAGTTGTGCAGCCCTCAATGCTGCCACACGTGAAGGAGAGGGAGAATAAAAGAGAGAATGTCTGAAGGAGGGGGAGCGAGAGGAAAATGGAGAAAAAGGATTTTTATGGGAGGAGAGACCACAGTAAAGAGTGGGGAACAAAGAAAAGTGCTTCATGGCTGATTCACCCGGATTAAGATGTTTACAACATAACAGGAATTCGTACGTGGTGCAGATTCACGTACGGAATAAAGGCTCAATAATAGTGAGCATGTGATCACGACGCACACCATCAGATTATTTGATTGGTTATTAGTGGATTTACTGGTGCTGAGGGGCGTCCGTGGGCCGGGCCCCCCAGGAAGCAGCAGGCAGTGCCATACTGGACCACACTCAGGGCCTCACACCTTGGGATGGTGGTGGCTTAATGATAATTAAATTTGGGGGTTTTTTTGTGTTACAACTTGGAGCTCAACTGTCCTGTTTTGTTTGTTTTTAGTCTGGGTTGGTGTTGTGTTGCTACCTTTGTTTGTCTTATCAGCTGATCAGTATTTAAGTTCCTTTGGTTCCATGTTTGGGAGGTTTGCTCTTTGTTTGCTTTGCACAGCCTAAGTGGAGTTCTGCTCAGTTGACCTCTTTAATCATTTAATTCTTTTGCCCAATAAAGCAATTTTTTCCAGTAAACCACTGGTGTCCTCAGGCCCTCCAGTTTGATCCCTTTCAGACCAAAACACACAATACAAACAATCTTTACATTATTGAGTATTTATACTTGAACTTAGAAGTACCAAGAAGTACAAACGTACTGAGCCATGGTTCAGTTGGATCCAAAACAAGACCCCTTCTTTGGTCTGTTGTTCCGGTCCATGGAACCGTTTTTGTTTGGTTTGAACCAAACTGAAAATTTGGAGGGTCTGGACCAAACAAGGGAAGTGGTGTAGAATAAAGACCGCGAGTCATTTGCACTCTGAGAAAGTCATGGTGGTGGAGGGTAAAAGCAGTTGTACTTGTGTTTCTCATGTTCTCACGTTTCTTGGTTGAATCCTAATCCGATTCGCTGGCCTTTAAGGACCGTGACCATACATCTCAGCCACTGATTCAAATAAAGATGGTAGATATGTCTCTAGTCTAATCTGCCGCCATCTTGTGCTGGTGGCATCATTTGGTCTGCGCCTTGGAAACCCACAGGCGAAGTTTTGAGATCCACTCGCTCTCCCAATTGTGGGCAGAGCTCAGCTATCAATCGTGATGTTTTAATGCAATTTTATGGCAAAATAATTCATCAAAACTAAACCGACCAGAAAAATTTGGCCACACATCAGCTAGATAAGAACTACTTTTAATTAGGCCCATGTACTTTCTACCTGCTAACATGGAGGGGAGGGGGCTTATACAAGGCGCAAACAAGATGTTTTGGCTTCAATTTTCAGGAGGTCTCAAGGTGCCCATCTTTATACAGCCATTGGTCTTAACAGTGAATCTTAGTCTCAGGCTCCATCTGCCATAACTCACAGTTTCCCATCTAGAAACTGATGATGGACACTCATTAACATTATGTCTTTGTTTGGAGAAGTTGCCACACTTCCCAAACACCAAAACATACTTTTAGATGTAACTTGGCAACCAAAAAAAGTCTTTACACTTCAGGACGAATGCACCTCTGTGGGCAACTTGCTCCTGTGAAGTCAGGATCATTGCATCCGTCACTCTCTCCCATCTGTGCTTTCTGATGAATTGTACAAACTAACTAAAGGCACAACAAAACATCGATATCTGCTGAGCTGAGGACGAGAATGGAATCATTACTACCAACAACCAAATTCCTCTCTAGCATTGGAGCAGGTGACTGGAAGCACCGAAATCTCCTTGACTGTGACATGGTGGTTAAAAGAGCGAGAAAGCCACAGAAACACTCAAGATGTGATAACTCTTTAGGTAACTCTCTTTAGGATTAGGACGGAGCAGTTAGCACCAGCGGCGGACTGAACTTCTGACTCAACATCCCTGCCTTGGAGCCTCAGTAAATCAGCCGCAGATGCGACTGGGAATCATTGTTTGCCCGGCTTGCACCGATTAGCATTGATTTTCCCCCCCAGCACTGATGTGATGGTGACTGGGGATGACAGCGCTGCTTACGGAATACTGAAAACGCCGCTTTGTGGGCGTGTTTGCTGCGAAGACGGTACACACGTAGAGACATTCAGTCAATTGCGGTCAAGTTTGTGTGTCCATGTCTGCATCTGGGTTCGACCCCTGTCGAAGTCACGGGAGTCAGTCTGGACATGGTGAATAAATCATGAGCGCTCTGATGGTTCCAAGGAAGATGAACTGAACCAGGGAGAAACACAATTCCTCTGCAGTCTGGGTGTCCGTTCTGTGCTGTAGCTCTGGGCCTCTCGGCCTGCCAGCGTGCAGTCCGTTCACCGCCTTCCTGCTGGAACTCCTCCAACATGGCCGACCGTGGGGGAGAGAATGACAATGGAAACGCTGGCAAGGTGATGGGTGGGAAAGCCGACTCACATAAACGAGACATGACACAGGCTAAATTAGACACCGATGCGCTGGAGTTTGTGAGCCGGCGCTTCTGCAGACCGTGTGTCTGCGTTAGATCTGTTTTGGCCAGAAGTGTTTGAGCGGACCCGTAGAAGACCACACATCAAAGCACAACAAGGAGCTGCCTTTGTTTGCCTCCCAGCCAGTCACACCTTGATGCTTTTATGACCTGTGCACGTGTGCCTCAGTGTGCATTCCAGTCAAAGACAAAGAGGGAGAGATCCACTCTAGAAAAACGGGACGTGAAAGGCTTTTCAGGAAATCTACAGCAGGCAATTTAAAGTCAGTTAAACAGGACACCCAGTGGTCTCCAACCCTGCACACCGACAGCAGCGCCTGTCTCCATCTGTCATTAAGTTAATTTGACTCAAAATTTAAACAGCTCGAGAGCTTGACCATCAAAATCGCCCTGCGAGGTTTTTTAACCTGTTTCTGCAGCAGCTTGAACTCTTTTCTTCACAGAGACAAACAACATCCTCCCCATGGCTGCTCCAGTTGTTAGTATTTTAGTTAGTTAGTTATGTTAGTGCTTTATTGATCCTTTACAGGAAATCATCTTGTTAAAGTAGTCCGTTTATGTTTGTCTATGTTCATAGTCCAACAAACAACACAACCAAACAACATCTATACACAATGATACAAGGCACAAAAAAGAAAAATATTTGTGCGTGGAAAAAGTGCACAAATAATAATTACGCTGTAATTCTGAAAAATAATTACTGCAAATAAAAAACTGTGTTTGTAAATGCTGTATTTGCTTTTTCTAAAAAAAAGCTGGAAAACTATAATATATATTGAACTTTTTTTTCAATGTGTAAAGAAATGTAGTAAAAATGCTACCTGTGAAAAAATTAAGATAAAATGAAAAATAAATAAAAAGACACCCACAAGTCCATTGAAACAAGACAAAGACATTAAAAAAAAAAAAAGTAACCTTTTCTCAAGGTTGCATTAATGGTTTAATTTATTAATGCATATTTTTATTGCAATCTTGGAAACATCTGTGAAATAATGTAAGGTACAGTTATGGTTTTTAGAATGGTCTAATTTTTTTTACCAAAAATCTCTTCTTGTTAGATAACTATCTGAAAGTAATCATAATTTACTTCTTACTAATGTTTACTGGTGTTACTTGAATAAAAAAAAAAAGAACAAAAAGAAAAAAATAAAGACGATGCATCAAACAAAAACAAACAGTCATAAAAACATGCAGACCATCATTTCGAAAAGATCAGCAAATGCTAACGCACCATTATCACCGCTCCAGACGTGGGAGTGATATATTAGTCTTTCACTTTGAAATGAAAGGTTAAATTGTTCCTCCACTCAACACAAAGATGGCAATGTATCAACCACTTCCATGCACTCTAATTTGCACTTTGACAATTCATTTAGAGGCCGCTGTCAGTTTCAAAGACTTGGAGAAGACCGTTAGCTAACTTGTCTTTTTTAGCGTTTTAATGTCAGTGGAGCCATAAATACAAAGAAGTGCCTTCATTCTCCTTTAAGTGCAGCAGGAGGAATTTTCAGAGAGAAAGAAATATGAGTACAATAGCTCCGCGAGAGGAGACATCTCACACATCATACCGTCACACATTACTCACGTAGCGTTAGCATTAGCACGAAGGCTAGCGTCAGTTTGAGCATTTCCCTTCAGGAAACAGAGCAGCCAGTCCTGCACTGGATCTCTTAAAACGCATCTCTTCCGCAGAATGTCCTACTGATTTATGTCTGTCAATAATAATGACGCCTGTGCTGCCACAGAGGGAGCCAAGACGGAATGCAAAATTTAGTGTAATTAACAGAGGTGGCTAATCTTTTCATGTGTAAATACGTTGATTTAAACATGAAACAAACAGCGTGAATAGCATTTCACAAACACAAGGTTGAATAAGGGCATGTTAATTTGCCAGAGCTGAGCAATTAGGTGGAACACAACGCTAATTTCATCGCTCTAGTCCTTTGGGATATGATAATGCAGCGAGCGAGGAGGCATTTCATGGGCAGGCGCTGCACATTCATGCTTTCAAGTGTCTGTTAATTATTCATTTTAATATTTTTTTTTAACCGTGTCCAACTGGGAGCGTAGCCAACGGCGCCGACTCCCCAACCCGCGCCGTCCGTAAGCGAGAGTTCCGGAGACGAGGATGAAGCCGCTCCATCACAGAGACAAATGTATGGACACGTAAATGTGTCAAGTTGTCACAAAGATCTGCGTGTGTGTGTTGAAGTGCCTGTGTCTGTTTCTGGCTGTGACCGCCCAGCCTGTCGACATGATGTATGGGCAGAACGGAGCTGTCGATCAGGATTGCCTCACACCAAAACAAGTCATGATGGAAAGATAAAGAGAGGGGGGAAGGGTCCGTGCATATTACTCGATAATGTGACATGACCTTGTCTGACAAATAGTTATGATGACTGGGCCCACCGAAACACCAGGGGGGGCCTTTCAAATGAGGTGGTGATGAAAACCGTCCTGACTTAAAGTGCTTTTGAAAGCCAAGGCCAAGGGGCTAAATAGTGCAGCTAATGTAATTAAAGCAGGTTCACTCAGGTCCTGAGCCCCAGGCTTTGGGTCAGCCTCCCAGCCAAGGGAATGGCTCTATTCCTGGGCCGTGGAGCAGCGCTAAGGCCCCTCAAAGTCCTCGGGCCCCCTCCAGGCTCGCGCCTTTCCATTCAGCCCGGTCACCAGAGGGGTTTGGGAAAGCACAGAGGGTCTTTGCTCGGGGAGTAATGAGAGGCACTGTGGAGCTAAGTGTTTTCAAAGGATGAGGGGGAGTGACGCAATCCCAGCCGGGAGGTTCCCCAGGTTCAGGACCCAGCGGCTGACCCCTTAACCCTGAGACCATGCAGATTAGTCCCTGGGGCCCTGAGGATCGACATGGACGCTAAGCAGGGGGCCGAGCTGCTGTGGAACAACTCTGGGATTTCTAACAGGAAATCTGTCTGAGGATTTAGGAAAAAAAATAAAAAAGAGAAGTTGTTAGTGACTCGTGGTAAACTTTGTTTGCTCTTTCTCTAATCCAAAAAGCAAGAGGTCTCAGGACGGGCGGCGGGGAATCTCCCACAGAATGTGAAAGCCTCCGAGAAATTTGTCATTTTGGGTAATAAGAATTAAAAATGTAAACAAAGTCCACTCAGTAGCTTTTGATCATATCTCACAACCACCCTCAGCAACGCTATGAGGCCAAAAAGCTCCAGATGAGCTCCGGCGTTGTGCAGAAGATTGTGTCATGGGAGCAACAGCTCAGAAACAATGGACCCTGTGTGAGATTACGTTTGTCAAATGATGTTTCCAAGGTCAAGAATGAACAATCAATCCCATCTTTTGCCTCACTTGGGCGAGCTAAGCTATCTGCTGCCTTGACCCCCCGAGGAGCCGCAGACATACGAGAGAAGAATGTACCCACCAGCCTGGCAGCTTGAGAGATTTGTAGCGGAACGGCCACCGGGGTGCGCGTGGGGTTCGTGACCGGAATATGACATTAAAGGAGATAAAACAAACATGGTAGGTCTTTCATCTTCCCCGTGTCCTTCGAGCAACCTCGCTCGGATTTTTAGCCGACATTTCTGGTTTATTTTAGTCATAGTAGATGTTGATCCAACGTGAAATGAGACAACACTGGTGTTCTGTACAAGCCAAGCTCCGACCTGCCAGAGAATCAGCTTCAGTTACTCTGTGTGCGACGGAGCCATCGGTTAGACGGCGGTCAATAATTATGATGTATAATGACGACCTGAGAGTAATTTTGTAATTATGCATTAGTTTCGGTCCCATTTCCAAGAGTTTCTGGCTCTAAAATTTCACGTAACACTTTTTTTTGTCTTTTATAGATTAGTCCATTTTGGAGATATAAATCACCACTAACCACACGTTAAATGTGTTTGGTCACATGGCGTAGACACCTACAGTGTTTTTAAAGATAGAAAGATAAGACCATAAAACGAAGGTGCCAAGTTTTCCGATGTTTATAAAAGACAAACAATGGTAGATTTATGCCAACAGAATACCTTATTATTTAGCGGATTACCACAACATGGAATGAATAGTTTAGAATAAATCTACTCAGTGTTTTTTTTCTTTTATAAACATCAGAAAAGAAGGAAAAGAATTCCCCTTTGCTAAGTGACTGATAGTGTCTGGGGTGCACTGTCAGCAACAGGAGGCAAAGAAATGTAGGAAGAACAGTCTGTATTAATATTCAGTTTAAACAGTGTCTTTTAAACATCGAGTCAAAACACCGGTGTTGGTACCTACACTATGTTACCACGTGTTGAGTGTAGTTAGTGGTGGAAGAACAATGTCCTGTGCCTTTGCATTGTACAGCCTAGTCGAGCTAAACGGTGCTACCGACCAAACTCCACACTGCAATGACTTTCAAAAAAAAAGATGTATTTCATGAAATTTATGACCTAATGACAGGGAAATGGGGCTTAAATGGAAAAATTATACAGAATTATACAGAAATGAGGTACATTATTGGTAAAAAATATGAGGATAACATTTTCAGAAAGTCATTCCTGGACCTTCTGTGTAACACATGAAAAAGTGAGCAAAACCTCTTTTACACTGGCCAAAAATCCCACCACCACCCGCTAACATCTGGCTTTTCAGTGCAAAGTGAACGGAGAATAGCAGGATATGCAGTCGTCCCTGGTCAGTTATACCTGCAGTAGACAGGGGTATGAGGGACATTGAGGACCCAGACTGTGGTGCAAATAGTGAGGAACAAAGTTCCACCAGTCTCCATTCCAATAGGGCTTGAAAGTCATTCATGTCATTCAAATTAGACTGAAGTCAAAGATAGAAAACAACAACCAGCATTATTGCTCGCCTCCATAATGCATGATTATATATTTATAAAAAAGGGTCTACATGTGGTTGAAAACCCTGTGTTTAAAAGCTGGTCTATCAAAGCATGAAGTAACACTGGATCATCAGTGTCATGTGATTGTCGGAGCTGGTTGGAATCTGCCTCAACCAAACCAATTTCAGTGTTTGTAGAGGTACTAACAACCAGCCGATAAACAGTTAGCAGGGAATAATAGGGAACAGTTGCAGTGGCTTGAGGTCATCCACCCGTCATAGATCACCATCAGGATGAGATGTTCTGACACTGCTGGCTCGCCTGTGTTCCCCCTGAGGCTCAAAATAGATCAGTTTGTATGAGGAAAAAATGATACAGCAAATGTTCCACCACGCTGGATTTGGATTCATAAAGCCTGGCTGTGAAACTAGAAAACAAAATGTTCTGTGTGGTCAAATCTGGCTCAATTTACTTTTTTTTCCCCTGTTGTTGCTCCATTTTTCCCCCCATGTTTCTTAAATAACCGAAGACTGAGAATCCCTTTAACCTTCACAGTTCCAATGCTGCCCATTCACACCATTTGCCTTTATTATACATATTCATTCTCCTCCACTTGATTAGTAATTGATCAGTAAAAACGGTCATCAGCTTCCGTTCCCAGAGGCTGTCTGTGATAAGGAATTTCCTCAGGTCTAATATCCTGTTGATGTGCTCTTGGCTGCCATTGATTTCCCATTCCCTGACAGCCCTCCTCCCATGGTGCCGGGCTATACATCACCAAAAAGCCCACCCACTTAGCAGGGAAAAGACAGATACCCTGCTGATTCGTCTGAAACAGATTGAGCACAGCAGAACAACATTTTAGGGTTCATGCTGCAGGCTTGCACAGGCAAAACCGTCTTTGTGTACCTCTCTTTGGTATCCTCTCCCCATCCCATCCAAGTCTCTCCGCCTCTCCTGTGAGCAAGTTGTTGGAGAGAAAGTGTTTTAGAATGACAGAGAAACCCTGACAGGTGGTCAATGTTGGAACGTGGAGCGCGGCAGGTGATGGAGGTAAAGAAAAAACAACAAATCGAGTAGATGAAGCTGAAAATCAATCTGCTGACTGACTTGCTTCTTCTTTTACTCCTTTGTGCATCAGTGTCGTTAATGTTGACGCTGCTGAGGCCTCACACTGATTCTCCAACAACCCGTGATGGTGTCTGAGTGAAAACGGAACTCAAAGCTCAGAAGTTTGCATCCGGCTAGCTGGCATTGGAGCAGTCCATTAATGGCGGCATTATGCACAACTCTTCAGCACTGCCCCACAGGGGATTTTTGCGAAAGCTGTGTTTGCTGACTAAAGGCCACACTTTGCAGGGTAAACAGAAAGGCACCACAGTGTTTTCTGAGCTTAAGCTCAAAGGTAAACGGTCATTCGAAACGCGCTGGCCGTGAATAAATGGAAAAATAAAGGAGTGATTTACCCCTAAGTGCCTTTGTCATCTCTTTAATGATATTAAATTACTGCTTGGTCTAAAGACCATTGATCTGGAAATGCAGTTCCTGCTTTCAGATGCTGCGTGGGTGAGCGATCAAAGCGAAGCAAATAAGAGGAAGTGGCACCGGGGTCCAGTTATTACCCAATAACAGCCAAACTCCAGGAGCTGCAGTATTTGTCCAACAGTTTGGTAAAAATGAAAATATCTCAATATTGGATGGACTGCAATGGAAAGTGTTACTGGTAGTCCAAGCATAGCTGCTTCTAACAAAAAATGAACCACAGATAAATCTGCTGAACTCATGAGTCATTTTGTTCAAACAATCAAAACCCCAAAGATCCTTATATGAACATTAAGGACTCAACTTCAATTTAATGCAAAGGACCTTTATTAGCAAGAATAATACTGCCTATATATCAAAGTTTATTTGTTGAAATACCGTACACAACAGAATATCAATGTGAACACTGAAAACATTATTTCTCACTTCAGTTCTAAAGTCTGAAAATGTCATCAGAATCATAAATAAACAAGTTTTATCACATTTCCTGTTCAGCATGTGTTGTTTGCCATACAAACCCAATATGGCTGATGGGCTCACGTATGCTAACTTTATATAGCGGCTAAAGGAAGTTAGCCAACGAAGCAACAGGATGGGATGGAGGTGTGAGGTGTTAGCATGGCAAAAGTGGGGAAATAGGCAAAGCAATTCTGGAGCTTCATCGCCCCAGCAGAGGGGAATCACTGCTTCTTTATTAATTGATAACTGAATTGATGGATAATAAACTAGTTTGGTGTCAACCAGCTCTACATGTTGGTGTCACGGTCAGTCACGCGAGATAAGCTTTGTTGTGATTTGCTGCTATATGAATAAAACTGACTTGAAAACAATCGCCACACACCATGGACAGTAAATTACTGTTGTTCCCATTCATCAAACAGCCATAACATTAGGACCACTGACAGCTGAAGCGAATAACAGTGATCACCTCACTACAGTGCAAAGCTCTGCTGTGAAACACCTGATCTTGGCATTCATGTTGACGCCACTTCCCCAAAACACCCTTAAAGACCAAACATACCCCTGCCCCCCACATGGCACTTACACCCCCACAGTTGGGACATGCTAGGACACCACGAAAATTGCTCAGATCTTAAAGCCTCGTCGTGGCCTC
>KV751321.1:1254619-1278126 GCA_001698575.1 Mola mola | reverse complement strand
TATCCAAACAGCAGAGCAGTGAGATTTTACAATGTTGTACGTATATCCATCGCTCAGAAGTTCAGGAGGGTTTTACATCACTGTTTGTTCCTATTTATGTGCACTCCCCCCACCTGTGTTTGCACTGCAAAAGCTTCCTCTTCTCATTCAGCCGCTTAATCACGTCATTTAATGCATTGTTACGCACATGATCAGCCGGTTGCCTCGCAGTACCTTTGCCTAATGTGGCGAGCAAAAAGGGCTCCAAGGGTTAGCACCAAATTAACCACGGACAGGTAGAATGATTATCTGAATATTTCTGTTGTCTGTCTCCAGCGCCTGCTTTGTTTGGCAGCCGCTGGTCAGCCTGCAGGTGGCGGCGCAGCCTCTGCGCTCACAACAACACCTACTGACCTCCCTTAACAGGTTTCCGCTCTGTTTTTCTCTCTCGTTTTACAGTTTCACTTATAATTAGCCCAGTGAGACACAGAGAGAAAGAGCTTTTTTTTTTTTTTTTCAGTGAGTGCTTCTCTAATTGTGTCACTTTATGGGTTTTTTTGCCGCTCGTATGAAAAGGGGTATTTATCGAAATAGAAAACAGCTGCACCATTTATCCCCCTCATTTGTTTTGACTGTCAGCGCTGATTCAGACCCGCTTCTGTCCCTGTCTGTTTGTGTACCTTTGCCTTGTGGTGATGATGGTGGTGGGTGGTACGATGGTGGGGAGAGAAAGCACACACTGTTAAGTTATTGTTGGCGGATCCCTTCCGTCCATCTGTGGTTGGGTCGCACTTCGATAAGCAAGACGGTCCAGACATCCCTCTCCAGCCATGTTTTCCTGCTCCTCTTGGTGGATCCTGAGGTCTTAAGCCAGGTGAGATAGATAATCTATCCCGACTATCCAGGGTCTACCAAGGGTTCTCCTATGTGCCCAAGAAACCCAGGAGACATCGAAGTAGCTGCTCAAACCACCTCTACAATTTCCATTCAATACCAAGAAGCAGCAGGTCTATTTTATGGTACCTCCTGATGACTGAGTTCCTTTAAACAAGTGAACTCAGAAACCCTGTTCTACCCAGACAAAAGTGCATTTCCCTATCTCATTCTTTTGTTCACATAACAACATGTCAGAGGTGGAACAGATATTGAGTTTTAGGTTGAATCAATCTTTACAGCTTTTTTTCTAGCTCAGCTCCTGCTTGTAGGGACGGGGATCGAAACCCAGTTCTGCTTTTTCCAAAAAGCAGAACTTGAGCTCATTGATACTGCTGTTGAGTCCTGTGGGTCATAAAATATAACATCAAGTTATTTAAATTACTGGTGCATAAACATACATTTAGTGTCCAATAAATGACTTGGATAAAAGCAAATTGCCAGCCAACAGGTATTAAGTAAACAACCAAATTCTGGTGGTCACATCTAAAATTTTCTTACATTTTACCAAAGCAAACAATAAAGTGAAGGAAAACTGTAATTCATGTTGGAAAATTACTTTCTGCAAGTGTGGTGGAGGGACACAATCTCCGTGGCTAAGCACATTGGCATTGGCATCAAATTAAATCATAATACTGAACTTTCAGCTGTCTTCGGGATGGATGAAATAATTCAGCTCTAATGGCTGCAGGACAGTCATCCTCCTCCTCCAACTTCACTCAAAGCGGCTGTGGTAAATCCACCCAACAACAGTTGAAGTTGAAATCAGCAGGATAAGAGCTTGTTAGCTGACTAAACGAGGGGACATGGAAAGGTTATGTTATGTTCACGATCCGGCCAGTAAGATGAAATCGTCATGATGTGTTCAAATGTGATGTCAAGAAAATAAAAACAAAGATTTAGGCCCTGGTAAGTTGTTTGGTGAGATATGTATCCCCCCCAAAACAAAATCGAATATTATAGATGGAATTATGGCCTGTTCTTCCTAACATACGAGCTAATCGTCTGTCACATCTGCCAAGTTTATCAAAGACTAGACATTTTTCATTCTGATCAGAAACCATCACTTTGTTGAGCAATAAATTTGATACCAGTTCTACTGAAAAATATTCATGTCATCTTTCTGTGAAACAATACAAAAGTATCAATAGCGGTATTGATAAAGAGTTGGATCATTAAGGAGATTCGATAATTGCATCGATAAGAATAAATGATCCCATCCTTACCTTTTTCACGACAACACTAGTCCACACTGAAGGAAGGAACTACATCGTCTGCAAAGAGTACAGATGCAGTTTCAGAATCTTCGACATGGAAAACCGATGCAGAAATGAAAATGTCAAACACATGTGAATGCAGCTCATTTCTGTTACACATTGAGCAGGTGGTGCAACGCCTAAGGCTAACCATGCTCAAAAGGCAATGTACCTTACTCTGAAAGCCTCTTTCACTGCTGGCATCCATTAAAAGATGCCTACACTTCCACCACGACACCAAAAAAACCACCATGGAGGTGTTGAAACATGACCCAATCAGACTGCGTGTCAGCTGACCACAGAGTCACTTTTTGGCCTACACTTGTGAGTCATCCAATGTTTCACTATGTCATTTTATGGTTTGTTATGGTTCACACTGGGCAAACCATCCCTTTAATTACTTCCCTTCAAGGTTTCTCCATTATCGCCCATGAGCTTTGAAGTCCCCCGTAAGAGCCACAAAAGTGCCTTGGGAGTAATAATTCTGGCCCACCAAGAAACACCAAACTGCTGTTCTTGTGCACACGCACAAACAAAAACCCTCCTTTCAGCGACCCATATTCACCTGGAGTCTGTGAATCATTAAACAGGAGCTATTTACCTCCCAACAACAAAGCTCCTAGTTCACAAGGACAGCAAAAATGATGGGAGAGCGATTCTTCTACCTCTCCACAGTCTGTCATTTTATCCTACTGACCCCTTTAAGCAGAGTAATCGTTTATATGCAGGTCCATTTATGCATGTATGGATGAGAGTGAGTGTTTGTACGTGTAGAAAAGCATTTGGGTCTGTGTTTACCGTCGGCTCCTTGTGCTCATTCATGTGTGTGAAAGGTAGTTCCTCCACGTGTTCTGCAGCCTTGTGTTCTCTAGCATCACTAAGCAGATTTTTGTGCAGCATGTGGGACCGAAATACTGACCAGATGCTGATAAAAGGGGCATCGGCAAAGGGTGAGAACAGCACACAGATAGTCTATGAAACGTGCACAACAATATATCATCATATCGTGAAGAAATACCCACTTTGATCTTTAGTGTTGGGGTCTTAACGGTGATCCATGTGTTCAGATGAAATTGATCAAATGTTAATTTGTCGAATGAAATGCTGATGTTTCCAGCTAAGCAGCTCCTGAGATGTTCAAGTTGAACATTTATGTGCCTGTTTGAGTGTGTTGGATTACATACAAAGAAATAAGCAAGGTGTGTGGCAGACCGTGACACTAGCAAACGTTCCTGAAAAGTGAAGAGCAACGATTAAAGAGCCAGGTGGAGCTGTCACAAATATTCAGAAGGTTGATGGTTCGATACCCAGGTCCTGTAGCCTACATCTATTAAAGAGGAGGTGGCCAGAAAATCAGTCAACTCAACAACTAAATGATCCCAATTATAACAGAGTGTCATTAGGCAAAGGTAGGTACACCCTCGACGGTCACCTGATCATTTTGATAAAGTTAAAAAAAAGTCTAACTTAAGACTATAACTATATTGGTAAATGGATCAACTTTCCTGCTGCACTGATTTTGCTACCCTGCCATTGAGGACAAGATCTAAATGAAGTAATGTAAGCAGTCATTTTGCCGAAATTACATGGGAGAGGTTTTACTTCATTCAAACATTTGATTAATGTTGCAAAAAGGGTCGATACCAAACCCAAACCATAACGTTTTGCAAAACATAACCAAGTATTTGTGTCCGTAACCCTAACCTAACTAAACTGTAACTGAAAATAAGAAATGAGCCGAATTTAAAAATAGCAAGACTCTTGCTTTCATACGGTACATGAACCTCTCTCTTCTGGATGAAAGTCTCGCATATAACCCATTCATCCACCACAAGGTCCTCCCTACACAAACTCTGTTACCCAACTACGTCAGCCGACTGCGTAACGCCAGCTGTCAGACAGCTGTGGGGCAACAAGCTTCTTGCTGAAAGATTTTGGCCAGGACAGTAAACTTCTCCGGCTGCCGCCGAAATATGCTGGTGGGTTAGATCACTCAAATATTTTGGATCAAAGTGTAAATAAAGAGTTAGATTTAAGATAAAGAGAAAACTGAGTGACGACAATAAAACAATAGCAGTGTTAAACAGACACGAATGAGGTCGGCACTTGACCTTGTCCAAAAATGTGATGGGTGTAAAAATGACAGATAAAACTAATGTACTGCGAGAAGGAGCCTTATGATTTCAGTCAAAGCTATTACATTCTTAGTTTAAAAGATATTAAACAATGAACTGGACAAAAGAATATTACACTTATGAAATCAGGCACTTGTAATGAAACGTGAACATGCTTTTAAGATCATTCAAATAGCTGACTTTGGTGAAGGTGGTATTCTGATTATGCAATAACAAAGTAAAGACTACGAGAGAGAACCAGCACAGAATGTGGTAGCAACACAAGCTTTGCAATCTCCAGGGTAAAACTGGGCAGCCTTAAATTAGGAGAGAAAGAGATTGATGAAAGGGAGGCGATACTCTTGACTTTCCCTGCGGCCTGAAAAGACAAAGGCGTCAGTGTTGATGTGACTGACACAAACTGAGACGGGACGAGCGACAGGTGGGACTTGTCAGTCTGAATCAGATGTTAATTGCTATCCTGAGGTGGACCTCTACTCTTTGATTTGCTACCAATGTCACTTGTCATGGAAAACAGAAATTCCCAGCAGTCTGATGTTCATTACCAGATGACCAACAACAAATTCATATTTACCCCAAAGGCTACTTTCCTCATTAAAGTTCAAATTTAAAGCATGTTTTCAGTTAAAAGTTTGCTGCAGGTGTTGATGACCTTTACCAAAGCGCTGGATGATTTCCGCCTTGAACTTCCTGTGCACGCTGTTTAAACCTGATTTACAGGGAGTAACTTTATATTATATCATCACGCCCAAATTGCCCATCACGCCCAAATTGCCTTGACCATAAACAGCCTGGGCTAGCTTTCTCTGGTATTCCAGCAGCATTTCACTGACTGAGGATCCCAGTTCAGCCTGAGGGCATATTCCCCAGAAGGACAATGAGGTTTTTATTTAGCATATTTTGCCCGTATGTACAGCGAGCGGCCAGGGATGTGATGTTGTGTGCAGCCACATGAGACACATTTACGGCCGTGCGAAAGGAGGCTGCATGATGGATAAAGATATCTCGGTGCTCTGGGGTGTCGATATCAATTGCAGTGCAGGTATCTCTCCGGTGTTTTCATTAGAGTGATGGAGAAAAGGGGTAATATGCAAAGCCAGGGCTCCTCTTAGGGAATGACAACCTCAATCTATCTGTGACTCCTTTACCCAGATCAGAGAGACAACAACGGAAGTGAAATGGAGAGAAAAAGAGGGAGAACAGGAGAGATTTTCTATCTCATTCCCTCTCTGCCGACTGATTACAGAGCAAGGGGGGCATCAATCTTTGACAAGTCATTCATGTTAGATGCTCACGGAGCTGATAGCTTTTTCAGGGGTTCATTTTAAAATGAAAATGACTTTGAGATTGACGTGTGGGGTGAGGAGAAGGAGGCAAAGGGGAGGTTGGGCAGGTGAAGATAGGGTGAGTAACAGAGGAAACCAGTTCGAGACACCTTTGGCCCATGTGGAGTTTCACCGTGTTTAGCTAGAGATTGAGCCAAACACGTTACAATCATAAATGAGCTCTTCCTCATCAGGTATACAGCATTTGAACAAACATCGAAGGGAGTGACTATGTTTGCACAGATGCACTGCCAATGGCCTTTTGCTAATAGACTGACGAATGGCATAGTTTACATTCGTTAGTGGACAGAATTTAAGACACAAGCCCCTAGAACACTGTAGGTCACTTTGCCTTCGCTTCGGCAATGGCAGAAGTCTACATCAACATCCCACGGACCAGCCTGGTCTTATCAAAGGACGTACAAGCTTACATAACACAGCAGTGCCTTAAGTCGCTTCCCAGATTATTAAAATGCCTTGTTGTAAGTGTTAGATAGTAGAGTCTCATTCCCATCGAGGGCTCTGGGCTGGCTGGACCCGTTGAAAGAGAGTGAGAAAGTGTGCAGCTGTAGGTGGGCACAATGAACCCAGATATCCATATCCAACGACAGATCGTTGAATTCACCCAAAATAGCTAATGTGACTATTCACACCTGTGTGTTTAAATCATAACCCTTAAACTAAGTGCAACTGAAAACTTGCTGCATTTATGATTCTGAATGGTGAAGAAAATACAGCTTAGAAAGTGTGACATTGCTTTCACAGTACCCTGTGAAGAACTTGTTTTTATATACTGTAAATACAATTTTTTATAAGACAAGCAAAATGCCCTTAAAAGTTTGATCTTCTTCGCATGAGATCACACGTTTTGGTTTAGGCCCAGTAACTATGGGGTAGAGTTTGGAGAAGACTGGTGAGAGGGTCCACCTTGCTTTGAAAGTCTCACATTTTAGTTTCTATACAGCCTGCTGTATCTCATGCAGGTGCTGTGGGCAACCTTCTGTGTCTGGATGAGATGTTACCAAGGATATATTTATGCACATCATTCGGTAACCATGGTAATGTGTCCGTTCCTGATCAATCGGACTGCTAAAAGCAGTTACAACTGTGGCCTGCAGTAGTTGTGTCCCACTCTGTGTACTTTGACAGTCCATTAAGCCCATTTAAAAGTGTGTGACATATAATAGTGGTCCCACAATAATATCACCAGAACATTGCCGTACAAGACACCTCTCTGATGTAGAAGACGCGATTTGTACTTAATAACCACAGGTTTGAGAGCAACCCATAATAGTCCTGTTCATTAGAGTTGTTTATGTCTTCCAGCCTTGTGATTGTGTGACAATTTTCCTCCCGTCTGGGTTTTTGCCTTTAGAAAATAATTACAGCCTCTCTGAGTTTGATGCGCGACATTTAAGAAGAGGTGCTGGGGCTACATTGGTATTCATGGCTCATGAAATACCACAAGAAATCAGAGACAGCAATGGGTAGAATCTATGAGCGGAGGGTTTGGTCCAATTTCACAAAGATGACGGGTGAAAGGTGAGAGTATTGGTTAAAAATGTAACAGGAAAGAGAGGAAAAGAGCAAAATGGAGGATCAACACACAAACTAAATAGCCATTCTCAGACAAGGTCGGACAATTTTCGACACCTCAGGGGCTTAAATCTAGTCAGAGTCAGAAACAAAAAAGAATTATCTCAGCTCGAACCACAACCTTAAGTTATCTTGTTTTATGCTAAATATCTAAATTCATGTCAGAGTGGAGTGCTTTTTGGGGCTGTGGATGTATGCCCTAAAATGATAAATGATTTCATAATAAACCTAGAGGCTTCCTGTGGGGTTTGAAAGAAGCAGAGTACAGTGTCACGCAAAGAAAATGCAACCCAATTTGAAGCTTCAGTTAAATGAATATAGTTGTGAGAGCAGTGACGTGGTCGCTTGGATGAAAACAAGTCAGCGTGTGTTCTGACCTAGTGGTGTGGTCTTACTGTAATTTACTTCTTTTTTTTTTTTTTTTTTCAAGCCAGCACTTTTTAAAGTGCTATAAAGTGGCAGGCAGCCACTGCTGCATAACAAGCTGAAAATGTAGCCATAATGTTTCCAACCTCAATCAGGTTCCCTTTGCTGCACGTTTGAAACATTATAACATGCATTTCATCAAGTTACAAGTAGAACACGCCGACCTTTGGCACTGTTTTGATGGCTGTCAGGTGGTGATGGAGCTGGGTAGCAAGGTTGGTTTGAATGAGCAGCAGCAGTTTGACCTGGAGCTGTGGTGCCCATCAGAGGTCAAGGCTGACAAAAATATCATCTCTAGTTATGTATCAGTTAAGCCTACAGAAAGACCCATGCTATTCATTACAATGACCCTTGATCACAGCCACCATGCAGGAATTTGAAAAGGAACAAACCGGAAACCAAAAACTGCCAGTATACTTATTTGCAGCCAGTGTGCAAACAGCAATTTTCCGTTTGAAAGTCAGTGTAACAGTTGGCCAAGGAAATCGAAAATAAAGTTATTCAGTAGAGTGCGATGTGTTAACTGAATGTAACCAATAACTAAAGTACCTAAACTCTAGACCTGTTTCGTGTTTCTACTCGTCTGTCTTTGGCGGTAACAGTTTTCACTTTTCCAATGTTGGGAAAACAACAGACTTGTTTTGGACATATAAAGCTGCAACATTTATCAACTTGCCAGTGGGGTGCCTATAACCTACCGTAGGCCTCATTACTCTCAAATCAGCAGCGTACATGTTCCACTGCTCCAGTCATAAGGTTCATATTCCCTTACAAAAGGGAGACCCGCTTTGTTTGAGGAAAGACAGCAAACAGCAAGAAAAAAAACAGAAGGGTTGGAAATTCCTACATCAACTGATCAATCATTCGATCACCATGTTCCACAGTTTGGTGTCAGAGCACTGTGCTAAGTATAAGAAGGCTGATAAAAACAAGACACTATGGAAGGGTTCAATTAGTAACATTCACTACTTCTGTACAAAGCAAACTGCTCCAATTTGTACCGAACTGAACTGAACAGATCCAGAGTGCTCAGTTCAGTTCGGTTCAGTGAGTCTTGTTTACCAAAATCCCGCGTCGATAGCTGAGCTGCTTGGTGGTTGGCCCAGGAATTGATGACGATATAATCCGAGGGGGACAATAGGTAAACTACAAATGACAGGCTTTTGGTTTGCTGACGAGGTTTGGTAGTCTACGACAGCCACTTTGAGCACAGACTGAGCCTCCTTACCGTGCACCCATTCTGCTAATTAGTGACACACTGTATGGTCCAAAGGTGCTGAAGCCTAAAAGATGATTATGATGATAATGTTTGTGGCACCAAACTAGAAATATCTCATGAAAGATCAAATACTGAACCCAAGCAGATGCCATTCTACAGCATGTTCTCAATGAAAGGCAGTTGAGTAGTCACAAATAGAGCCTTTTTTGTGTTACATTGTTAAACTGTAATATGTTTTCATTTCATACACCTATAAGTTTAACTATGTTAAATCATGGCCAAAGAAATAAACCAGTTAACACACCGGCTCCTCCTCATTATTTTTGGACATACATGTATCCTTAAAACTGGCACATTAGGACTTTTCCAACTAATTTAGGCAGAAACACAGGAACACAGGAACATTAGCCAGAGTTCTCTCAAGGAATCTGATGCAAACAACCTCCATGCCAGTGGAATTTTCAGGGGATTTGTTTTTAACACATAATACTTGTGACTAAAAGAAACTGTGCATCATCATGTTGATCTAAATCTGGGTTTAAGTGATAAAGAAAAAAGAAGCATTGGGGAAAAATGGAAAGATAAACCATAATAAATCACCTGCACTGTTGCTAAAATGCAACGAGGAGAGTTAGCTTGCAGTGGTGCTCTGCCCTTCACCTCCAAAAAAACTTCACTGTGATGGCTGCTCTTATTGTTTCTATTGTACAATCACACATGGGAACCATAAAGTCTTTGACTGGCTGTTAGGGATGTCTGAATTTTCAACCAGTAAAACTATTCATATACGATGCCAGAATATTCACATGATATTATTCACTATCCCTCAGGTTAGTTAATGCAAGTATTTCTTTTTTTTTAAATTACATCCACGACTTTGGAAAGGGTACATTTAATTAGACGTTGTCTTAAAAACTGTCAGATGACGGTCAGGGGCCAGTAATGAGATTTAGCCATGCATCAATAATCACCTGATAAGACTGGCTAGAAATAAGCCTCGGAGGCACAGAATTACTGCTGATGCACGGTTCACTGCAAGGTACTTTGGACTGAACGAATGAGCCTGCAGAGAGTGATCAGTTCCACGAATAAGCCAATTATTTCTGCAGGTACCTGGCTGAGACTGTCCACTCCAGCAAAAAAAATGAAAGCATCGAGTGCAACACACACACCTGCATGATTTGACGTCTTAACTAAGGTTGGGGCCTGTAGTCGGAGCGTTCATCTCCATGGTAACAGATGAGTTACACTTGAAAACGATATCACTGAACACGGACTAAACAGACTTAATTTATAAAGAACCCGTCACACACTTCATTCCTCAAAGTGCTTCACCACACTGAAACACATCGCACAAGTTTGGAGTTAGGAGCGGAGACCATCCACAAACCTATGGCACAACACCGGGAGCAATTTGGGCTAATGTTTCTTGCCCAAGGATACTTCAACAGGCTGACTGCAGGGGTCACAAATCCAACTGCTGCCGAGCAGAGGACGACCCGCTCCGCCTCCTGACCCATGAACACCCCTCAAAAAAACACTGCAATTCCAGTAGATGTGTCACAATAAAGACTTCCTGCTGGTTTGTATCATCATTACGTTCACTGGGTTGAAATGTATTCAGTAAATTATAAAATAAGTCTTGACACCTGCATAAATAGAAACCAAGGTTATAGAAAAACACAAAAATATATACAGTAGGTTCAATCAGAAACTACTGGTGTTTTTCCTCTTGGCTGTAGTGCTGTTTATACATTTAGATAATTTTTGAGTGAGTTGCACAGTTTTGGACATGTGGCGATGTCTGCCTTCTCTCCACGTTCTTCCTGAGGTTTCTCGTTCTTCCCTGTCCAAGGTTTATTAAGTTTTTCCTCACCCGGTCCAGGCAGAGTGGGTCACATCTCTACAGTTTGTAAAAGGCCTCTGAGACAAACTGTAATTTGTGATTTTGGGCTGTACAAATAAAAATTGATTGACTGATTGAAAAAAAACATATGAACTCAAGAGCAGTGTCCCTGCAACTTTCCAGTTATTTAATGAGATAATCCAGAAAGACAATAATTCCTACTCATAAATTCAATTTTTCTATTTTGTGGGCGGCCTGTCATTTTAACAATGCTTGTTCTCAGTGCAGCCCCCCATTTTGATAAGCCAGCCACTTTCATCAAATACTCAGCTTATACTCAGTACTCAATAGTCAGCCTCTTCCCGGTCAGCCCTGATACCAAGCCAACGCTAACAGTGGAAGTTGGCCAAGTTGGCACCATTATGCCGTGTTTTCAGGCTGCAGTATTAGGTGTGCATTCATAGCTGGGCACAGCACCATCATAGCGGCTCAAACGCCCAAAGCGCCACTTGGGATGTTTGTCTTTTTCATGACCGCAATGAACCAAGTAGCTTGTCGCTAAGCCAAACCATTAGATCGGAAAATGGCCGTGTGACAGTCGTGTGACAGGCACTATCCTATGTCAGAATTGTTGTATGGATTAGTTATGAAGACTTTGTTTTGTAGTACTTGGTTAAGCATTTTACTGCACTCTAGAGTATCAACATGAGAAATTGAGAAATCGTCAAAAATCAGGTGTTTTGATTCGCTCGATGTCCTCTCAAGTCTCTCTGTGAGCGTTCTGTCAAAGTGTTGTATTTCCCGCAGAAAATTCAATACAGTTTCGGCAAGCAGACTCGGTGCAGCGAGGCGATGAGTCCCACATGACTGACTCATCTCGAAAAGAGTGCTGAGAGCTTTCGGGCTCACTCCGAGGTCCTGTACTTTGCAAGACAAGGTGAGAATGAGACTGTGATAGAGAGGATTCTGAGATGTGTATAATTGGATATTAATGATTGTTCTGTTTCTCCAGGCCGGCTGTTATCATGTCTGTGCCCCTGTGACTACTGCTTGTCATTCCTCTCTTTCCCCGTCTCAGCTCTCTCTCCCCTCAGGCCTCCTTTTCTGTTTTTCTCTCTGCGCCCATATTCTCTCCTCTCGTTCTTTCTGTTATGATTGGACGTGGTGTGCAGAGGGGAGTGTCTGGAGGCAGGAGCTATCTGCTAGGGGACCAAGTTTATCTGACTCCATGGGCTGACCCCTTGTTTCCTCTCTGGCCTCTGACGCTGGGACGGGACTTCCTCAACCGGCCTTATCAGTCTGAAGCACAACATTGGAACGGACCCACCGACCAAGATCTGGCAAGGAATACCGCTGTTGTCGCCCAAAAAATTTCAACTCCGGCCCGTATGAGATATGAGTAGTGTCGATGATGAATTGTAAAAGTGAAGAGAACCGGCCTCCTGGTGCAAATAAAGAACGTCACCATTTGTTGGCAGCAGATTGATGCTCCAGTTACTGCTGGAAAGACCAACAGTGCATGGAATTTTTCCCATCATGTGACAGACCTCCATCTTGCTGGTGAGCAGCCAGCTCCCTTTGCCCGCTCAGAGCTGCTGTGGAAGGAACAGCCAGACTTGGTGAACTGAGCCTCTGGGCCGCAAAGTAAGACCGAATGATCACTGATTGACATCGTCCAGAGGGAGCAGAACCTGTTGACTGAAGGTTTTAGATGGCTCCCTCACCTGATTGGTTAGTTACTGCTAACAGAAAGCCCATTAAAGGCTGCAAAGATAACTTTATTTTCTTCTCCTGTGATGATTATGGCATAATAGGAGCCCATATTGAGCCTACTTGGATCTATTGGTGTAGACTACAGATCTGCACGGTGAAAATGACACGACACCTGATTAGATTGTATGATTTGGAACAAGCCCATCTAAGGTCCTGGGTTTCGTCTCTCTTAGGAAAGTAGTAACAGTGGACAGTCAATCTGAAGCAGCTTAGTCTTAAATTTTCTTCTGATTTAAAGTCAAATACAAGGCTTTAGGAGGGCTCTTACCAAATTTCCAGATCTTTAATATTAACAGTCCATAATCATGTACATGACAGTATGCTTACCTAACACTTTAACATTTATTTAAAAAGGTCTTAGCTTTACTGAATTGTAGACACATAAAAACTGGTCTTGTTTGCTGTGGTGATGGACAGACTGACAGGTGAGGTCAGGCAGGAATCTTTGTGGATGATGATGTTTGCAGATGAGACTGTGATCTGTAGTGAGAGCGGGGAGCAGGTGGAAGAAAACCTGGAGAGGTGGAGGTCTGAAATGGAAAGAAGAGGAATGAAAGTCAGTCGCAGTACAACAGAATACATGTGTGTGAATGAAACAGAGGCAAGTGGAACGATGAGGTTCCAGGGAGGAGAGGTGGAAAAGGTCCATGAGTTTAAGTACTTAGGTTCAACTGTTCAGAGCGACGGGGAGTGTGGTAAAGAGATAAAGGAGCGAGTGCAGGCAGGGTGGAGTGGGTGGGGAAAAGTGTCAGTATTCAATACTCAGCAACCCTGGTGAGACCAGCACGGTTTGCGTTGACAGGATGAGGAACGAGCACATTAGAGGGACGAAACACAGGTGGAGACACAGTTAAAGAGGCCAGATTGAGATGGTTTGGACATGTTCAGAGGTGGGACAGAGGATATGTTGATAGAAGGATGCTGAAGATGGAGCTACCAGGCAGGAGGCAAAGAGGAGAATGATGGATGTGGTGAGAGAGGACATGCAGATAGTTGGTGTGAGAGAAGAAGATGCAGAGGACACGGAGAGACGGAGGAGGATGATTCACTAGAAAAAGCTACGTAAAGCCCAATGAAGGAGAAGAATACACACAAAAAGTAAAACTATGCACATAATTCTGAAAATGCAAATTTCATGTATCCAAATAAAAAAGTCAGACTCTTCACAAAGTTCCATCATTCACTCCAATGGAAACTCAAAGCACAGATCTAATCATTCAGCACACTTGACTGTCCAAAATCACTCCCTGCTCCCTATAAAGTGAACTGTGGATGGTGTTTGTAATTCTATTGAGCTGCGTGAAATGTTAAAGCTGCAGGGTGTGACTTTTATAAAAATAACTCTTTGTCATGATTGCTAAAACGATCGCTATTTCCTGACAGTAATACATGAGACAGGTTTCATCCAGCCCCACCTTCTTGTAGAAGAGTCGCCTCCGAGAGTAAAACCAAACAAAGTGTTTGACAAGTGTCAATCATTGTTGGCGAGCGAGCAGTAAGCAGCACCGCCTCAGTAACTGCCGTGAGAACGGCAGGAGCGTTGTGAACGGAACGGAGGAGAGACGACTACATGCAGCTGCCCATTCCTCTCCTCTCTGTGGTTGTAGATACCCGGAGAGCTGGTTTGTTTCCAGCGGTAGTGTCACTACAATATTTATTGGATGAATTCACAGCGTTGTATTACAATACCAAAGATACGGTCTCTGACCTCTACGTGTCATTAAATAACAATAAAATTTGCCGATAGATCTCGTTTTCTTTCAGTAGGTAACATGACCCGTGTTTTTTTTCACTTACTAATATTTCTTGTTAAAGTGTCTGAGATTTGGATTCGTTTGGTTGCTTGATTGCAGTTAATTCAGGTCACCTGTTTGTGACCTGTTGTGTCCTGATTGTTGACTAAGAGCAGCTTGGGGACATTCTCTGAGCCAGTCATGGTGTGAGTCACCCTGCTGTGTTTGACTAACAGAGTTGTGTCACTTCGTCTTTATCCCTGACACACTGCAGACCTTATCTTTCCCCAAGCGTGCGGTCTGTTTGGGCCCTTTGCAAGTGCTCTTCTATCTTATTCCATCTTTGCTTTGTCTGAATCCTCTTGAACTTGAGAATGTTTATTTATTATCATAGCCTAAGAAATGTTCCCACCAACACAATGCAGCCAAAACAAAATCTTGTGTTATCTTGTGTTTTAAATTTATCACAGCAGTTTTTCACTTGCTGCTGAGCTGTTCATATGACAGCTGTGTGTGTGTTTAGTGGAGGAAAAAAAGGTTCTCCTGGGGGAGGTCCACTTCGTCGGCCAAAGTTATACATCAAAAACCCAAAGAGAATGTGCTGAGATTGTCTTTGGGTTTTTGATCTATAACTTTGAATTCACTTTGGAATTCACATGTGCCCCTTTTGGCTGTAGAAAGAGCTCATCAAGAACATTCATTTGATATTCATTACTCATTTTCACCCCTCTGGTTCTGATCCGTCAGCCCAGGGTTGTCCGTGACACCCATTACTGTGACTCATTATACTACTGATGTGGGTTTCAGAGTTTGGCCGCCTTCCTCTGGAGACATCTCAAACGTGGCGCACATGGTTTTTATTCCAGGGTGATTCATCCTGCTGTGACAAATGCTTTACTTGTTCCTACTTTCTTCTCCACTATAGCAGACATTACACTTGATGAGCACGTTTGCAACGTTAAATAGCCAAAGCTAAAGCAAACGGTCTCAACATGGGACTACTAGCCTTCACCAAAAGCTCCTACAGGCTACGGTGGGCACCAGTTTGACACTGTCAGTCAAAACCTGAAAAAAGTTTGTCAGCAGATGAAAGGACACATTATTAACACAAGTGTTTGCAATGGGGCTGAGTGCTCATTTTAGACCCACTAAGAACACCCGTACTGCTGTCAGGCAAACAACGGTTCTGGCTCGGAGTTTCAGGACCTTGATGCTTTCTTGCAAGCCAGCCTGAGTTCATACGAGTTTCCTCTAAGCTGAACCAAATTTACGCCTGCCTTGAATTAATGTGCAGGCAAAAGTAAACACGATTGTGACACAATGCTGAATTGTATAAATTATCTGTAAGCTTTTTGGGTTGTTTTTTTTTAATTCAGACATGTTAAGACGTAGAAGATGATTACATATAATCTGAATAGTAAGTAGAAAGTGTAAATATTTTTCAGATTTAGCTAAAGCCAACACTGGAGCTCGGAGCAATTACAAGACTGGCTTAACGGTGCATTAAAGGCTAAATTTGAGTGAGTAAATAAATGACACACCCACTGAAAACATCGCAGTGCACAAGGAAAAACTGTTTCAGTTCCAGCTGAGAATTGGCTTTTCAGGGTCTGAATCAGTTTACTTGGGTCTGAATTTGCCAACTGGTTCAAACTTCTGGCACGTAGCCGTGGAGATCCGACAAGCCTATCGGTGGGTCAGCAGTCTCAATTAGAAATACGATGACCTATGTTGCAAAATGATTATGTATATATGTGAAAAAAGACTTTCTCGCAGCAGGGACGGTCACTGGAAACACAGAAGAATTAGCATGAACGACAGTGACAATAAACAACTGTTGCACGGTTTTGATTGCAACCTCCGCCCTCCTATCCCAGACGGTCGCTGGCGAGCTCCTTCTGTGCCCGGTCAATACTTGTTGTGACACCCTTCACCTTCCAGTCCTGAGCAAACAAACACAAGAGCCTCAATTTAGACTGAAACCTGCTGCTTCTCTCTTCTGTCTGCTGCACCGCACTCAGCACTGCAATAAAAACACAGCAAATCTCACAAATACTTCCAGGTATTTGCTGTCTACAGCACAGATTTAAAATATACTGGTTTCCCTTCTGTCCAGCACAGATAAGGAGATGAACCCCAATGCGACAGAAACAGTCCTCCAGAGACTATCTGGGTGTTCATTTCAAGTATCTTGAAACGCTTAATATCCCTAAAATCTTTACATCTGTTCAGTGACTTCATAGAGGTGTTGATATTGTCATAAACTTAAAAATAAAAATTACCAATCAGGCACACAAAACATGAAACACTAGAGGCAGTAATAAATTTGACAATAACGTGTTTCTTTCTTAGTGTCGCTTCTAAATCTGAGTTTTTAAGACTTTTTGCGGCTTTGAACCATCTGTGGGAGGACCGAAATATATCAACGTGACGAGCACAACAGTTACCACCCAAGAAGTGACAGAGCCGGCGTACCTGCCAGAGGATGAGATCACCTGAACGCTCAGACAGAGCGAGCGGCGAGGAGGCAGGCAGCCACGCCGCCGGGCCATTAGTTTCACTTTATTTTGGTAGGCGAGAGACTGGACAACTCCAAAGCAATTAATGACTTGAGGCTCCTGGATCCGATGGCTGGAGCGCTGTTATTCTTTGCTGCGTTCGGATAAACGCAGCTGCTCCGGTCGCTGCTCTGGTGATTCCAGAGGGCAGATAAGCAGAGTAAATAAAGCGGGGCCGAGGCTGGAGGAGGCTTCAACTGTTTTACTGTTTAAACGCCTCCAGATGGGAGTGAAGGAATCGCTTTCCAACGTTGGCTGACACCAAGAAAGTGCTGAATGTGAACCAGTGGTCTGCTTTTCTTTCTTTTTTCTTTTTTTTTTTTTTTTAAATCCCAGCTTGTGAGTTCCAGTTTGCATGTCATATTTAAGAAAGATGACACACAATAACAATGGACAATTCATCACTGCTGCCGCAGTGTGTGTGTGATGGCTTATCTGGGGCAAACACCTTGCAGCAAGGACCAAATAACTCCCACGGACGGCAATAGTTAAAGGAAAGTGATACTCCCCTGAGACTAAATATACATCTTTTCAGATGAGTTGCCGTGACAACGCGATTTGGCGTTAAGTGGAAGATGACTTACTGTACGTTACCCCAACCGTGACTTCTGTCCCCAGTTTCCCCGTGAAGTGATGGGCGTCTACGGCGATGGAAGGCCGGTTATTCCACTAAAACATACCTACCCGACGGCTCGCAGGAAGCAGAAGTGATGACAAGGTAAAATAGATTAATTAAGGCGGCTCGGCGTGGAAGCAGCCACTTAATCATAGATGGCGCTTGTCACGGGGATTTGGGATCTGATTGACTCGAGCAGATTACGCCGCTCTTCATTTGCAGCCTTTTGTGCGATGGAAAATTAATTGTCAATGACATTTAGTTGTAATCCCCCCCCCCATCGCCGCCACCGCCCTCTATCTCCACTTCCTCAATTAATTATTGCTCTCTTTTATGTTCTCATTGCGAGGGCTTGTGCAGATACACCAGAGGCAGAATCATTTCCTCGACTGCTGAGGACAACATCCGCTCTCCGATTGAGCCGAGGCAATCTAATCATCAGCTGTCTCTGAGGCGCACACACGCCGCTGCTAGTGTGTTTCCATCGTTGTGAGGACCAACACACTGAACCTGCACGGCCCAACGTTTCAACTTAACCCTCAAACAGGCGTTTTAAAGATGCTAGGACCAGGAGGGGAAGGAAGGAATTACACATTATTTTATGTTTGGTTGCAACTTATTTCACAGAGAACTGGACACAGTCAATAACCAATGAAGAATAGCCTGCAGCACAAGACTTGTTTATACCTGTTCTGGACCATCCTGACAACCCAGAATATCAGCAGTACCAAAGGAAAAATACAAAATTTACTTTAGATGCAAATAAATTACTTGCAATTTTTTGTTTTTCATCACTTATATAAGAAAGTAAAGACTGAATTCTAGATTCAGACCTCAAGTGTTGCCAGAATTGTACTATTGATTTTGAATTGTGGCCTACATACCAATAAATGCACACATCTCACACTAGACACTGTACAAAGACAAAAGGTTTGAAATAGTTCACTTTATAAAGTTTGACATTTTGAACACACACCGCATAAGTGACAGCGACGGAGTGGGAGGAGTCTGGCCCACCTTGACTGGCCAGTCATCCGCGACTGACGGCCTATTTCACTGAGGAGGAGACAGACAAAAAGAAGAATGGAGGGGCTGAGAGGAACAGAGAGAGAAGTAAGGAACAAAAGAGCAGATGAACGAAGAGTAAAGTAAGTCAAGAACAGATGTGAGAAAATGAGACCGGTGGAAGAAAGAGGTGTGAGGACAGAGACAAGTGGGGGAGGAGAAAGGAGGAAATAATTGTGGGATCGGGCTGCTGACAGAGTGAGAGAGGAGATGAAACTGAGGTCAAGTGTGTGTGTGCGCGTGTGTGCGTGTGTGTGCGTGTGTGTATGTGGGTGGGTGTCACCGGGATACACTGTCCTCATCCCACATAAATTATTCTGAGTGTGTATATACATACCGGAAATACTTCAAACCACATCTCAAACATCTGGCTCATTAACGCCATAAGTTCCAGTCAGCAAGACTCTGCACTTCCCAAACATGTTGGGAATTAAAATCAGACCAATGTCAAGTCCAAAGCAATGACTGCCTGATAATAAATATAGCATGAATAAAATATGAAATATTGTAAAATCTTGTCCAACCACATCACATTTGGTCATTTTAAATGTGCTTATTTGACATGAATTCACAATTCTACCACACAATCGGTCAAACGCTGAGAAAATTGGAATAAAAATCAACTTACAAGCAGCTGCAGCAATCACAGATTGCGAACCTGGGGCCAATGTTGTTACAACCCCCCCAACATGTTGATCATCCTGGAATAAATCCTTCCAGCCCAAAGTTAGCAGGTGATTTAAGCTTCTTGACTCACAAACGTGTAGGAGTTGGATTTGTGTCGATGCAGTTGATCTGAAGTTAATCATGAACTAGAACAACAATGACCTGCTGGTTCAATGGATACAGAGCAGAAAATGAGAAGGTCAAGAAGTTGACCTGGCTGGCTGATTTTTGTGATCGAGTGAAAACTTATTTTCAAAGGTTTGGCTGCGTGTTTGGGAATTAAACTCTGGATCACAGAGCTGGTTCAGTGTTTGGGGGTCAAACTGTAACAGACAGTGAAGAGAGTCCCATGATTCTTCATAAATTGGTTTATAGTTGGACAAACCTGAACATGAATATTGGCCAAACCAATGAGGTTGGGCTGGATTTTTATAGGAACAGGAGCTCGTTTTGTTGGTATTTTGGGAGAGGAAGTAAAAAGCTCTGAGTTATATCAGTAGTAGGTGCAGATCGGCGAAAAGTTGGACTGAATTTATAACACGAGAGCATGTTTGGGAAGGTGAAGAGCAGCTTGTTGTTTCTAATCCCCCTTTCACACTGGCCGGAGATCCCACTGAAACGGCCACCTCACAATATGGAAGCTCACAGTGACCTTTGACCTCCAAAATTGGACCCAACTCACTGACTTTGCAGAATTTGACAAAAATCCCTCAATGCTTCCTGGAGATATTGTGCTCACGAGCTCTGAGGTCACATTGACCTTGACCTTTGACCTCCAGAATCTAATCAGTTCATTCTTGAGGCAGTTTGAAGAGAATCTCCCAATGTGTTCTTGAGATATGGGAACTGGACAGACAACCTGAGAATGTAGTTCCTCTCCCTGGCTGAAGCTATAAGACAAAACATTAAAGAGTCTCCCGGTGTGACACCTTTAACAGAGTCCTGTATCCAGATCCGGACCTGGATCACCTCCCGAAAACGTAATGGGATCTAAGTTGGGTAAAGACTCACCTCTGGTAAAGTTCTCATGCAAATCCATCCTGTAGCAAACTGACCCTAACTCAGATGGCCAAACATTGTGTTGGAGGTAACAATCCATCAGAGGTCCTCGGGGACGTTCCGGAGCGCCACAGGAGCCGCCTCGCTGACTCAGACGCTACGAGAGTTCAGCTGCTGAAAGCAGAGAAAACGAAGAGTTTGGTTCCTTGTATGGCAGTTTACCAGCGGATTGTTTGATAAACAGCAAGCTTGAACTGTGTATTTTCTCTCCGCTCTGTGTACATGTGTAACAGTTTGAGGCTTTTCACTGAAATAGCCTCGTGACCGTCCGCGACGCGGAGAAACGCTCCGAATCCGGATAATTTATTCTATTTCCTGATATACAAAACAGTTCGGCCATACTTGTAAGAAAGCAAACAGAGAGTGGAAAAACGGGCTATTTTAAACGTCCACTGTTCTCTGTGGCACCGAGAGAAGCAAAAATAATGAAGGCATGAGAATCTGGAAAGAAAGTTAAAGAGGCTAAAAGGGGGTCACGGGAGCACATGAGTCAAAGCAGCGCGCCGATCCATCTGAGGCCTCCAGAGTCCGGCTCGCTGCTCCGCTGCTTCCTCCCAGCGTGGGTCGAGCCCTCACGGGTTTACCGTGTCACTGTGATGTATGTGCAGGCGGCCAGGTACGCAGCTCCCGCCGGACAGCCCGTCCGTGTCCATTAATTGTCATTAACAACTGAGTCGAGTTTCCCCTCCTCCAGATGCATCATCATCACCAACACGCTCGTATTTTTTTATTCTTTCTTTTATGTTGCACACTCCGCTGCAGCTGAAAGGTTTGTCAGTTTCCACAGTTTTCCCGGAGACGACGGGCCGTCAGGGTGAGGCGGGCCTCGCATTGTTTATGTGGCTTTCCGGGCGCAGAAGCATAAACCAGACAGCCTGTTGAATTTAACAGTCTGAGACTTTAACTGCTGGTGTTCACCTCCGAAGTGCCCGTCTTGCTTGAAACCAGAGGGGGATTGTTACCCGCAGGGTGAGAGAGGCTGCTCGCTAAAGAAAAACAAGGACGAGATGCTGGGAATGCTAGAAGTTCAGAGAAGGCACTTCCTGATCAGCTGCCCTCTGACACGGTAGAAGCAGTGGTGGAAAAATTTGGTGTGGAAAGATGGCAGTTTGTAAGAATATTAAAATAAGATGACATGGTAAGAAAAGTTAAATTGGAAAGTTCTTACATCTGTTGCTTTTCACATTTAGTACAGTCTTGGGCTTTAGTCTTGTTGTTCTGCCTCTCCATGTGTGAAAACAGGTCCTTCCATTAAAAAAGATGGCTGCTGCGTCTTCACTTTCTCACACTGTAAAAAGATTATGCCAAAATATCCCTGATGAAGTGTGGAGAGAGCAGTGGTTGGGATGACTATCGTTCTTCATTACTGACTTCAAAACTGGTTCCTGAACATGGCTCAGACGACATCAACACACACTTTGACTGTAACTCATGGCATGAACTTGTTTTCTTGATGCCTCGACACAGCCAATCAGCACTGTTAGGTCTTGGTTCATTGAACGTGCTGCGTGAACGTGCTCACTGATGTTGAGATGAGCCCCTTAAATGTTGCACCAAATGACATTTAAATGACATTGATTTTCGATGGTATAGAGTCAATTTGGTCAAACTTAGATACCCACAGACCCGACATCTAGAGCTAACCTTGAGAGATAAAACCCCCCGTTTGTGCTGTGGATTCGATTCAATTAGGGCTGAGAGGAAGATGTAACGGGAACTCGACCTATCAGAACTTGGCCTGTTGTTTGTGTTATAAGGAAAGAAAAAGCAGGAAAAATAACGATAAACCGCCCTAAATTGGTGAAATCATGGATTGAAGATAAACAGGCTCAGGCCTTTGGCTATTTTGTCACTTCAACAGCCAATGAGATCAATCTGTTCCTTCTTCGGCCGAGGGTTTGACAGTGACACGTGAGGAAAGACAATGCTGAGCGTTTGGGAAATGGCCACTTAAACATACTTTAGCATGATAACAATGACATAGATTGAAGAAAACATCTGTTAAAGTTTTATTTGATGTGAATTTTTAGTTTGGCTCATATCCCATCTGCAGGGGGAAGGGCTTTATGAGCAATACTGCAGCCAGCCACCAGGGGACGATTGAAACACTTTGCTCTCATATTGTCCAATCCCTCATTTGATACCAATGAAAAATAATCCTGATGGTGGCGCCACAGCAACCAGCAACCATTTAATGTAAAAAAAAAAAAAAAAAAAAAAAACTATTTTCCTGGAAAAAAAAAAAAGAACTGTTTTCCTGAAACTATGCAGCCAATTAAACTTTATCTCCTCCCACATTTAACGATCGAACCTCCCACGCCGCATCTTCAGGTTATTGATGATGTCTCTATTATTAGAACTCAGTGAGAGTAGGTGGCTGTTAGCGCCGAGAGGCTGTATTTATTGTCTCTGGTTGTAATATTGTACAGTATGTCCGTGTCCCTGCGGGCCGCGGAAAAGAGCCGCCGAGGCTCGAGATCAATAACCGTCTGACACACTTGGACGAATACGGCGTCGGCTCGATTCTCCCTCTAAACGTCGGCCTCTCCAAATTGAACTGTCGAGCGGCGCGGGGATAATATATCTGAAAGATGAAATCCAGTGGCATTTCCCTTAAAGCCAGACTCGCCTGACCCCCGGAGAGCGGGTCAGGTGGAAACGGAGAGGACGCCGCCGCCCCCGCCCGACTCCCAGCAGCCCCTGTGAGGGAGATGATGAACAGGGGGCCGCACAAAGCCAGCACTCAGCTTTAATTGGATGGGAGGTGGCTGTGCACTCATACCATAAATAACTGGGAAGGGGAAAGTGTGTGTTGACCATCACGCAGTCCCGCAGTGAGCTTAAGCACCACTGACGCTGAGAGGCCTGTCAGGGTGTAAATAACCTGCAGACTAACTGATTTGTCTACGGTCGTAAACACGACATAAAGAGCTAATATACAGGTCAGCACCAGCCTGATTTACACCCCCAGGCTGAAAACTTCATCAAAGCATTCCTTCTCCCCCCTCTTGGCCTGACTTTTCACCAGAAAGGGACACTTTCCTAGAACTTGACACCTTCCCTCAACCCAGAAAGAAGAAAGATTTTTCGAATTGTTCGACTTTGCACATCGTTTAAGGTCAACACATCTGATTTCCAGCAGGTAATGTGTAACTTGTTTGCGGCGGATTATCACGATAAGAGGTTTTGCTGATGGCTTCAAAGACAATCCAAGATCAAGATTGAGATTTACAAGATAGTGAGGCTTTTAATTTGTTTGTGGGCTCGGGCTCGTCATCAGTCAGGCTCGGGCTCATAGACTAATGCATCCGTCTGCGCTTGT
>KV751321.1:1218241-1247060 GCA_001698575.1 Mola mola | reverse complement strand
CTTCAAGTCCTGAAATGAAGTAAAACAAAACCACAACACCGACAAATAAAAGCAGAGAGCGGAACCATGACACGGAGAGTTCAGCGGCTGCCGGGACTGAATATACGCAGACAAAAACGTGTCGGAGGAGATGAAGCCCGACTGACCGCTGTCGGGAAATTAGGCAGCGACAGAAGTTTGAGGGTTCAACACAGAGAGACAACAGTCAGCATTATTTTGATTATTTCAGCATAACAAACGGCTATTCCCATTTGCTAACATGTCAGTTTTATCTTCTACTGTAAATGTTTTGCCTGGTAAAATCTTGCACACTGTCTAACTAATCAAACTACATTAATCGGAGTTGTCATTTAGCTTCTGCTGAGTGTTTGGGTGTTTTAATGGCCAATTTACGCTGGACAAGAACTGGTTTGTACATTGTTTTTCCCACCACAATGGGAGATGTCTGACCGTCTCTCCCAAAAGACAAATTATTTAGCTTATTCAGGATTTCTAAAGATAACCACTGTAACTCTAGTTCTCGGTGAGTTGGCTCTGAATGTTAGATTATAGTTTTGGGAAGTCAGAGATGTGAGCAGAGCATTTCTGAAGCTCTTCAACCCCAACCTAACCCTGACGCTAACACTCTCTGGCTGCGTGAGTTAGCAATGGTTAGCCGTCTGTCTCTTAAACAGGAAACTCTGCAAATAACAGTTCAGCCAGAAGACCAGAAAATATTAAATCCATAAAATATGATCCAGATCCACCAAAACCAGCAAATGAAGTTGTTTTTGTACAACAATCATTGAAGCTCCGCCCCTAAAAACACTTTGCTCCAGCTGCTTCTGACAGGATGTTTTGCTAACTTATAGTAAATGTGCTGTTACAGAGTGGATGTCATGAAATTATTGGGCAAAAGGGGTTGTAACTAGCTAGTTAAAGAAAACAATAACTGAACTGTATAGAGTTTTTTTTTATAGTATTTTGTTTATGTGTTGTTTGTGACTAGTTAAAGAAAACAATAACTGAACTGTATAGAGTTTTTTTGATAGTATTTTGTTTATGTGTTGTTTGTGGATATGTGATTCACTTCAGCTTGACTTAGATTCAATTAATAGAATTAAGCGACCGAATTTCATTGTGCGAAAACATTGATTTAACGAGAGCAACGGAAGATGCCACCAATCACCATGCCACCAGTGCCACGCTGGTCTATAAACCCTTCTGTGCTTGTCTGAACCTGGAAATTCCTGTGGTGTCACCTGGAACAAACACTGCGAGTGTCAGATTGTGATTTATCAGAGCGGCTCTCTACGACTTCATGCAGCTGTACGGAGAACCAACCAAACTGCACAACAGGTTTACTGTTAACTGGAAATCTGACCGCGGTGACGAGGAAATCAAAGAATTCAGCAGGGAAAAGCAAGATAGCAGCATCGCTGCTGCCTCAGACGCTCAGACTAGCTGAAGTTTTCGCTCCGTGCCGATCGAATGTTGGGGTTTAATCTCAGCGATTAGCCTCGCCGATAAGGTGAAGCATTTTCTGCCTTATCTCACCTGACACAGCCAGATTGCAGAGCCTCTTAGCCTCCAGCAATGCACGATGAGGCCGTTTTGCTCACTTTTTGACGCGCCTGTTCGCACACCTCTCTTTTTAGCACTGGTTGCTGTAGGGCTAAAACAGACTGATATAATTTATGAATAACATACTTGCTGCTGCCTTTGAAAAGCCTCAAATCAAAAGAAAAATGGCACAAAAAAAAGAGATCTTCACATCTACGAGGTTAAAGGTTTAGAAATTCACTTGGAGATCAAACAGTAATTGGCAGCGGTTCTTTAAGGACTCGTCTGTTCATATCATGTTAAGCTGCACGCGTTTTACACCTGCTGCTGAAATTTAATGCCTGTAGCGCTGGGCTGTCAAACTCAATCACAGGAAAAATTAAGAATGGGGTTGAAGTCGAGGGTCAAACACGGTCAATATTTGTTTAGCAACAGACTTAAGTCGACCAATGATTTCATCAGATGTATTGTACGTATCATATTATTCATATGGACAATTTACTACTCCTGAGACTTCTTAGAAACTTCAGAAACAATGTGGCAAAACTTAAACAGAATTCATTTTTCATGCCTTCCTCGCTGTAGTTGGTTTCCAAAGTCATTTCCATTTGAAAGGTTTCAAAAAGAGACAGAAATCTCAAATTTATTTCGAGTATATTCTGTATATTCAGTAATTCTGTTCTTATATATATTTATTTCATCTACGCCATCAGGCAAAATAACGATATCGTGAATGTGATGAAAATATTTAAATCTGTAAAATGTGCAAATATTTCAACCATAAATAAATATTCTACATACCAGCAGTCCAGTTAGGATAGAAATTAGAGTTATAAGCGAGTTATCATTCACAGTACAATGAAATTTGACGGGCTCCACCTTAACCAGACAATCTTGACATTACACATCAACATTATTAGGGTTGAATTTGCTCTGCTCCTCCATCTCCGAGTCATCCCCGTTTATCGACCTCACTCAGGGCAGGGGCGGTTACTTCACCAGGTCAAGGTCTTCGGCCTCGGACGTGCACGTGGTTCCTCCAGCAGCACCTGCTAATGCTGAGTGACAGCTCGGCGTTATGACCCAGAGCTCAGCATGGAGGGTTTGGTGAAGCACGAGAAGAAAGGTCTTCATATCGCAAATTCCCCCCAGCATCCGTCCCTTTGGACTGTTTCTTTCTCTTTTGCTTTGATTTTGCCTCTGACTTCTGGAAAGCGAGGAAACCGATGGCCTGAGGCCCGCTGACAGTGGCCACACGGCGCCGCTGGTTCTGCAGCAGTTTCGTCTTGGCGTGGCTCTTCTGAAGACGCGTCCAGAACAAGCAATCCTGATTAAAGCTAGCCATCCCTTATTAAAAAGATTAATGTCTCGGCCCGCAACAATGTGCTGCGGCTCTGATGCACTTTGATTCAGGAAGGGCGTGTAATGAAGTCCATGAAGAATATTAAACGCACATTGAAACAAAGGGACATAAAACATGTTTAAAGGGAATCAGCTGGCAGATGTTTGAAAGTGATCCAGTACAGGAGAAGCTCGTTCCTGTATGGCAGCAGTAGGATCTATCAGTCAGACGCAGGCTCGTCTCGGCAGCCGGCCTCCGTATTGATCGTCCCTCTGCAGGAAGAGGCTCACATCCTGCTCTCCAGATTAAAAGTAATTGAAGGGTAGCGTTTCCTACCACCAGTGAGCCAGATTCCCTTCTTTAAGGCACAAACGATCCGTGCCCAGAGCGCCGCTCTGTGAATCGTCCACCTCCTCCCTCCGCTGTCCCCCCACCGGGTAGAAACACATGAAAACTGGAGATATCTCCTGCCAGCCTCCTTCCTCACTGTCTGACTCCCTCCCAGAAGATACAGCAACAGGTGGCCAAATTCTTTAAAAAAAAAAATTATATAAACTTCTCTGAATTAGAACATTTTTGGACGAATCTGGGAAACCACAACACAGTCACCAGCAGAGTAAACGTTGACACTATGTATTTCTGACAACCACGGATTTAGTAAGCCAATACTTTCCGTATGGTCGGCCAACCTAAACTGGGCCAGGTCCAGGGTCCGCGCCGGCAGGCCAATACGGTTCTCTAATTAAAGGATTAATTCAACATTTTCTTTTGCTTTTACTCCCGGACTTAAACAGGCCAAACACCACTAGAAAGTCGGGCCGATTTTTTTGCCTGATTCCCCCCTTCAGACCAAAGTCAACAAAGGCCTGATTATCCGATGGGTCTAAAGATAACTCTGCCATATGATCATGTGGTGTGTGATGTGTCAAGACTGAGTTTACCCTCCTCAATCCCTTTGGAGGACGATCAGGGTCGCTCCGATTTGAAATCGTAAATACTAAATGGGATCATTATTCACAATCAGAAACCCTGTGGTGTGTGTGTGGAGAACACTGAGGAAATCTGAGCGTTCAGGAAGCATTCAGTATCTGTAGAGCATATCAACAGATGTTAGCGGATGGTCGTACGAACGTATGGTTGGACAACATGCACTGAATAATTTAATTAGTGGTGTTTTTCGTAAAAGACCTTCTGCGGTAAGGAGAATGTATCACAGAAGATGACCGGATCTAATGAGATCCTACTACGATCTGTTAGCAACACACAGGAGCTAATAGTTAACCTAACAAAGGTAAATATTGCCACTGCCTATACCTAATGAACCTAACAAATTGGTCTGAAGAGCTGCCACTTTTCTGCAGCGCATCGCATATTTTTATGTATTGTTGTCGCAGCTTCTTAACTTTAACGCTGCTCAACATTTCGGTTAAATCTATTCTGCTTCAAAAAGTCCGAGTCCCCCTCTTTCAAGTGGACCACAGTCTGGATGGTTAGTTTGCACCAGAGGTCTCAGTCTGCGTTCAACCTCACTTAAACAAACCGCACCAGGGTTTGGTTCAACAGGACAAAACAAGGCTGGTGTGAGCGCGACCTTAAAATTCCTGATTTTGTCATTACAAACCCAGCTGGAAACTTTCCAGTGTCACTCAAAATATCCACTTTCTTCTTCACCAACGTCAAATATCATGTATTTAAATAAAGATGTAATAAGATTTATACCATCGGTTTGCAGACTTGCTGAAACGGTACATCTGTGCATCCCGTGGCCATTTTTTAACAAGCCCAATTGGATTTGCCCCCTAATGCTCTGATAGATAAGCACTTTACTCATTAGCATGGATTCAAGGGCCCTGCAAGGGATGAAGCCATCAAACGGTAATTCCACAGACAAACAAGGAGGCCATAAATCACTCGCTCCCACACACTGAGAGACCAGAATACATCGCCGTCGTGACCGCTCAGAAAACGCCGACCTGCGACCAGCCAACCGCACCAATCGACCTCTAACAACTTCACACAACTCCCAATGACACTGAGCTTCCTGTCAGGCTAGACGGCCGACTGAGCGAGCAGCATCGAGCTCCAACGTGTGGGATGCATACAAAGAAACCCTTCCTATATTTCCAGCAGCAATAATAAATCAGAATTATACAGCTTAAAGAAGCTTTTGGGAACAAAGCGAGCGAGGAAGGCGAGGCTGAACAGGTAGATATCCTCTGAAAGGGTTAGCGTTGGAGAGAACTCCAGAGAGACGGAGGAGCATCACCACGGCTTTGATGCTCCTGGGAATATGTGAGGGCTTTGTCTAATCTGACCTGAGGCAATGAGAGGAGGGAGCACTGAGGAGTTGAGTTATTACAGGCCCTGCAGGCCATGAGGAGTGATGTACCTCGACTGGATGTTGTGTGGATAAGAAGGGCGAGGGCGTAGAGGGAGGGAGCCAGTGCTGAGGGAAAACTCCTGGGTCGGGACAGAGAGGGAGTCAGGGGCCAGTAATTAGGATCCCAGATTTATTACAGGTGAGTATCTTAGCTTCTGTTGTGGTTCCTTTTAACTTCAGCTTGATTTACTGTGTGATTTCAAATAAAAAAATTGGTAACTGCAGAAGAAAATCTTCTGAACCACAAGAGAAAATTCAGACAACAACTGGCATCGACATGCTGTCATGCCCTCCGTGTTATGGCATGTTTCAGATGTGTTTATTCTATTTAGGCACAAACCACAAAATCTGACACACCTCCTCACCTGGAGTGATTATTTTTGTCGGTAAGGAGGAGTAACGGCAGAGCTCAGACCTGCTGGCACTGATGTGAGATTAGTGGGTCAAAACGGTTTTCTAACTAACGGATTAATTCAACATTTTCTTTTACCTTCAAGAATCTACTTCAAGATTACGCAGGATACAACCCATAAGATAGTCAGACCAAAACCTGGACACTATATCCTTGGAAGAAATCACCTTTTTCTGCAGAAATGGACCTTTGGGGAGTTGAATATAATCTGGACAGTAAATAAATAATGTGATGGGTACTTGTCACATTTTATCTTTGTTCCAAATCCAAATGATAATAATAATAATAAGAGGTATGGGCCTGATTCACATTTTATACTTACTGGTGAAAGTGAAACAACATCAATTTGCAACCAGCCAAACAAATCTAGCAACGCACATTGAATCGCATGGATTTCTCAAGCTAAAAGTAGGTTATTCTCATCATCACTGAGTGTGAGCAAAGTCCTCTGGCCAACTGAATACGATGTGAAATCACAGTAACCGATCACCAACCAATCAGAGGTAGCAGTCCAATTATTGGGCTAATTAACCAAGAAACCATAAAATAGTGGCATGAAATAGCAGTAGGAGCTTGTGAGGGGTCGTTTCACCCCAATGATCATTCCTCAAACCAGCCTCAAAAGCAACTTAACAGAGACAAAACTGAACTTCTGAAAATGGTATTTCTGATGTTCCACAGCAGTGCAGTGCAGTTCTGCTGAGGAGTCGATCAATAGTCTAGTCAACACATTCAGCCTCTCTGTGGTTATGCGTTCTGCAGGGATATTCCAGCATCAGACACTTGAAAGGAAAGCATTCAACGTACAACCAGCCTGCTGTGATATGCAAACAGATAGCAGCCGACCCCTCCAGAGGCCAGTGGAAATCAGCATCGTGTAAATAAACAGGGTTCTTTGAGCTTTTCCAGCTCTATAAAGGCAGAGTGGGCCGTCCTCCCCACTGAATGGCAATGTTCCCTGTCATTTTACTGGTTTCTGTGATGTCTCGGCCCCCATTCCGCCTTCTGGGACGCGCTATACGCTCCTTATCTGAGGAGGCTAATGGTTCAAGTTCAGTGGGCCCAGAAACAAAGACCTTTTATTCATCTCAAACATCTGAACATTCATTAAACTGTCAGGATGAAACATAGTTGGATTTTTACGTCCTGTGTTTCTAATTTGTAAAATCATGTAGATGTAGAAATGACCCTTTGAGGGGCTCCTATCATGTCATATTTTACAGCGAAACAGCCACATTTTATTACAATGCCAATAAGAGGGGAATGGAGCAGGGTGTTCACATCCGATTGGACCATTTAGATGTTTGCTTTGTTCTTTGTTGGAGCAAGAACTGCTCACTTTATGACCTCATTCATGCGCTCCGATGCTGTCTGATGCACTGTACCAGCAGTCATAAAACACTGAGGACTTGTAAATACATTTTCAAGTGTCTTATGGACGCTCTGGACAAGTTATAAAGTGACTGATGAAGCTTTTAATCCATTATGACCACCTGTACCCACCCCCATCAAGGAGGACTTACGTTAGGTTGAGCCCCTGTCGTTGCCTCATAAAGGAAATCCTATGACTCTGGTGTTTCTGGGCTTCAGAGAGGCAGTTCCAGAGTGTGTGAGCAGCAGCGAGGAAGTCCTTGTCCCCCTGGTCCAGTCGTTAGTCCTGGTGTCGGGAGGGCATGAGGTTGGCGTCAGCAGACCTGAGGGTTCGGTCGGTGCAGGATCTCAGCATGAGGGATCCAAAATGGACACGCTGGAGGATGCGGAGCCATCTGAGGTTGATGGACTGATGGACCATGAAGATCTGCTTCTGTAAACTTAACCCTGTTGAGTATAATGCATTCCTCTGCAGAAGTCTGGAGTTCTTCTTTTGAACCAGGCGTTTTGTTTTGCTGATGTTTAGGGTGATTCTCGCTCGGATCTTTATCAGCTGTCATCTCTGCTCTCTCTAACGACTCATCTCACGCAGTCACTTGCTTTAACATCCTCCCATGAGTCATGCAGTGCGTGGGAAGCCTGCGGGAGATGTCTCAGACCTTCTCTGGAACAGCGATCACCGTCTCTGTTGCAAGAACAGGAAAGGACTCATCCTTGGGAGGATTCTCCTCAACGACACCCCCCCATCACAGTGAGACACAGCGGACGCTCTGGTGACGGCCGGGCTTGACAGAAATCAGTTCAAGGTGCTGGTCTGAGGTCAGGGTTGGGAGAGAGAGCCTAGAGGGGGTCAAAGGTCAGACTTTGATGCAGGCCGGCCTCAGCCTGCAGTTTGATGGGGCAGTCCAGGTCTGGGAAAAGGGGGCGACGATGAGGCCGGCTGGAGTTACTGCTCCAGCTTAATGTGCGCGTTGGGAAGACGGTATATGGACGCCTATATTTGTGAGCGCGCCGGGGTCTGGGAGTTACACCCCACCGTGCGTTTGATGACTTCACAGGCTGAGAAAGAGCACCTGCTGAGAGCTTTTAGTCGGACGCAGAAAGCATAGAGTGACCTGACACAGGCAGGTGGTGGGAAATATGGGGAGAGTCACCGTGAGAAAATGTATTTGTCAGAGGTTGTTCTGTTTAGTTTTAAAACAGAACATCAGAGAAACGACATAACGAGGAACGGAGTCACCCGTCAGCATTCAAATTCATAAAATACACTGATTAATTGATCCTAATTTAAACAGGATTGAAAATTAAACCCACAAGCGAGGGTTTGAACCATAAACTGTACTAGTTTATAAAAAAAAGGACGAATGCTGGACTGTCTTAAAGATGTTCAGTAAACTTTCTCGGCCTCAATCAAAAGAAAACAGTCAATGACTTGGCCCCACCTCTGCATAAGCGAATGATTAAAACATCATTGCAGCTCCGCGGGAGGACAAAGTCGTCCTTCAGGGGGCGAGAATGGGGAACTTTTCCACAGCTAAGAGTTTGTGGAGGCTGAGGGAGTGAGCTTTCACAAATCATGGCAATAAAGACTGCAGGCTCCAAAGTTACCCAACCAAGTGGCCATTGAAGAGAGCGCCGCAGCCGAGTGGAGGAGGATCAGGGAGGGTAAAAAAAAAGGATTGCAAAGGAAGGGAGGAGAGAGCCAGAGAGGTGAGTGGAGCGATGTGTGTTCATACCTCCCTCTGACCTCCCGTTCTGCTGTCAACAAGCAATAATCCGCGGAGGATGAATATGCAGGGAGTGGCTCCGTGAGGAGGGGAGAAAACTGCGGGGGGATATTTTTTGATATTGTTTGGCACGGCTACAACAAAAAGATGCTTATAGGGGCTCTGCAGGGATTATGAACGTGATTCATCATCCATCCTGCAGTTAGAGGACCATAAATTAGGATACACCTACAGATCCTGTTCAAACAAACTATTCACACGGTAAAAGTAGAAGAACAGGGTTGGAATTTCAAAAGTTTCATGGGACAGTTGCTCCTTTGGTTTAAACTTGAAACAATGTTTTTGCTCCGGAAACCAGCCTGTTAAAGGGCTTTACTCTGGTACAATTTAAGCTAATTCTACTTTTATGTGAGTAATTTCAGTCGATGCTACTTTACTTTTAACGTCATCTATTTGGCAGCAGCTTAAAACAGCTTAACATACATGTGGACACATTTTTGAGTAAAGGAAGTGATACCCAATAAGTCTCTGCATGATTCATTTGAGCATTTTGATACCTATTTTACTTTATTTTGACAGAACAGCTGGAGAGATGGCAAAAAAAGGGGGGATATACAGGATTTCCTTCCCTGGGGAGCCCCAAATGAAAGGAGAATTCTGGTATTTTTCAACCCCAGCCCTTTTTTACAAACTTTGATGGTCAAGAACTTCTCAAAATACACATATTCTTGAAAATGACTCTAGCGTAGAGTTTTGATACTTTAATTCTGGTGTTCAGGGAGCTCAGTGAGTGACAGAAAGCAGAAACATGATTTTTTTCAATTGTTGATTGAAAACAGGCAGGTTTTCACTTCATGTTAAAAAGACACTTGGAAAAACAGTTTGAGTTTAGTTGGTGATGAAAAAGTGATTTATTCCCGACGCACTGACGTGACCTGTGCTGGTGCATTGTGTAGCCTCGTCCAGCCGTTTATCTCCATCCTCCTTGTGTATTTAAATCCATGTTGTCCCTTTGTCTGTGTCACAGCCTCGTTTGTGTTTCTCTGTGATTTCTGTCCTTCGTCTCTCAGCGTTTACCTCCTGTATGTTATGTATGTATCGTTCTGCCCTGAGTTTGACCCTTCTGGATTTTGCCTCAACCCTCAACCCTGTGGATTTGTTTGCTGGTTAGATTGACATTCTGGTTGTGACCCACACCTGCCATAGATCTGAACTGATCCCGTCCTGTCCACATCCTATCCCAATTCTGAGTCTTTCTGGCACATTTTTACCTTTACTGTCAGATGTGTTTTTGGAGTTTGGCATCTTCAACTTGACTAAATCATCAGGAATACTGAACGAAAGGAATAAAAGGCAATATTTTTAATGGAAAACATGTCTGACAGAGTGGGGTTTGTTTTCCAATCGATGGAGAAAAGGCTCTGAGGCTGACGACTGCTTTCACTTTGGATTATTAATATCGCAAGGAAACAAAAGCACAGTGAGCAGCATCTTCAGCGAGCCTGGAGGGGAGGCGCTCCAGAGAGATGAACACTTTTTGAAATGCAGCTTTGATTAAAACAAATACATGTTTATCATATGCAGTGACTGGGCCACATTTCTTCCAGGAAGAAAACTATCCGACTTCCGACTGTCTCAGGCTACTTGTCATAAAATCTGGAGGACCCAGATACAGATTACCCACGGCTGGGCTTAATACAGCATGTCGATTAAAAGGCATCAAAGCAGGAAGAACTGGTCTCAAAGTGCTCCGAATGTATTATACATAAATCATATAAAAAACACATTAAAACAGCATTTAAAAAAAAAAAAGAGTATGCAGCCAAGATTATATAAAATACAACAGGGGCCTACATGATCTCCTCCCAGGTGATCAAACTTTAGTGTCTGAATGTAAAACCTTTCTGACAGAAAGCTGTTACAACACGCAGCAACTGTTCAAAAAAAAACTGCTTGATTTGCTTCCGGAAAAGCTCCTGTTTTTGACCTTTGAACAATCCATCAACTCTTCCTCACATTATACAAGAATTAATTCAAAATATCCAAGATATGTGTGCGTCCGTGACATCTTTCGGACTGTCTGTACCCGCTTTCCACCATCCAATCACAAGCAGAGCTCCACTTTTATTCATTTAAGGAGAACTTAGAGATTTTAGTTTGGCCCAATTCCTTCCCAATGTAAAGGAGGAAGAGCTTATGACCTATACTGGAGCCAGCCACCAGGGGGCGTCCATCTTTGTTTTTATCTTGGGGGAGTTTTTCACCCTGCAGACAGCAGAGTTTCTCGTCTCCTTTCACAGTCCATCTTCTGTCTTTGAAATATAGAACAAAACGTGTGTATTTGACTCTGTGGTTTGATCTCGTATCCAGAGGTATCGGACAGCGCCGTCATCGGCCAATCAGGCGCTCACTTGCGTGATATTAACTCTAAATTAACCATGACTCAGTTCAAAGTGATGGGTGCTCCACTGGGGGGAGATGTTTGATGTGCACGAAGATGCACGACTCTGAATGTAATGGATCTCATTTGCAGTGAAACCTTCATGCAGATTTACAGCTCGGAGCCGTGAGAGCGTTCGTCCCGGTGCCGAGAACAGGGAAAGGTCCTCCCAGCGACACACTAAAATCAGTGGCACTGCCCTGTTTCAGCTTCTGAACTATAGCTATTCTTGAACACAATGGTTCAAGAATAGCTTTGTTCCTGCTGCGGCTTCATTACAGTTATTTGAATGTCATGCAGGCTTTAACCTTGGTTGTATTTTTATTCATTGATATTTCCCTCTCCTTTCAAATGCTGATTGGTGGAGCCTCGAGCTCTCTTATCCAGTTTGAGCTTGTTTTAGTGATTCTTTTGTTCCATTGTGTCCTTTCCATTGGTTGTTTCATTGTTTGTCAAATCTACAGGTACAACTAAACAAACCTGAACCTGTTACCAGACACTGTCAGTAACATTCTGAGCCTCGTTAGCGAAAAAAGGATTTATTTCCCACGTTTTGAATCGCTTCCGTGCTTTCGTATTGTGTAACCTCGTCGAACTAAGAGGTGACTGAACTCCATACTGGATTTATTTTCAAAAGAAGGTATATTATCGTGACATTTTAGAGCCTGAATGACCAAGAAATGGGCCTTAGGTTGAAAAACACCAGAGTCCCCCTTTAAGGAAGCTGAAAACATGCTACATTTTTGCTGTTTTCTCACTGTCTTTGACGTCCACGCTGGCCATCTTCCTCTCACAGCTGGACACAGAAAGTCCTGTCCAATCAATCGTCCCGATGAGAGCTTGGGATGACCCCCCTCCCCCAGCAGCAGAGAACAACTCTCTCTCTTTGTTCTTTAGGTCTCTCTGAGTTCCATGAGGACAACTGCCGACTGGGCACTTTATTTCTTCATAATCGTGCTTGTGCTTGTTACTTTGAATCCTTACAAACACATGCAGTATTTGTGCGTTGGATGTGTCTGTGCGCGTTTACACATTGAACAAAGGGGCCACGGGCCTCCGTACAACACATCGATATGTTCAACAGCTGCATTTGCTGCTCCCTGCAGACTGACAGCGTCTCCTGTTTTCACACACGGTGCCTGCAGCACGGCTTCATGTCTTCATGAGGTGTCTTTTTAATGTGCATTCTTCACGTATAATTCCCCCGACAGTAACTCTCGCTGTCGCGAGCTGCACAAAGTTATACGACGCCGTTAAAGTGGCCGACAGCACAGAACTGTTTGACTGCGGAACATCTGTCACGACGGGGCCTTTCTGACGGTGCCGTAGGGCCAAATTAAAGTGATTGACCGGACGAGACGAGAACGAGCTTCTTTTTGATGGGTTAAGGTCACCGGTGTGATGTGGGAAGGATGGAGAAGGATGTCAGCGTGATTTTTGTGTTCCAGTGTGGGATTGTGCCGTGTGAAACGTGTTTCTTACTGTGCAGAGGCCATGAACTGTTGAAGTTAACCAGCACTGCTCCCAGCAGACCGCGCACGGTCTTTAGTTCAATATTGTCAGGCTATAGCTGCCTTTACCCAAAACAGTGACTAAAATGAAAACTTAGGTCTACACAGTGTCACTTTTAATATTTTAAATGCACTTATGTTAATAATGCGCTCCAATGATGATTCCGGTGTTTTCAGTCCGGCTACTTTGGTAAACTACTGATAGCAGCTGATCTAATGATAATATTGGGACACGGATCACATGAACAGTATAATCACTTTGGTTGTCCATAATTAGGCCTTAAGCAGGAAAAAACATTAAAGTGCCACCAGAAATTGCCAGGAAAAAAAAGAAAATGAATTGCCGCTGCAAGGGTAAATTTCATCTGGATCCTGATTTTACAGTCGTTTCATGCGTATGCAAAAAGTTTCCCTCATTCTAGAAGTTTCAGATGGGCAGTATGTGACCTACAATCAGAATTTAGGCATAGCTTTAAGTATAAAAGATCACCGTTTGGACAGGACAGGTTTAGTAAGTTATTCAAAAAAGTTACTCTAAAACAGATCATTGACTTGCAGCTTCATGCGGTCTCCCTGGGTGAAACTCCACATTTCTGTAATTAACTGATTAATTGATTAACCCTCCTCCAAAACCACCTCCAAGTGCCAGCAAGAGAAAAGTAAATGATATGATCCGACAAAATTCAAAACGAGTAAAGACACTGGCTTGTTAGTCACACCATGAAAACAGATTCACCTCTCCTGCTGTAGATTCACAGCAGAGCACCAAATGTGCGTTAACCTGCAGATCAGTTCCTAATAAATGCACGTTGTTCTCTAGTTTGTGTCACATTAGTGAAAACGTGGATCATCCAGCTGTTTCAGGAGAACCACTCTTTACAACAAAACCGCTTATTTATGACCCCTTTAAAAGATTCACGAGCGCAGCAGAAAAGCCACAGACGTTTCCAGGCACAGAATTACAATAACGGTACAACCGAATACTGTCGTCATGTAGATTTAGAAGAATAACAGTCTTATCTTTTAATCCAAAGGCCAACAAGTGAATTAAATGTGTAAAAGATATCGCTGCGCTCTGCATTGTCCCACCCAGCCCTTTCTCTCTGTTGTGGTACCACTTCTGATGAGACGAGCCCAAATGATGCTGACTGGGTTGATTATAATCAATATCAGTCGTTTAGACCTGTGATCAGCTGAATTTGTCATGGAAATAATAAGCATTTCCTTTAATAACAGCTAACTTTTCAGTAAAAATGGGAATCACTAAACATTTTATCTGTGTATTATCGCAGTTTCCCCTCAGGGGAATAAAATATTCTGTCTCCTCAGTGTTTATGGCTCTAACTGGTCAAACGCCGCTCGCCCTCAGAAGGAAGTGGCCGTGTAACAAACAGCGTGGGCGCTGCATACTGGCCTACTTCGCTCCATTAGGGCGTCCGGTAAGAGTACCTGTGCGGCGGAAACAACGAGCTGCGGCTCATACAAGCAGTATACGGGCCGGCTGGTATTTCCCAGCGGGAGGTTGGTCAGCTTGACCTCTGTTAAAGCTTCCCTTTCTGTCACCGACAGCCGGGCTGAAATAAATTGGCTTCGGTCTCTGTGGAGGAGTTTGCTGTTGCCGCAGAACCGGCGCCTGATTGGTAGAGCCACAGTCTTAGCAGGGAAGGTTTGCACGTGTGTGTGTGTGTGTGTGTGTGTGTGTGTGTGTGTGTGTGTGTGTGTGTAACCCTGACCGCAGAAAAGGCGGAACGTGAACTGCGGTGACCTGATGGAGCGATGCAGTGTGTGTGAATGTGTGAGAGCGTGTGGATGTTTGTGTTTGACCGTCTTGGTGAGAGGAGGGCTTGAGATGACCTCGACCTCCATGTCTACAGCGGTGTGTGTCTGTGTGTCTGTGTGTGTGTGTGTGCATGCACTTGACCTCCTCTTGCTGTGTGTGGGAGTGCGGAGGGAGGTATTGTTCAGGAAGCACAGCTGAGAGATTGCAGCGTGTGAACAATCTGCCCACACACCGCAGGTTTTATTTCCCGAGGTGTGGCAATCCCCATCAAAACTACACGCCAAAAACATGCAAGAAGCCCCCGAACCAAATGTTAATCTTCACCCTGTTGTGCTGTTTGGATCCTGGAAATGGAAATCTACACAACAATCGCCATTCCCACAGGTTTCTGGTGCTGGGAAGTGCTTGTGTGCTGAGAGAAAACAATGCTACATGTTGCTCTGGTTTGACTTTAGCTAACGTAGCCCTGTGTTACAATGTGTGTTGACAATACAGAATAATTCATTTACAATTTGAAAGGTGATTAAAAACAACACAGTATGAATGTACTACCATTAAAGTGGCCATATTTAACTCGAAGGCTTGCGAAATAAGCATCTATTTCAGTTTGTAATGGATAAACAAAGTCGTCCTCGTCTGGATTGGTTTCCTGTAAGCCATATTTTCACTGATCTATTCAGGCTGAGATCAGGCTGGAATTTTCACCCGATCACAAAGGTTTGATTCACGGCACAAGCAAAGCACGTCAGCCACTGCAGAACCAAAACAGGAAGATGAATCGTTCTCCGCGGTCACCAAAATCTGTTCCCTCGTCAACCCAATAAATTCAGCCTATGATTCATTGACTGGAACCAGAAGGGGGCGGGGCTTAAAGACAATAAGCTGTCAATGTAGCTACCTTACGTCTCTTTTTTTTTTTTTTTTTTGCTATTTGGTTGTCTGTCCAATGACACATGATTGTAAATTTTGCAAGCAATTTTAGCAAATTTTCTTTATGATGAAAATCCACCCAAATAGTAATCTTGTGAGACTCAACATGTACCGGAGGTCTAGATCAAAATATCAGCCAATTTAGTTCTTGAAGGAGACCCAATATTCCACCATGAACAAGCACATTGTGACATTGTGCAACAGTGTCAATGAAAACTTACTTTAAAGGAGACAGAAACCTCGGAGCAGATCCCAGCCGGATGCAGGCAGCCTTCTTTCTTGACCACTGCAGTTGAGAGACAGACAGACAGATTAATTTAATATATGCTCTCCTCAGGTAATATTATTAGAAGACATTATTTTTTTTTAATTCTACGCAGATGACACCCTGCTATTCTTAAACTTCAGGCACACTTTAAGGCTTTAAGCACACAAAAACCTGGTTTCCTGCTGTTATGCTCAGACAAACCTGAAGTTATTGTGCTGGGCCCAGAACATTTCAGAACTGCATTATTTAAGGATATATCTTCAGTGGACGGTATTACTCTGGCCTCTGGTGCCACTGTAAGTAATCCTGTTGTTTAGGAATTGCCCTTTAACTCCCATCTGAAGACATGCTGTTTTTCACTCAGGTATCATTGCATTAGTCTGCATTTGTAACTTCCAGGCTGGAAGATTGCAACTTTACATTATTAGGCTCCCCTAAAATGTTTCTAAAGACTAACGATTTAGCTTGGCTTCCTACGTTAATTTTTGTTAGCAAATTCGCTGTTAGAAGGAAGGTCAGTTCGATTTATGTGAATCACTGACGCTCCCGCTGGTCTTTCTATTGGACGTTTTGTTGAACCAAACTCCATTCGTATAAATAGGTGTTTTATGGTCGGTTGGTACATTTTCACTTTAAAACCTGGAGCAACACCGTCACAAAGACTATTTTCTGATTCACGCTGATCTGCAGGATCAGTCGGCACACATGGTCCTGTGAGTACCCGTCAGGTCCCTCAGTTGGACAATTTCAGTGTCTCTCTGGTCAGCCTGAAGCCACAGTTCACTTCTTCTACTGTCCTTTGCTCTTTGAGGAAGTTCGGAATTGTTTTGCTTTTTATTTGACATGCAAAATGTTAAACTGCAGCTTTCAGGCGTGCTGTCACCAGTTTTTCCAGTCTGGCACCGACACTTATACTCATCAAGTGGGTCTTCAACCAACCAGAAACATGGGGTTGTTTCCAAAATGTTGTGGCGAGCCACCTGATGCCTGCTGAGGTACTGTTTTCTTCTCTGTTTTCATCTCTGTTTTTCCACATGCGGTTGTTTTGATTGGAACTTCTTCTGCTTCCAGAAAACATTCACACAGCTGCTGTGATTGGACAGAAGCAATAGCTGACGAAAGAGCAAGAGGTGGAAAACCGAGAGGAGGAATTTGAAAAGACAAAGCGTTGGCCCGTCATTAATTATTCTGGAAACTGCAAACAACCCAAGTATAATGTTTTGGTTGGGAAATTATAAAAAATTAAACCAAACCAATTAGGGAGATTTGCTGGGGAAAAAACGCAGAGAGGAATGAAAGAAGCGTGTGAAGTCCTCTGAGAGCAGCGCAGGGTTGTCAGGGCTGAGATTCTGCTCATGCTCGCTGTCATAATCCAGAACTTTAAAGTCAGGGAAACTTTGAGCGGAAACTGCGAGTTTGACACACAAACTGCAAACTTCAGCCATGGGACTGAATGCAAATAAGGAAAAAATGTGACTCACCTCATCTTTAGCCCATCTGGCACCAGGCTGGCGAGAACACGTCGAGGTCAGCGAGTGTGTGGGCGGTTTCGAGAGTTCGGTCTTCTGAGCGAACGCTGGTCTGTTTACATCCTCACATCATTACAACACCTGTACGTGCACATCTATATGCTGAGTGGGTGTTCTGATCCGTGCGTTTCCATGGTTTTCCTGATGCATATTTATAGAGCGATGGGACAGATGGTGAAGATCTGCAGTGCATCTGCTTCATCGCCACGTTCCGGACCTCCGTGACTGGACTCTGTACGGTGCAACAGAGCCGGTAAACGGGTGTGAGTCAGGTGCAGACGGATTCTTGGACATTTTACACCCTCAGCCAGTGAGAATATGCATCAGACAAACTCAAATTAAAGGAGAGTTCTGGTATTTTTCAACCTCAGCCCCATTTCCCACACTTTGAGGATCTAAAATTGAACAAAATACATCTTTTCTGGAAATTACTCCCATATGGAGTTGAGTCACTAGGACCATTAGTTCAACGAGGCTGTGCACTGCGACGGCGAAGGACATGACGCACCATTGCCCCAGACACTGACTTTGCTATTTACGACAGACAAACAAATAAAGGTTGGAATAAATTTAGCTCACAAACATAAAACAGTGAGTCATTAGTGACTGATAGTGTCAGTGACAGGAAGCAGAAACGCATGTTTTATACAGAATCTTTACAGTGACTGACTGTGGGTATTTACTGCATGTTACCAGACGCTGGTAATGACATTATGAGCGTAGTTAGTGGTGGTTAGTGGTAGTTAGTGGTCATTTCCTGTGTTACATTGTAGAGACTTGTTGACCTGGACCTGACTTTGGGGGGGAAGCAACAGCAAAAACCAGGTGTTATGGCTAAGACTCTATGCTGCACTGTCAGGACCTTCTTAAACCATCCCAATGGGTTTGACCTAATGAATAAATGTTTATATATACTGGACTTATTGGGAAAAAACAAGTAACCCTTTTGTGTGGTTTTAGACCCTCAAAATTCAGGAAATTATTCGTAGGTTAAAACATACCAGAATTCTCCTTTAATGCATAGTGCAGAATGTGAAATAAAAGCTGAATAAAAGAAACTTAGCCATTAGCAACTGCTTCATAAAGCCATCCTACCTGGTACGAACTCAGGTCCACAATCAACTTTACATTTTTAACTCAAATAATCCCACATTGGCTTACATGAAATGGTCACTAATCACTAATACTGTTTGGTTTAAGCTGAATTAAGTACACAAGTACACACTTCAATTCAGTAAATTTTATGCAAAAATATGCACATAAAAAATGTCTTACATATAAATTCTATCATATACACTTTATGTTGAGTCACTGAGAATAATTTAAAGAATTAAAAATGCATTACTTTAACAGAAATACAAAAAACAGTTCAATTCATTTTTGAAAAGTTCCTATTCATCATATTATGTTAATTATTTATTAATACTGACTCAACCTGTTTTAAAAACATTAAATTGACCCTTACTTATGAAATAGGGATGCATGTGAAATGAACATGTAATTAATTAAAATTAAGTCGATATTTGAGTTCTGACTTTTGGGTGTCACATTAAGATAATTTCCCTCTTTATTAACTAGTAGCTACAGCCATACACATTTTGGAACAGAAAGTGGACACCGAAATGATGAGTGATGGCGGGAAGGTTGCGGCCCTGAAGCCCCACCCCTCTGTGATGTCATACTGACGGTGTCAAACTTGCTCTTTGTTTGTTTATTCAAACAACCTCTGATTGTCTGCTGCGTGCTGACAGGATTCGTGTTCACACTTTAATATTGTTGTGATTTAGGACTATTTATATGTTGTTTTCCTCAAACTCCAGGCGTCTTGTTTATTTATTTTTCCTTTAAAGATGCTCCTTTTACTGTTCATATTTGTCTGCTCACTGATCTTTGTCCTGGGTTTGAACAAAGTGAAGGAGGAGGAAAAAGCCGTCTGAGCGGCTGCCATTTTGGAGAGGGGTGAAAATCAAGCCAACCTTTAGTTTTAATGATATCCTCAATATTTCTCATCCAAACAATAACGGTCCTCAGCTGAAAGTGTGTCCGTACACTCACAGGACTCACAGATGCCTTTTATATTGTACTTTCATGCAGCGGAACTAAATTGGAGTCGTATATAAAAATGATTTACGTATTTCATTTGACCTCTGAAGACATTAAAAATGCAGAGACTCGGCATGCCGTGTGTTTTATTTTAAGGCTTGTTTTTCCTACAGATAGATGATCCTTGTTTGTTATGCTTTCCATGTGTGTTCTAATCTTATTTGCTGATCGTGTTTAAAAACGGAGCTCACGCCTTTGATACGCTGCTTTGGCGTATCCTGACACTGTTTGCTCGAGACTTTCGATAAGAGGAAACAGATGCACTGCGGGTCGAAGCATCAAACACGATCATTAAATCACTCTGTGTTATTCCTGGATCAGCCAAAGGTTTCGTATTCTGACTTAAAATATGATTAATAGCTTTCCAGTGTTTGTTTCTAGATAAAGGCGACATCGTGATAAATTAGTACAAATGTTATTTTGGGCAATATTTGCAAAATGAAAAGGTCACTTCCCGTCCTTCCTACTTAATTAGCTTGCTATACATTTCAAATATGGTAATTAATCTCTGTCCAGTGTTTTGCCAATGAAAGAGTTCATTTATGAACCAAATTACGAGATGAACACCAGCAGAACCCGACGGATTTCAGGGGACTTGACGAGATTTGAGCCAGCCTGGTTTTTGGGTTCTGGCAATGACCTAAACGTTTTTACCAGACCAATTTTAACCTCAACAGGATACTGTACCCTGGCACACCACAAAAACCCCCAGATCCCGGTCCAGTCAAGCATTCACGGGATGTGAAGGAACTATGGATGGACCAGGATCCGCTAATATCTCGTAGGCCATTTCCATCGGTGCTGGTTCCTGCACTGGTTCGGAGCTGGTACTGATTCTGGAACTAGTTCCCTGCATTTTGACAGCCAAAATAAAAACTGGTTCCAGACACACTGCTGGTGTAAGGACCGCTGATATCAGGAGTGAAGCGGATCAAGTAAAACCTTACGACCAGATCTTGCGTTGCGTGTTGTCTGTAGAATTAAGGAGGGATTTACAGAGAGGCGGTCCAACAATCAGCAGGGAAAGTGGTGACATACATAGTGATGTAAGATGTATTCGGTGACATAACGACGTGGCTCTGAGTAAACACAAACTGGTTCTCAGAATGCTCACATCTCACACCAACTCTGAACCGGCACCAGCGAACAATCCTTACTGGGCCCAAGGACGTGTACCCGGCACCCGCCGTATTGAACATGGCATCAATCTGTTAAACATGTTATACTGACTTTATGTACTTTACATTGACTTAGTTTTAGTCTGCCGCTGGTACTGGGGATCATCTCAGTTTGCCTGAGTCGGGTTTAAGATAGATTTGGTGTTTATATAATCTGCTGTGAAGTGAGACGGATAGATAGATTCTGCTGCAGAAGACCAGCCCGTTGGGCGGAAATTTTGACTCTTTTGACTAATTTCCCACTGACTCTATTCCGACATGCTGACCAAATATAACACGGCTATTCAACACAATCCCAGACTAATATTATCCTTTTTACTAACTTGATTTATTTAGTGCATGTAAAGTCTAGACTCCTTTAATTGTCACACTCACATTCACACACCCTGATGGCACAGGGAGCCATCTGTGCTGCCACCTGGTCACCATTCACACATACGCTCACACAAGCTGACTGCAGGGGCCCGGAATCGAACCGCTGACCCTTCGATCGGAGGGCGATCCGCGTGAAGAAATTACAGTTTAAGAGTTTCTGCTTTCTGTGAAACAGTTTAAACTGCAACTGTATGAACTGTGCCAGACCAGCGAACCCGTCCAAAATGTTGGATCCGAGCGTTTTGTCTAAATAAATTGCTCTCACAGGTTTTGGCCAATTTATCAGCATTTCAGTGGCCTTAAAAAAATGGCCTTTTAAAGATTAAATTTCTCTTTGTTTCTTCCTTTTGTCGATGTAATAATAATATTATTATGCAGGCCAGATGTGTGAGGGACCAGTTCTGTCACTCAGAACTGGTCCCTCACACCAGCGAGCATCAACAGGAACTGAAATGATGAGACTAAATACAGAGCTGATATGAGAACATCACAGCTGGGACATCTGGGTAAAATACGAACTGGTGCAGTTTAAATGTAGTAAAGCTCTCATAGGCTCCGTTTAACCATGAATAATCTACATGCACATAGCTACTGTTCGCCCTCCTTGGTTAATCTCATTTGCTCTGATTCGAGCATCCCGTTCTGATCCAGGTCATCTCATCCCAACATTTGGTCTTGTGCCCTTTGGGTTTTCTCCTGGGTCTTCTCCACGGAACCGTTTGGCACTGACGGCCGATGCGTTAAGCCTCCCTTCACTGTTGTTGGCTACGTTCAGGCAGAAAACATGTCGCTGGTGATGTTTGCTGAAGTCTAGGAAGAGAAACCTACCTGGTTGCGTTGGGTTCAATTTGGACACACGATGGGATCCCCTGGGTGAAAAACCCTCCACTCAAGCCTGTTGCAAAACACAAAGGCTTAATGCAAATTCAGCGTAACATCAGCATCAAAGGGTCAAAGGTTAACATGTCCACGTGGTGTTTTTAATGTACACACATCATGACTGAAAACTTCAAAACGAATCCTGATGACTCGCGGGGGTGGGGCTTAATGTCGTAGAGAGGAAACTTTTCATTCAGATGCATCAACCTTGTACAAGTAGCTCCGCCTCTTCTTCCCGGAATCCGTGTCTGGTTCAAACATGTCCGGCTGAATTACTCGATTTTTTACAACTTGCTACTGTGCAGCGTATAGTAGACTCGTTTAATTGTCAGAAGATGACAGAGCAGGTAAACTCTGACTCGCTCCAGGGGTGGAGCAATGCACCGAGAAAGAGTTGAACACTCGTAGATTCAGTCATTTGAATCAAACTGGTATGTGGCATCACAAGGTCATTTTAAGCAATTTAAAAGTAATCTCAAATGTGGTGTTCGCAGATGTAATACTTAAATGTATCCATGAGAATGTTATTTTATATCGTTTATACTACATTTTAGCTATAACAAGACTGAGTTGATAAAGCTTTTCTTGCACATCTTAAATCTTACAAACCCATCCAAATAATGACTTGTGGGAAGGTCCGTTTACAGCTGCAGCTCTCTGTGAGGGTGGTGGTGCGTCCGTCATCTGGTTAATCTGGTGGGTCAGCACTCAAACAAGTGATCTGCTCGATACAACCGGCGTAAGTTCAGGATTCCTGTCAGTCTTCTCGTCCATGTCACAGTAAAGTTGATCTTTGAGTTTTCAGGTCTGAAAACAGCTTCCTCATTTTTATTATGGTAATATTTAGTCTAAATCAGTCTTTCAATCATTAAAAACTGAGCAAAAAGTTGCTTAATAGCTTACAGTGAGATTAATCTTTGACCTTCACAGTCCATGTGGGTGTTTTTGCCAAATTGTTGAAATTCCCTTCAGGTGTTCCAGGACTTGGACAGACGGTCAAGTCTCCTGAGCGGAGGCGCTATCACGCCCCAAAAGATGTTTCCTCCGAGCATCCAGGTGCACGTTTCCAACAACGCTGTCTCACTTTCCAACCGCCTTTACCATTGACAGGAAACATGTGACCCCCCCGTGCCACTAAATCACCTCTCCAAGGTCACACCCGAGCTGTTCTCTCATAATTACCACTGAGGTAATTAGTTTCCACAGTCCAAAGTCTGCGGCGCCTCTCCTGCACACCTTTACTCCGTCACCTGGGCCCTGCCAAGGAAAATGAACGGCTGTGTTCGCTGGGTCGACGGGGCCCTCCTGATCTATAATAAGGCCCCCTTCGGAGCGGCGCCGGATTTGTGTGTGTGTGACGCCGAGAACAAGGAACATTATAGCGGAACTTAATGATGTCTCTTTCTTTTCCAAAGACAGTAGCACAATGTCAGCGGTGGGAGAAAATCATTAGCCTTCACACACTTAATGAAAGTCAAAGATTAAGTCAGCCGTTCTTAAGAGAGGGATATTATTCAGCCCACAAACTCCGGGCGTCATTAATAAACCTCTCCCGACGCGTTCTTCTCTCTTTTTTTCTTCTCTCGGCCACATGCGGGTACTCTCAGTCTGTTGCAATTCTTTTCTTTTTTACCCTCCATCAACTTTATGGAGAAGAAAAGACACTTTGCCAACACAAACAACAACACAAGCTCTCAAACAGAGAGCAGCTGGATTGGAACTGTACCGCAAACTTTAACTGAATTTTCCAAAATTCAGAAAAAGGAAATGCACGTTTAATGTACAGGCGTTTCTATCCACTAACTTAACAATGGAGTCATTTTCTTTAAAAAAATATGTATTTTATTGAAGTTTTAGATCTTCAAACTGTAGGAAACAGGTCTTAGGTTGAAAAGTAACAGAGTTGTCCTTCAACTAATGTTCCTGTGTTCTTAAAGTTGCTGCGTTTCCTTTTCTGTTCCTTGTGTTTTTCTTGGTAGTTTTGCCTCTAGTGTTTTCCAAACTCAGATTTCTGATATGACCAACATTGAGCACACGCACATCTGGAATATCTAACCTGAGCCCTGTTTTATGCATTTAATATTCAAATGACGAAGTCATCACACTCTGCCTCAAGTGTTTCGTCTGCATCTGGGACCCATTTCACAGGCCGCCTTCGGCAGAGACCGCGTCGCACAAGACGTGCAGACGCTTTCATAAGAAGACTCGTGCTGACTCATGATCGAGCCCCTCGGCCTCCCAGCGTCGCTGCAGAGCCTCAGTCCGGCTCAAACGGGTCCAGAAACATCTGTAACTCCCAACATCTCCGCTTACGTTCGCTTCAGCGCTGTTTTTTCGGCCTCTTTCCGTCACCTGCGTCCCGTCTCGCACACACACACTCGCGGCCATTTCTAATGTCCGCAGCCATCTGTGTCCACCGCCATCAGGCCCAGTGCTTCCTCATGAGAAGCTGATCCTATCTGCGTGGGCTGACAGTAATGTTTACCTCCCTCGGAGCACTGCAGCCCCGCTCCCTCGTCTCCCACCGATAATTCACTTAATGATGGCAGCTGCGCTCGTAAAGAGCCAGTGATTAAGGACAGAACTCCCCTGGTATAAACAAACTTTGTTTAGGCATCGGAGGGGCTTTATGAGTTATCGACTGCCCTTCCTCCGTAACCTCAGGGCAGCGCCACGTGGCTGAGGGGAAGACATCGATTTGCGGCCGTCACAGTCCGTCGGCGGATCAATGGCGAGACACGGGGAACACGGGTTTCCAGCGGTCACGGCCAGATCCTGCGGACACTCTGAGGTCAGTTCGCAGTCTGCCAATACGCGTCAGTCAACACTCGCAGCGCTCCTGGGAGACTGAAGCGCCGCTCCGACCGAGCTGGTTCCGCCCAGCAGCAGCCCATTAGAGATGCCAATATCCTCCAGATCGCCGTTGGGCTCTGGGTACTGATGCAGAGGAGCATTTATTAGGTTTCTCTTTCCCATAGAAATATTCAGGACACAAGATCAATGGAACGGTTCAAGTGGCCACTCGGTGTCTCTCTTTAATGACCTCCAGGGCAGATGGCGCTAACGAGGGCAGCGACTCTTCTTTGAGGTGGGGGGGCGTCGATGAATGTCGGAGATGCTCGCGGAGGCCGAATCCTCGTCTCGTTGCTGACAGTCAGTCACTCACACCTGCGCCGCCGTCCGTGTCTGTCAACAACGCAGGTCGAGTGAGATCTGCTGGTTCCCTGCAGCGACTCCCAGCCGGAAGGACGACAGGAAGGTCCGTCGGCAGGGATGCTTGGAAACATTAATCACTTCAATTGCTGATTTGACTAAAAAAAAACACATACTGAGTCAAATTTGTGGGAAAATGAGGTATGTAAAATGTGCAAGTTGACGAAATGAGCGTTTTATTGAAGAGCCATGTCATAAAAATCCACAATTCTACTTCAAACCTGCACAACAGTTTCTCATTTTTGTTCTCTCTCTCTCTCGCTTTCTCTTTCTCTCTGTGGGTTGTGAAAATTACTGGGTTTAAAAAAAATGGGGGAAAAAAACCAAAACAACAAGAATGTGAGTAAAAAGCTGAGAAAGCCATAAATTATAAACATTTGAGTTGTCCACGTTCAAGTGATCACGTATACGTTTTCCCTACCTGCCCGACCACGTTGAGGGTCAGAGGGTGAGGTGGGGGGGGGCCGGCGTCACTGCCCCCACCCCCCCCAGGAACAGTTTAATTAAAGCATGTCGGCCTAATTAGCACATACTTACAGTTCTTAGCATGAATTTTCACAGATTTCAGCCTACACACACGCCCCCCCAAAGAAAGAAAAAAAAAAATCACGCTGCGACCAATTATTCACTGTGGTTTGTGCTAAAAGGATTCTCTTCTGTAACAAAGCTGCTCGCCGTGATGCATTCAGTGATTATTGAAGTGTTTCTGGCTGCCGCCACCGTGGAGTCCCAATGAAATGCACTCGTTTGGCTTCAGCTGGGAGAAAGTCTTTGTTTGTTGACATTTGTTTTATCATCAAATCAGCGATATGTCAATGTTTATTCCTGCGTCTGCTGGACCGAAGCCAGAAACCGCTGGCGCTCTTTAATAGTGAACAAGGAAACAAATCTCAAATAAAACTGTGTGCTTATTTTCATTTAAACAGTGAAGTTCACCTCTACAGTCAGAGCCTGAATAGATATACAGACATACAAATTACATTTAAAAATGTAGATCAAATATAAAATAGTGGATGGAGCATCAGTTCAAACTTCATAATTCTACACTCAGAATCAGTCTGAGAGACCTCAGGTCCACCAAAAAGGTTTCACAAATCATAAGATGACCAGTACGGTGTGTAGTCTACTTCAGGTCTTATGAAGAACAGTCAAAAAATGAGAAGAAATGCAAAAATCTCACTGATATCAGCTGACGCAATCTGAACGTTAGTTTTAACACGCACACAAAAGCCAAATATGAGGTTAGTCTAAATGTGAGTTAACTGCAAACTGCAGTGGCTCTGCTGTGTGGTTACTGGCATCTAACCGGTGAGCTCAAAACCACTTTATGAGTTCAGGCACATTGCCCCAAAAAGCTGCAAAATATGCAAATAGACGGAATGCAATGATTTGCAAATGAACCATGTTTACCAGTTTTCCTGAGCCCGTGTGGAAATGTCCTTTATATCATGTAGAAAAGACAATGAGGGCAAACATTGCATATTTTTTACTCTATAATTCCTAATAAAGAGATACTGCCTGGAAATGCTTCGTCTCTGCGCACCAGCAAAGTTTCCATCCATGTTTGTTGGCAACAACGTTACACACGAGTACAGTTTGGTCACATGTTGCAACAACAATCACAACGCTTTAGGACGAAATGTGAAACGTGGATTCTTCACACACATATCGTAGCGCTTAGATATAATACCTTAAATCTTCGCTTCATTCGTATTGTTTCATGCCTTTTTATTTGGCTGTTTCGTTTTCCTGTTTGCATGAGTGCAGCAAATTAGCATCTGCTAGCATCTGCACAATAAGTATTGTGATACTTGCATTGGACAGCTGTTTTCGTTTGGCTGTGTATTTTCTATCTGTCACTATTGAATAATTAAATCCAGCAGCACAGACAATCTTTTCAATCAGCTCCAGTTGTATCACATTTTAGTATAATTAGCGTAGGAGTCCTTCAGTCATGATGAATCACTTCCTACAGGCTACATAGTTTTACTCTATGGGGTGTCTGCCCAGTGTATGATGTGAAACGCTGAACTATGTATCCCACAATGCACCGTAAGAAGTGATGCACAGCCGACGGTCGTTAAGTCAGCGGTGAAAACCATCATACAGAATTTGCAGAAGGAAAAATGCAAAAGGAGGCAGAACGGTGCAACGTGTCCTGCAAGTCTGAGTAATTATTTCAGTTTTCTTTCGATCGATCAAATGTTGAAACGCCATTAAAGCACAAATTACCGCACATTTTCATCGTGCCACGGCGAACGCATCGAGAATGGCGCTGGTAAAAATGGCCAAGTAGAGTTCTAAAGTGAAAGAGTTCAAAATATACCCTGACCTTTGACCCCTGACCACCAAAGTCGAGTCAGTCCATCCGTTAGACGGAATAGACCAAATGTGAAGAATTTCCATCAAGGTGTTGAGACGGATGGACGGACCAGCTGAAAACACTTTTAGCCTCATGTAGCTTTGCAGGGGAGCAGTTTTACCATCTCATCTTCAGCAGCGTTAAGGATTGGAATCTTTAAAAGCATGAAAATATTTATGAATTACATAGTTTCTTGTCGATGGTTGATGGACAAAATACGTTTCATGGTTTTTGAAGTTTCCTTTTTTGTGCTTGTGAACACATTCAGAGTTCTTAAAAGCATTTAATGTAGTTGTTAACCTGTTAACCTTAATTTCTTCGTCTCTGTTGTCACATGTTTACGTTTCGACACATCAGCCGCACCTACAGACCAATGGGAACAGTTGGCTGGAACTCTTTTCAACAGTCCTTGTGTGGAAGAAAGAGTTTGAGATAGACGGAATGCTGCCGGTCCCTCCTCGCCGCTCTTCTCGTCTGGACCGCCATATGCTGCTCCTGTTGTCGCCGCGACGGAAGCGTCGCTCCAGCGGTGATGTGGCGAGAGGCAGCAAGCGGCGAGCCGACGCTCCAGAAGCTGCAGGATCTCAAGCATTGATTAGCATCTGTTCCCTCCATTCCTTCCTCATCTCCATATGTTCTTCTTCTTCTTCTCCTTTGCTGTATTTTTCTTTCCTTTCGCTCCCACCGCCGTGCCCGGTATCTCACATCACCTTTGCAGGTAATTAGACCCCCCACGGCCACATTTAGACCACAGATTACTAACAGACCTTTAAAGGGTGTTAATAGTCGAGCTTTTATTCATCCTGCCATTACTTTTAGTTCCCTTTAATTTGTGCTGTTATCTCATCACTTTAGTTTGCAGCCTCACTGAAGCAATGACCTTCTTCTGAAAGCCAAGAAATATTTCCCCAAAGCGATAATCACATTAGACTAAGTGCTGATGACCATTTTTTTTTATTTACTGTATACATTAGTCATTGGACTTTTAGTTGTCCGGCCCTTTTTTCATGGAACAAACTTCACATGCAGTAATTGAGACCTGATTAAAATCAAGCCTCCAGGCCACGAGAGCGCTCCATCTAATGGAAAAAAACATGAATGTGAGGCGCACGCCTGCTGCAGACGTGCTCTCGGGCTGGAACGCTGATTGAGTTCATGTTGGGGTTTTTGTTCTCATCACGCAGCATCATTTGGTGCCCACGTCCGACAACACTTTTAGGAAACGTCCCCCTTTGAAGCTCTTATCTCCTCGGACATCAAAGGCCTGCGTCCACTTCCGCAATATGTCTCAAGGAGCGCTTTGTTGCATGTCGCTGCAAACACACGTGACGGCTGCAGCTTTGGTCTCAGGAAAAGCCATCCCGCCCTTTGGGGAGGATGGCAGTTTGCCATCCCAGCAGTTGAGAGAACGGTGACCATCAAAGTCGAGTCAAGTCGAGAGTTTGCTCATTAGTTGAACTGTTGAATACAGGCCTTT
>KV751321.1:1192420-1217927 GCA_001698575.1 Mola mola | reverse complement strand
GATTTAAAGTTAGTGTGCATGAAGTTCTGCCAGGCTCCAGAGGGACTGAGCAGCACTCTGGTCCATGCACGTACATGCAGGTATACTGTGTGGACTTAAGGTGCTTTCACTCTCCAGCCACTTGTTTCTTACTGTGCCAGAGACCGGTTGTTCTCCTCTCTCCCGCCCGGCCTGTACTCGATTACCTCCTGTAATGACGCATCACGTTGGGAGAACAGGACTGAAACTCTGCTGACTTTGTGGTTTATTTAGAGTCTTTCAGTTCAGATATGTCACGCTCACATGCACGGATTTATCGCTTGTGCAACGCTGCGGTTGATTTCTGCAGAAACAGCAGGGGGAGTCAATCAGGTCTATTGTCTTGTCCGTGTTGCATACGTGCGCTTGTGCTCGTGCGTGAGCATCCCTACCATGCTGAAGACGCCTTTCCCAACTGTTCCAGAAACAAATAATCGGGATCCTGTGGGTGATATGTGTCTGGGCAGGTAGTGTGGGTGCAGGCTTTGCGTTTAACCACTTCTAATTCCACCTCTGATGCGCCAAATTAATGTGCAAACTCTTTTTATTTCTCACAATTGGTAAAAGGTATAAGAAGCATAGCCCTTGCATTTGTCATCCCTTCACACCCACTCCAACCCCCTGAGTCTGGGAATTTACCAACAGTTGCGCATTCTCCTCAGCTATAATTTAGGTTTAAGACGTCTCAGTCAGCAACTTCTAACAGCAGTTACGAATCATATTGTTGATATGATTGGTTGTGGTTGATATGTCACATTAAAGGAGAATTGTGGTATTTTTCAACCTAACCTAAAACTCAATCTTAATTTTGGAAATTTACTCCAGGACACAGATCGGCCGATAGGACCGATTCTCTCAATGAGGTTATACGATGCGATGGCATGATGAACCTTTGTAAAAATGTTCTTTTTGCCACTAACTACTCTCAAAATGCGTGTGGTAAGATGGAGTAGATACCAACAGTGTCTTCTCTTTCATAAACATCGTGAAGCAGCGTGAAACTGACCCTTCAGTGGTTGACTGACCGTCAGTGACAGGAAGCAGAAACATTCGTTTGACATGGAATCTTTACAGGTTTCAGGTACCAGCTAGAGTTTCACTGTACACGAACCCTCACTCAGAGGAAATGTGGGAGGGTTTTTTTGGGAATGATACACAGTCTGTTCTGCAGTTGGTCTTTCAACGTGAATAAATGAGGTGGTAAAACATTATATGAATTTCTGTTTTGTCAAATTGTTTCAATAAAACCCAGTATTTTTAAGTAATTAAACAAAAAGTTGTTATGCAACTCCTGTCCCTGTCAGTCTGAAACGATCCTTTGATATCTCGTTTGTAAAGTCGAGCGTCATTATTTGGAATTCAGAGTGAGCTGCTCCTGACAGGTCTTGATAACAACTGGGCCTTCAAAAACGCTGCTTGGCAACACTTAAAAAAAAAAAAAAAAATCCCTCTGGTGATAGTTCAAATCTGTATTTATACAACCCGCATCTCTTCAAGTATCTCTCCCCTATCCTCTTCTAATCCCTTTATCTGGGAGATAGCACTCACTACAGTGACAGGTGAGCCTCCAGATGCGCCAAATACCCTTTTTCTTCGTCTCGCTCAGAACACGATAACAATAACATGGTTTTCCCAGTAGTTGGTGCAGTGTGTTACATCGAAGCCCCCACAGAGGATTATCTCTTTCTCAATACTGTATTTATCTTTCAACCCAAGCAGGTGCCTCGCGTGCACACCCTCTAAAAGGTGCACGCAAACAATATTACCACACACACCTGGCAGCAAAGTTCTCTCTCCAACTTCAAAGTACGAACATCAACTCCAGCCTGGTGCAAAAAACCCGACTTATTGGCAATGAAAAACGCCTGTTTTTGGCTCAGCCGGTGGTATTGTGGCCGGGACGCTGAGGCATTAAGCGGCCGCCAAAGGGTTAATATTGGAGGCTGAATAAGGCAATCTGCAGCTTTAACATACCGCTGAGGAGAAGAGAGAGTCTTGGCACCATTTCATGGGTCGGTACGTCTGCAGAAATTAGATTGGAAGCAGTTTTCTGTGGAATATCAAGGTGTGCGCAGGTGTATGCTGAATGTGTGTGAACGCCAGCTCAGCAGGGGACTCAATCGTCAGTAACAGCATGAGCACTTCAATTTATCCGCTGAAATACATCAAATTCAGTGCAGTCATTAAAGTAAAAGTGGTATAAAAATACCCTCACGGTGTGTTTTTTTGGCATCACTTCTTTGACTTGTGAATGTTTCAAATAGGGGTTGATTACATTTATTTTGTAAACAGTGTGTGGGGGTTGTTCTTCTGCTGCACGGCTAAATGCATGGGAGGACGCGCTTCCTTCTGCTAACATATCATATTCCACAGTTTCTGGAAACTTTATCCACACTGATTTATTTTAAAACATATTTCCTCAAATGACCTTTACTTACCTCGACTGCAGACAGCGACAGACCTCTGTTGGAAACAAGTTTTTATTAGAGACAACGTGACCTCGTGGGACAGTTTATGAATATTAGGCCACTTCACTGATCACTTCATATGTTTTTTCACTTCCTGCAAGTCTGAAAGTCTTTTTATGACTTTCATATTTGCAGGAAGTGAAAATGTCAGGTGACATTTGTCACCTTGGTTAGATTTAAAGAAAAGATATCAACATGATTTAGGTTAAAATCTGTTTATTTTTGTTACAAAGCTTTCGTTAAAACATTACTTAAGGATGTGAAATACGCAAATGTGCGATACTGGTCAATTCATTTGATTTCATGTGTGAGGGATGGTACACACTAACCTAATGTCAAGATCTAACCGTGCTGAGGAGACCCCCTGTTGTGCCGCCTCCCGTCGTGAATGTTCGTCATGGAAGACATATGCAGAGACAAAGACTGTAAACAGCATTTGCTTATTACCATGGCTCGCTCTACATGAAGGTCGATAGGAAGATATAAAATGCCACTGGTGTTGCCAGAAGTCGGCCTGCTGGCTGTGGAAGAAGAGCGGAAGACTCAGAGCAAACGCTGAAAGAGAAACTAGGCTAAATGGGTGAAATGACGGATTGTACAGCGACAGGTTCAAGGATCTTTGCCTCCAACAGCCAAAAAGAGTCAGCGAGGGAAGTCAATGCTGAAAATGCAAGACGCCCAGTAAAAAATAATGGAGTGACTGATCGTTGGCTTAACCCAAGTCGAGAGCAACTACCTCCTCCATTTCTCTCCATTACAGCATTATATCCTTTCACCAGTAACACCCAGAGACAAAATTTTTATTGAAATGATTTATTTTGTTATTAGGGCGACAGAAGTTCCTTACATTCCCAACCTTCACAACATCTGATTGTCTTTACCAGATTTAGCAAGTTTAAAAAAGTTTACATGAGCCCAACAGAGTTGTTTGTTCGTGTGAAAATCAACTTTGACCTTCAATTAAACAAAAGACCAAGATGTAAATTTTGTGTGTATTTATCGTACATGCATGTAAATCGTCCAGCTGATCTATTGATACCATGAGATATTTTATTCTGAAGCCAGTTGGCGAACTGAGTGACTAACCAGCCAAATTGAACGTTTAGCGTGGTTAAGGCCATATATAGTTGTACAACATTGCACAACGTATTCTCAGTTTCAGGTGTGTAAAGGTATCGGTGTGTCTCACATATCTAATATATTCTTAATGTTTAGTGAGAAAGTCTAGAAAAACATCTGAACTTCTGCCAAAAACAGCCTTTCTGGGCAGACCTCTTACTTTTCAACCTTGTCCAGTAAAACTTTGAAACTTTTGAAAACTGGTAAGACTTTGGGTGTAACTCATTGAAGTGTGGTTTTGAAAACCTGCAGAGAGGGTGAATTATCTCGGATCTGTGGCCTAATTACAACAGTCTGCAATGCAGCCTAATAACAGCGGACTGTGTTTTAGTCTTTGGCTGACCTGACTTTTGTTCTTGGATTTGCTGGCTTGATCAGCCTGAACATGAAAAGGAGCAGACTTTTAGTCTGCACTGAGCCAACTTCAGTTGTCAGGCCTTAATAAGGGGTGCTATCAACTGACCCACCATTCCAACCAGACAAATCCGATCTGTACAAGCATACACTTGAAGGAGACATCCAATTATCCGAAGGGTCAGGCCTCGCTCTTGAGGGTTGGATTTTTAGATTATGAGAGACAGGAGAGTCGCTGCTAATATGTGTGGGTTGGAACCTACGGCCTCTCTGTGTGTTGATTGTATCATCCACTGAAGCTGGTCAATCTCTGGGTCTCATTCCTGAGTGAGGTACAATGTATGACAGCTTGCCTTCAACAGTGATACCTGACTGAGTATGAAGACAAAGCCTTGAATTAACCCGTTGATCTCGTCATAAGCACTTAGCGCTGATCTTAAGAATCTGGGATGGAAGCGGCCAAAATGTCTACCTACCTGTCCCATTTGTTTATGCAACAACCTTAAAACCACCACCTATTATTGTGTCGGTCCTTCTCATCGGAACGAAACGTCTCTGACTGGTCAGGACATAAACTGGTGACCTCTGAGGGTGTGCTCTGGGTCCATCACTGTGACATCCATTGGCTCTTACGGGTGCAGGGTGGGGCGTCCGCTGTATCCCATGAATGATATCGGATGGGATCGGGATCTCGGGAGTTTGGAAGATCGATCAAAGCTTTGGGCTTTTCATATTTTGCAAACGATTCTTGAATAGTATTTGTGGTCAGGTGGGACACATTATCCATCTCGCCATTGATCACTATAATCAGTTGGTATACTTGGTCTGCCATAATGTGTAGAAGGGTGGGACACATCAAAGAAACATTCACATGAATTCCAGGAACCAACAGAAGATTTCAGTGTGACAAGATGATCACTGTTCCCTTCACTTGTCAGTGGTTTGAATGTTGTGGCTCATTGGTGCAGAGATAAACTTTAAGACAACATATTTTAGAGATCTCAATTCAGCAGCAGTCTTCTCTCTTTATTTGAAAGGGAATCTGTAATGGAAATCAGTTGATGGAGCAGAAAAATCGGAGGTTTGAAGATGGTTAATCCATGAAAACACAGTGACAAGGATACACAGTCTGACTATTTTACTATTTTAATTCATGTATGCTCTGTTTTTAACCTTTAGTAGTAGCAGAGTGCAGTCTTCACACGTTCTGACTTCCCAAAAGTCTCATCCAAAGTTTTTCCTTCATTGCAAACAATCTTTACAGCCTCCATCTGGTTTCTGGAGGCTAATTGACTGGTGATACATCACCGGTCGGCCATTTTAGACAAGACGTGAGGCGCTAATGTGAACAGCACAGAACGGCTCGATTCAAACGTATGAAATTAAAATCTGCTGCATACAAGCTGCAATATGGGAGAACATCAACAGTGACAGATGGTTTGATGATGGATGGCGACTGGAAGCTGAAAAGCTCAGAGCCAGTAAGCAAAGCTAACACAAGCCAAAATCCTCTTCCTTTAATAATATTCAACACAATGAACATATTTCGACTGAATATAAAAACTACAGAGAAAAAGAGCGAAAACACTTAGAGACCAGACCAGAGAGCAATTTAATTGTAAGGTTTGGTGCATTTTCTTTGTTTGGTATCCTTATGGCTACATGAAGCCACATCAAGCAATTTCCAAGAAAAGCACAAATGGAGTTTAATGGCACCAAATTTTCAGTGGTCTAAAATGTCAAAGTTAAAGACCACTTTTGTTGTCAGCCCCTTAAATCAAGCCTGAAGACTTTTTTCTGAACCAACATCCATCAGTGACAGAGAGAAACTGATTGTAGAGCCAGAGGTAACAATTTCTCGACTGAGGGCCGGCTCAATATTCCAGAATACAGCACTTTGTGTCTGACCGACTCTGCTCTTATGTCCTCGGTCTTTTGTCTCCTGTTTGTAAAATGTTCTTTGCACAGGCCAACATGCTAGAGCGCCTCAAACAGTAGAAACATACTGCAGCTTATAGGGATGAGCCAGTTCGTCCGTAAATGGATCTGCTTGAATAAATAAACCCCTTTTTTAATTTTCACAAAACACGTTTTTGGCCACGCCAAGGATCCTTTGTGTCAGCACAAGGAGGGTGGAGCCAGTGAGACACAGGAGAAACACATGAAGGTGATCACAGGAGGGAAACGTAAATCGAGGCCCGACAAACGGAAGAATAGAACCTTCAAAATAAAACAGGAAACTCTAAATCAGATGGCAGGGAACTTAAAAATAAAGCAACACAGGTAAGGGGAGAACAGGCGAAACAGGAAACTCAAACACTGCAATAAACACTACAATACAAATGCTTGAAGACCAAAGTAAAATATGAAAACTACAAACTCAAAACCATCAGGAAATAAAATAACTTCATTAGAAGAAACACAAAACCAGCATGAAACTCAAAAATCCAACAAAAACCCACAACAATGACAAAAGCAGTGATTTTAGACACATTGAGGACCCAAAATCAACACTTATGTTTACACAGTCATCAGTTTAAAAAAGGTTTTAAATGGTGTTATTAATGCACTCCGGTGATGTCCAGTTACTTATGAGCCTGAAGTCTCCTGTTTATGTACTGCTAAGTTGGTTAATCAACATGCGATCAGTCATTGTCTGTCCTCAGTTAAATCCTGCCATTATTTAGGCTCTCCTGAGCTGTCCGCCGACGCTGACAGCTGCTGGGGACGAAATGGACATTCTGACACTGTAGAAAGTCAAAATCGTGGCGATCCGGGGTTTTCATTGGACAGTGACGATGTGCTTCCATTGTGACACCCCGATACGTCTCCAGCTGTGCCGCCAGGTTTGCAGTAGCTCCCATTTGTGTGTATTCATGAGGGATTTTCGGGGATATACGCCGGATTACCACTCTTCTGGTGGGTCAATTTCTTTACACTTCAACTTGTGAGTAATTGTCCAATCGTGATCAAAGTAAACCATTTAGAGTCGACTTCTCTCTCTTTTGACCCCGTGCCTAGAGAGTCAACGCGGAGACCATTAGCTCAGTCTCATGTGGACAGCGCCCTCTGTTGGAAACATCTCCTGACTCATTAAGATGACGGTGCCTGTCTGGGATGTTTGCTGCAATTGTTTGTTGATGATTGAGGATATGGTTCAAATCACCAGCTGCACTTGATTTGAATTCAAAGATGGACGATAACATGCTACGTTATCTTGTTACATGTTGCATATTGTCGACAAAGACAAAAATTTCTGCTCCAACCAAATGACTCGATCTGAGACATCACAGCAGAACAGCACAGTGTGAAAACCATTTGTTAACACTCTGAGCGCCTGCCAAAGTTATTTTCTTTCTGTTTCCTCTGTGAAAAGAGCGAAATCAGGGGAAATTGCTTCCTGTTTTGCAGAGAACTGAATTCCCAGTGATTCTCTTCATGTCTTTATTGTGGCGCTCTTTACTTCAGCACAGCGTGTAAATGTGGATCAGACAAGCACACAGCTGTGGTAACAAGTGACAATTAAAACTGTTGCTTCCCCTCCAAATGCGGTAGCACAAAAGCCCCTCATCATCATCGCCGTTTCAAAATGGAAGCTGTGACACGGCGTCAGGCTGGGAGTTTTTAATTCTCCCTTTTCTTTCCTTCCACCTGATGTCATGAATCACCACTTATGAGGACTCAGGCCTCCTGTGTTTTTCACGGTGGATGACGCTGGATGTAAGGTAACGCAGGATACGTGCCTTACATGGATATTCCCTTCGTGGGATACTGCAGTTGATATGATACAAGAAGCCCCCTCTTCATGAAGTCATCTTTACCTCATGATGTATCTGCTTTGTGTCAAACATGCCAGGAAATGAAACACAAAAAACGCAACACAAGTTTTAGAGTTCATCCATTCGTCATTGTGCAGCACAGCTGCTGCAGTGTGGAGGGAGTGTTGCTTCAGATTAAACTGGATCGCGATTATCAAGGAGAGTCAGACGAGAGCAATAAAATATTAGTTGATTGTTAATTTATCTGGTAAGTGATGTGTTCAGCAGCACAGAGTCATGATGACGTGTCCTCCTTATCTCTCCCTGGAAGAATCAGCAATGACAACATCAGGATGACGAGTTCGAAGACGCATTAATGAAGAATTCTGGTATTAATATTCTTTTAGGCTCAAAATTTCACAGAATAAATAACTTTATTTATGCTTCTGTGCTAGCGCCAGCCGGGGGCCGGAGGTTGGTCATCCGTACGAACACGAACCCTGGCCCTTCTTGTGAACCGGATATCTCAGGAACACGCAGAGGCATCTTCTTCAAACTTGGCACAAATTTCCAATCTGACTCAAGGATTGTTAAAATAATTAAAAAAAACCTTGAAATCCTGAAATTTTGTGAGCACAATATCTTCAGAATGCACTGAGGGATTTTTGTCAAATTTAGCACAAACCTACATTTGGACTGGAAGGTGAATTGGTTAAATTTTGGAGGTCAAACGTCACTGTGAGCTTACACATTGTGAGGTGGCAATTTAGTGGGATCTCAGGTGAGTGTGCAAGGGGGATTAGAAACAGCAAGCTGCTCCTTACTTCCTCTCCTGAAACACCAAGAAAACAAGAAGAACTCCTGTTCCTATAACATATGAACAAAACAAAAACAACATAACAAAACAACAATACGCTGTTTCCTTATATCCCTATATACTTGTGTTTATTTATACAACTATTTGACCCGCAAACACCTAACCAGCTCTGTAATCTGGAGTTTATTACAAAGCTAAACATTAAAAATAAAAAGATTTCTACCAATCACAGCATCACACAAACCAGCCCAGACCCTCTTCATGGTTCACCACTGTTCTCTCACCCTCCACTCTGTGTGCCATGTGGAGGCCTATAACCACCAGGCAATACTTTCTCAAGCCATAATAGTAATAATGGTAGAGATAAGTGGCAATAATAAACATAAAAACAGGTTTGAGACTGTAAAATATAATTTAAAGCATATTAATAGCATTGGATGTTTAAAAGAATACTGCGATCATTGTGCTGCTGGCTGATTTCACTGTCCTGACATTTTCCTATCACACACACACACACACAGATATGCTTACACACTTTCCTTCCTTGTCCTTTCCAAGTCTCCGCTCATAAACAATTAAGTGGATGACTGTCTCTGGAGCATAAACCCATTTATCCTCTTTTTTCTCCCACATTTCCTCAGCAAGCTCCCGGTACAGCCTGGGAACCTCGACAGGCTCTTCAGGAGAGTGCACACACACACACACACACACACACACACACACACACACACACACACACTCACACAGGCATCAGTGTGTTGTTTGAGAGGGGGAGTCAAAATGACAATACGTTCTGGAGTGTTGGGACGAGTCCAGAAGGGACACAGAGATTATCTGACCGTCGTGCCAGAAAACCAGAATCGGCGTCAGGCTGAATGCTCCGCTGTCCTGTTTTTACTCTTCCAACTGTCCGGTGACTCTTGTCAAGGTTCTTAAAAATTAACTTAGAATTAAAGCACAGAGAAAAAAACCTAAAGAATAGTAAAATTAACTAAAAAAAAATAGAGAAAAGTAGATCATAAAACCCCCTAAGATTGAATTAAATTTACAAAGGTTAAAATCAACATGCAGAGAATGTATACATTTTAAACAGAAAATTAAGTATTTTATGTTAAATGTATTAAAAGACAAACATTGGTGCATAAGTGTGAGGTCAAGAACGACAAATCTGACTCTTAAAGGCACAAACGTTTCTTGACTTTCAGTTTTTACCAGAAACTTCTGGGTGTGATTTAGAAATGACTGGGTTCCATTCCATTAAGGGCTTTGATTTAAACATATTCAGAATGCTAAAGGAAGGTCAAACTGAGCTGCAGAGTTTAAAGTAGGTAAGGTGAAGTGTCTCGGCAGTGTTCTTCAGATACACCAGTCTATAGAGCGTTACAGAAACCAGTCCAGCTGCCGGAAGTATGACCGGGTTTGGCTGATGTGGTTCTAAGATCAGATATTATTGCTCACCCATTTATTGAAAGTGATGCAGTTCGCATGTTATTACCCAGCTTGTAATAAGAGAAGCAACATTTGTGTATCTGTTCCATAAAATAATTTATTGGCCTGAGTTGAAACAAAAATGTAAACAAAAGGAAGCGAGACGATACTACAACGGAAATGGACCAAAAGGTGCTGTTGAACAGGAAAAACCAAGATAACGAAATGAGAACTCTTCAAACTAACTGACTGATACATTAAATATGAAAATAAAGTTCCACTAATTCTTTTTACAACAGCAGAAAACATTCAAAAAAACGAGAGTCTAAATTGAGAACACAGCAACGAGCGAACAAGCCTCGACTGAAGCTGCCGGCTGGCTTTCTTCTCCTCTTGACGGGTAGTTCACAGTTGGTTGTTCCCTCAGCACACACTCCAATCAGACTCCAGCAATTGTCTCTACGGAAGGATGTGACCGAACGAGCCAATCACACAATGGGGTTGTCACAGCTAACTTGGCATAAGAGCGACGGGTTACCTGCGGAGGAGGGAGCGTGGCGCTTCAGCAGGTGCACAGTGGTGCGTCATCGGCGTAACATTGAACAGCTACACTTGAATGTCCAGACGTGACTCCGCAGGGTTCAACATACCTCCACTGTGAACACATCGGCGTCACTATGAAAGAGTCAAAAGCACTGCGGACTGCGAGACCAGGTTGAGCTGCACAGGAAACGGCATCTACCAGCACCCGGGGAAATAAATGTCACCGGGCTTTTCTTCAGGCTAACCCCAGCCTTTTGCATGACAAAGCAGCCATATCTGATGACCTGGGATGTATCAATTCAGATCAGTATGAAATGACCAAATGCTTCTACTTTTCCATTTTCCTCTCTTACTTCCAGCTGTTTTGCAACAAAAACCTACCAGGTGACACATAATCACAGCTCTCCTGGGAGACTTCTTTAAATATGAACCAACTGTTTGACAGCTAATCAAAAACGACAAAAAAGAACATTTCTCTTATGACCTTTATTAGTTCATATAAAGAATGTGAGCGCTACACAGCATGCTTTAATTACAAAACACGGAAGCACCTCTTTGTAAAGGCAGAGATCCACAGTGTTCCAGATTTAACACAGCTCAGTTCCCTGCTCACGTGAGACCCTGCAGGACCTCTGATCAGCACAAAGCGTTGAGCTCTGCAACCTTTAATCGAAACGTTCACCCATGATTGTGCGAGGCGGCACAATTCCATTCGGGTTCATCATCAGCAGGTCGCAGGAAAAATCGCAACGAGCGTCTAATCAGCGCTCATTGTGCTGCACTGTATTGCCCGACCAGCTCGGGACGGGAAGGTAAACGAGCCTCTGGGACGGGAGGAGAAATTAGTTTCTCAGTGTTGCACACGAAAAACTCAGGTAAGACTCAAGTTAAAGTTCTATCAAAATGCTCAGATGTGACTGATTTCACCGTTTTAATGTGCACGTCGCAGAGTATTCAGATTGGCTGTACGGCAGGAAGTGAGATTCAACCATGACTCTTCTACAGACGGCGTTGTCAGTCATTAACAGCATATTTTCATGTGACACTTCATAGAATCTGTTGGTTTTACGTGACATATTTCCTACTGAAACAGGAAAGAACCAATCACAAGATAGAAATCACAAATCAATAGTCTGCACCCCCTCAGACATGCAGCCAATCAAAATGTACGATGTCATCTATGACAGGCGTCTGGTAAGAGCTCCCAGTGACTGAACTCCAGACTGGAGACGCTCGCTGAAGGGAAAATAGAGCTCAGGTTTAAGGTACCATGATTCTCTGCTGAATTTACTCCCCAGGAAGTCTTTTATTCTGCCACCATGCAGGCGTTTGTTTCAGCGTTTACCTCTTCCTGTTCAACAGGATTCATTTCCTGTCTCCACGGTGCAGCCTTTCGGCCTGACGAACCCCAGGCGCTCCTGCTCCAGCAGACCCGTCTGGATGTGCTCCGTCGGCCTGTGGTGGCTGGGGTTTGGCTCGGGGAGCGCTCGCTGGGCCTGCTTTGTGTTGCCACCGGGTGATAACGCGCTCTGACGCACTAACAGGATCCAGCTGCCGACGCCACGGCTTTCCCTCCCTTTATGATACCCTGAAACCCAGGAGTGTCCCAGCAGTAACGAGCTGCCACAGTCGCCGTTTATGGCCTCGGCACTTCTCTGCTTCGTTCTGGTTGGTTCCCACTGCAGAGATTCACTGCACACGAGGTTCCGTCTGCCTGGTGTGAGACTGCACGGCGGTGGGGTTAGGCCCAGTTCTGCTCAGCTGCAATACGGACCGGGACAATGTTATGATCCAAAGCGGAAGTTCAGGAGTTCAGTTCAGGAAGTGAACGGGCCGGCCGAACACAAACTGGGGCGGAGTGTCATTTCCTTCGCCGGTGTGTGTCGGCCTTCTGTCAGTACACGAGGCCGAGCGACGCTCGTCATTATCCAATAAGTCAGCGCCCACCCACTGCGCCAGAGTTTTAGGACCACATTGAGTTTTTATTCTTATTTTTTTTATACGTTGAGAATAAAGTCATAGAAAAAAGTTGTAAGTTTATGAATGAAATAGTGGTAAAGATGAAATCTTAGGAGTTTATGAGATTTTATGCAAAAACCAAACAGGCAGATCTCAACAGGTGATTTTCTCCACGTCGGTGTAGTTCTTCCTTCAGAATAAACACACTCCAGATACTGATGATGATTTGCTGCCGATGTCATTAACACTCACATTAACACTTTTATCTCCTTATATTTCGTCACTTTTTCCTTGTAATTTTATTTTCCTAAAATTCTGACTTTATTCTCATAATATCCTGACTTTTTTTCTCGAACATTCGCAGTTCGCATGTGTTTTTGTTTCACTGTGGCCTTGATACTGTCGTACGTCCACCCATCCAGTGTGAGAGTAGCCCCACACTCTCTCCTCTTCCTCGTCGTTTTCCTGCATGTGTCTCACGCAGACTCGGGGTCGCGGAGGTTTGCCGCCGCCGTCTCCGTCTCTGCGCCCCTGAGGTGTAAATGGCAGCTAATGGCGTGTGGCGGACCTGTGTAACAGCCCATTAGACATGTGGAGAGACTTATTCTGATCCAGCGTCTCTTCCCAGTTTTAAAGGCTCGGGCCAATAGGAGGCAGCGGCCCGGCGCTCCCAAACATCCACGTTCCCACCTTGACACCTCCCTCTGCCCAAACCGCTTCCATGTGGCCGGCCGGCAGACTCAAGATGTCCCTGACCTCCATCCCGCGCTTCCTCTCTTATTGCTGACGGTCTCCGGGACGACAGTTGTAAAAACGCCGCCTTGTCACACAGCGTCTGCCCTCGCGTCCACGCCGAACCCTTTCAGGTCCTAAGTGCTCTCAGACGGCAGGATTGGGTTTCAGAGCAGCTCGTGTATATTTTCCGAGGGGTCCAGGCCGTGACACAGACGTGTGCTGGAATGTGTTAGTAAAGTAGAAGAGCGTAATTATCTTTATTACAGGCCGATCGGTTCGGTGGCTGGAGGATAAAGTGAGGCGAGAGATACAGGAACAACAAACAGCCAGAGCAAACTGATGTTTTTATTACAACACTCAGGACATCATCAAAAAATAAATGTGCTACTTTGCAATATATTCTGTAGGTTTAAATACATTTAATTTTATTGGCAGTCAGATAATAATAATAATGATAAGTATTTGACATTTTAGAGCCGACATGAGAATGTCTGCAGTCTCAGTTACTTTATTCACGTTGAGTGTCAGTTTTGAGTATTTTTTAAGAAAAGCGCATTGTTAACGTTTCCATGTGCGGCGACAAACATCATGACTGAAACAAGTGTCATGAATGGGGATTTTCTGAAGTCCAACCAAAAAAAACAACTAATTCTGAGTCTTCTATGTGGAAAACCTGAGGAACCAATCCTGTGGGAGTGGATCTTAATGTTGTACAAAAGAAATTTTCCATTCTGATGCATCAGCTTATAGGCGTCCTTGTACCGGTAGCTCCTCCTCTTCCTCCTGGGAATCCGTGTCTGGTTCAAACACGTGTGGCTGGGTTACTCCATGTTAGAACCTGCCACTTTTCAGCATATAGTAGACTAGTTTAAAGGTCGGAAGATGACAGAGCAGGTAAGCTCCGCCTCGCTCCGGCTGCAGATGAGGGGCGGAGCAGTGAGCGGGGATGGGGCGGGGCTAAAGTAGCACATTCATAAATCGCAACAAACCTCGAGGAGGCAAAGGTGTTGAATTCCATCCAGGAGATTTTAAGGCCACAAAGGGATTGTTTCCCCCCTTCCTTTATTTATCCCCCCTGCATCTCGTCTCCCCGTCCTCAGTCCAATGAACAGCCAATCAAGATGTTCTCACTAACAAAATTTCATGATCCAATCAGGATGCCTCGTTCGTCAGTGTAGTGAAAGCATTTAAAAAATGGCTGGCGTGGCCTCCTCTGATTGGACGATGTGCAGTCTGATTGACAAAGTGTACTTGGGCAAGACGCTGGAGCCCAAAGTGCTCCCGATGCTGCACGGTCAGTGTGTGAATGGGTGAATGTGAAACGTTGTAAAGTCAAACAGACGTGGAAGTCGCTGTATCGCACACTGATGTCAAACAAAGCAGAAACCTTTATGTGCACAAATGTGGAGAACTGGAGGATTTAAAAAACCCTGAAACCTGACATCAACATCAGGGCAGCGATTTTTCTTTCCTTTTTTAACCAGGACATTAAAAATCTCCTTTTCCAGAGTGTCCTGGCTGAGTCAGGCGGCAGCACAGCAAGCAAAAGACACCCATACAAACATCAAATATGCCAAAAAATGGGAGAATAACAACATCAATGTAAGAATTCATCAAATGCATCCATAGCAACATGAAAATAAATCAAGCCAAACATCTATGGCCCAGATGTTTCTGCCTCCAAGTCATTTAATAACCACCTCCTTAAGTTTCAGGCCATTTTGCAGATTGTTCCTGTCAGATGGAACCGTCTTCGACATTAAACACACATGAATAATTTCCTTTCAAGCCCAACATGTCTGGCTGCTCGTCATCTCAGCACTCTGTAATTATGGGTAAAGGGTCATTATTACTGCTAGACATGACATCTAAACATCAAAACTGAACACTTTAGGCTGTGATACAAAAATATACTTCAGAGTTTTCAGGCACCAAAAGCCAATTTTTAGCCCAAAAAGTTTCGTACTAAAGCAGCTCCCAAATGAATGCAATGTAGTGCAGAAAGGCGTTGAACATAGAAACACAGTCCGAGTGTTTGACAGCGTCAGTGTTTGTGTGCCGGACGTCACAGACGGAGCAGAAATATAGAGGCCAGGAGCCTCTGAGTCCGTGATTCACCCACACCATTACCGTGGCAACTGATGATCTCAGTGTGGAGTCGAACTGAATGAACCAAGTCGTGAGTCCGGGGAAACCTTAGCTGGCTGTGACAGATGTTAGCTAGCGTTAGCAAAACACAGTTGTCTGTTTCCAATATAATTATTCATTTTGATTTTTTTTATATATTTATGTGATGATTTTTAGCCTCCTGGTGTATTTAAATCATGTTCCCCTCTTGTTTAGTTTGAATACTGGTTTCGGGATTTAAGAATATTTAAAATTTTTATCCCTGCCTGCCATTTTACTTTGGAGCAGAGCTGACAGGTTTTACGGAAGGTTAGCATGAATGCTAATTAAAAGAATGAAATTTGAATGCAAACATTAGCAGCAAACGTTTTTTATAAGATTACAGTTGAGTAATTTGTGGTCATTTCACTTATTAAATTAAAAAAACATAAAATAAAATACATTTTTATACAATCTTACTTGGATGTGTCTATTTAAAAAAGTCCAGCTGGTTTTCGGCATTTTTCTGTCATCAATCCATTTCAATCTGCATCAAATAAAAGCACTTTATGTATAAAACTATTCAAACTGGTGATTATATAATCTCCTAACACCATTTTTAATCCGAATTTATGACTTTTTTTTTTTTTTTTTTTTTTTTGTTCGATAATTTAGCTAATTTTTAACACCTATTCCTTCTCATGTTTTTGTATAAGTTTCTATTACGTAGCTTAGAACTACATTTCCACCGAGATAAAGATGTGTGTTGAGTTCTATGGGCCCTTCCACGTGTCTTCATGGAAAGGTTGAGGCAAGGAACGGCTCGTTAGGCTAATAGAAAGAGGAAGCGGATGTAAATCCCAGCACAAGCAGCAATGTTTCAGCGTGTAAGTGAACCCGTCATCGGGGTGCAAACGAGTTGTAGCGGGAGGCTGCTATCGTGCCCCCCTGCCGCTGCTCGCCCTGGAACTATCTTCACACGCCACCTTTCCGCCCTAGCTGTCTCAGCAGTCATTATCTGAGCCTGCCGACTGTTTATTTTCTCGCTCAATTTGCGTTGTGTGGGCGTGAGCGCGGCAAATGAGGTTAATTCGACCTCAGCCAGCAGTGATGAGGCGGCTCAGGACAATAGGCTGGCAGAACCATTTGTGAGCGCTCTGATAGCGGTTGCTGAATTGTTTCAGGGGCATTTGGGTGGCGGGATAATTGCTTCCAGAGCTCCCCGCGGAGTAATTGCGCCTCCTTCCACCCAAAAAAGCAGCGCCTCCCTCTGTGAATCTGCTGCCCACCAGCGTTTAAAGAGCTCCTCTGGCCTGAGGGACCGGCCAAATTCTTCTCTCCCGGAGGGCGGCGGTCTGGGTGAGGCGACTGATTGCCTGGCACGCAGCGCAGCGTCCACCTGCACATGTGCGTCCTCACAGATTAATTATCCAGCGAGAAAAGTCCTCAGAGTGATTGTGAGAACAGCTGCACGTTCACAAAGCAGTGGAGGCTGAGATTTACATTCCAGGCTGAAACTCACGGTTCACGTCGGGGCTGCAGGTCCTCCCGGCCTGTTTCAGTGACTCCCAGGAATCTGCATCACTCTTTCACCAGGAAATAACAGCATTTATTGCTGCTATGAAATTCTGTGTCTCATTAATTTCTGTTTTTTGTCTTGTGGTATTTTTAGTTCCAAGGTTCTGCAGTTGCTCTCTGGGAGGCAGGAGAAACACAACAGCCTCCTTTTTTCCCCTTTTGGTGCAGATTGTGAGTTTGTCTTCACGGATAGTTTTCCTGTTGAAACAACAGGGTCGGTGTTCCCGATAAATCCGGCTCCTTTACATGTGAGGCCTGAATCCAGACGTCCCCGCTCTCGTTAGGTTCCCGGGATGTCCGTAAACCCACATTTCACCCGGTCCACATGGACAGCTCGCCACACCGCACCGATGTAACAACCCACAATTCACTGCAGTACTGATGTGATGACGCTTAAAACTTGACTAAATACGGGTCAAAAATGATGTTTTACAGAACATTAAGAGGTAAAAACTGGGTTATTATTAACATTCAGAGCTGTTCTACGTATGGACTGTGCTGTCGTATGACAATGCAGCTACTGTTGGGTCCAGAAGTATTTGGACAATTACATGGCTTTTATTATTTTGCCTCTATGCACCAAAACAATGGACCTGAAATAAAACAATCAGGGTGTGATGGAGGCGCAGACTTTCAGCTTTGATTTAAGAGGTCCGTTCCCCCGTCACTGGCCGAGGGAGCGAAGAACGCTCAGAAAGTGGATGGAAACAAAAGGAGCAAAGAGCAACAAGTTGCCGAAGTGATTGTCCTGCTTGTTTGGCAGCGGCCATATCTGCTGGTAGCAACGTCACAACCGTTTCCTCGTGTCTGCATAAGAGAGCGTTTTCTGTCATCTGCTCATTGTTTTGAAATTCCCAGCAAAAATTTAAAGACTCACTTTTATTAAAATGTAATTGTTAGACCAGTTAAACTTCCTCCGGGTTCCTTCCAGAGATGTGAGACAGAGGCGAGAGGAGGCGGGACAGAGAAAGGAACAAACGTGAGCCAGCAAACATGGATGGAGAGATGAGAGAGAGAAGAAAGTGACAGAGAAAAATGCAGTAAGCGTCAGATTGTGATTGGCGGTCGCGGCTGCGAGGGCAGTTGTTGGGTGAATTAAGGAGGAAGGTCTGAAAACCTTTACCCATTTTTTCTTTTTTTTTTTCTTTTCTGGAGGGCTGAGACAATAAATAGGAAGAAATGTTTTCTGTCCGAGTCAGCTGAAACTGATCCTGGGAGTTTTTACACTACAGTGAGTGTAAAGATTTAAGTGTTGGCGAAAAGAGGCATCTTGGAACTATTTTCACAGAGGACGACAAAGTCTGTGTTTGTAGTTAAAGCAGCTTGTTTGCATCTGGTTGCCACTGTGTTTACACGCACTAAAATCTGCTGTAAACACCATTTCTTCAGTAGCCTTGAAAAGGTTCAGTCATTGTTAGGAATCTCCAGGTAATTATCACCAACTCTGCAGTTTAGCTCTGTTTTAGTGTCTATCAGCTCATTGTTTCGGCAGACAGCTTCACCCCTTTTTATCCACATTTGTGAAAAGGTTGCTAAGCTTGCTAACGAGTCGGCCCTCAGAGCTCTCTGGCATGAAAACGGGTGAGATGAATGAATTAATTTTTGCTCAATTGTTTTACATTCTGATTAAGAAAAAAACTCTCATTGATGAAACCTGTTATTAATCAGAAAGAAATCGTCCACCACCTCTGACTCTTGCTCTCATTCATTACAAAGCCACGAAAAAATCTGGTATAAAGGCTCATATTGGACCATTTATCTTTAATTTGAATTGTAAGTCCTGTTCTTTTGGGTTATGCTTTGATCCCACTCAGACAAATGCAGCATCCATAAAGTCTGAAGCTCCATCTGACTGGACTTTTCTCCTGAGTTTCATTACGTCAGACAAACTGCTTTTGTTACAATAAATGCAAAATTAGTTCTTGATCGGGGTAACTCTACACTGGCTGAACACTGAGAGAGCTGTCTGGATCTTTATTAATATTACGTAGTGATTGTATTTCCTGTTTGTGTCTCGGGGGGCTAAACTAGCTGGTCAACAGTGGGCACGGTTTAAAAACAAGAGGCTCCGATGAAGAAATGAGCGGCGACAAAAACTGAAACGTCAGGAATCTTAGGAAGACCTTTGGCCCAGCAGGGCAGAGAGTCTTCGTTCGATTCCACGTAAGAACCTCGTGTGAATGGAAATTGGACAAAGCGTTGACCCGAAAATGGGTTGGAGAGACAGCGGTAACTCCCCCACATACATTATAGCATTATACAAGTTGGCCAGTCTAACCCCTTCCGGTTCCACCAGAAGAGATCCCCTTTCCAACCACCGCCTGGCCCGGGACAACTGATCCTTTTCATTCTTCAAATACCTTCAGCATGTCTTCGGGGTTGATAAGTGTGCTTAAAGGTCGGGGTTCTGCCAATGGGACCAAGTCCCAAGTCCCTTGAGTAGGTCCTCCCCATCCATACTCTTCCTGCAGAAGTCCTGGATGTTTCTAGGACTAACGGGGCAAAGATGGTTCTCGTCTCACCTTGTTTCGCCACATCCTGTAAGTTGCTACCCAGATGTGCCCTGACAAAGGGGATGGAGGCCGCTCAAAGTTCCCAAGATTCTGTCAGTCAGCTGGCTCTCCCAGGACCACCCCTGCTGCAGTACAAGACCTTCTGAAGCGGTCTGCACTTCTCCCTATCTGGATCCCAGAGAAATGCCTGAGCTGATTCTTCTCAGTAAAGCTCTGGTTTCCCTTCACTTTCTGACATGAGCTTAACCAAGTAGGCCACATCCTCTTAGGGCCAGCATCCCAAGGATCCCACAAGCTCTAGCGGAAAGCTTTCAGGACTAAGATTGGTGAGGCCCCGTGCAGAGGAGAGGATGTTGGTGCGGTAGGTGAAGGGCTCATTCAGTCCCTGAAGCGTCAGGACCAGACCTGCTCTTCAGGTAGTGAAGTCGTGGAAGATGCACATCTCTCACACACATACCAGTGGCGAAACAGAGTGATTTATTTCCGACATTTAGATGTTCCGTAATATATAGCCTCACTGACCTAACTGATCCTTGCAAAGGAAATTCCGTACTGGCATGATTTAAAAATAAAAAAGCTCACATTTCGACCTCCTCTGGACACCACACGCCACGCAGCTGTACGTGTTAACTGCATTTTAATGACCTCCTTTCTTTTTTATGGCACATACCACAGCATGTTTAATTGATTGCTGGTCTGTGCTCAACGATGTGAACTTAAAAGCTATTTATGTACTTGCAGACACATGTTAAACACACTGCAGCACAAACCTCCAACATGGCTGCTGCTCTGTTCAAAGCCTCCAGCGCACAAACCCGCTCTTTGTCTTTGTTCCTCTCCTGCACCGTGCACACTCTGAACGCTCTGATGGCCCGCTCACAAATCCAGAACAGCTTTAATACGGTAACTCGGGCCAAAATCTGTGGTAACCAGGGAGCTAATTATCCATCATTTTTCTGTCCTCCTCATTTCGTTAATTTGTCCAAGTGCACTTGGTGGGAATCTTAAACTTGGCTTCTTCAGACTAACTTTATTCCGTATCATCCATCACGGTGAATACGATCCTCTGGATCATTACTGCCACATATGCCCATTTCAATCGTCAAGTATTTGAAATTATAGGTACTTACATTCCAGAAAGTCACCATCTGTTGAGTGAGAGTCCTCATGTCTCTGTGAGTTTCTCTAAATCATGCCGCTGCAGGTAGATTAAACACACATCCGCGGGTTCAACAGAGGCTCAACTCTGGCATTTGACTTTCAGAGCGCAGCGTCTGATTATCAAAGCAATGACATTTCGGTGGGAGCCGAGGTTATGAAGAGAGGCTGTGCCAGCAATGTTCTCGCTAAAATACCATAGCAACTGATTGGCGGGTCTGGCACGTGCTCACGGGTATCTGCGTAGGGATTGATAGTTGATTCCAAAGCAACAGAGAGGATTGTCGAACCTCTCGATCATCCCCTGGTGGCTGGCTGTAATATTGGTCATAAACCCCTCCCCTCCATGTTAGCAGATGGGACCTGGACCAAACCCAAAGAAACCTATAACATTTTTGACAAAGATGCTTTCTGTCATTTTAGGTAGTTCTTATCACGCTGTTGTACGTTCAAGTCTTCATATTTCCATCAGTTTGGTTTTAATAATCGTCATTTGATGCTATGAAAGGGAAAGCTGAGGCCTCCTCGCCATTCGGTCAAGGGCAGGAAGTCAATATCACACCCCCCCCGTCGTCCAGTCATGACTGCGCAAACTCTGACTCCAAATAATGTCACCAGTGCAAATGGCACCTCTGGTATCTGGGATATTAATGAAAAGGAGAGTAGTTGTCAATACTTTCAACATTTTTTAATGCCCAATTCAGTGCCACAATAAATAAAGTGAAATGCCATGACAACCTGAACAGTTAATGACGGTCGTCGATTATGGCCTGTAGTTACATTAGTAAAGATCATTTATAATATTCAGCACTGACAGTTGCTGAATAATCCACACACGACTCTTGCTTTTTCCTTTTTTTTTTATGAGTCGCTCTATGTTTTGACACTTTCTTCACAGTTCTTGAATTGCATCAGCTTGATCAGCAGTCAAGTTTTTCATTTTTCACGTTCAAGACAGGTTAGCTGTAATAAAGATGCAACATCTGGTTAGACTGACAAATAGTTCACACGTTTAGACATGTGAATATTATTGGACATGCTGTGAAAGGGTTGAGGTCTGGTCAGGTCTCGGCAGCGTTCAGGAAAATACCACCACTTTTGAAATCGATCGGCGATTGACCACATTCACAGCCAGGAGACAACCAGTGTTTTGTTGTTTGTTTGTTTGATATGTCACGTGTCACGTGCCAGAAACAGGGTTCGCAACCAGGAAGCCCAAGAAAGCAACATGGAGGTTAGCAACAAAATGGTAGACTGCGAATCCAATACTGGCTGAATGTTTTTTAAGCTCTATCCAAACGGAATTTGTGTCTTAGTTGACAAAGAGTCACAAAAGTTAGCAACAGAGACGACGACATTAGCAAAATTTGCCTGACCAGAGATGCTGGTACAGGTGGGAAGAAGCAAAGGCTTAACAAGAATGATGATGGGCTACACTTGTTTCCATCAGCAAGTAGTTCGCCTATACTGGAAGGAATTTTTTTCTTTGGTATTTAACTGGAACACTTGGAGGCGTCGGGCTCACAATTGCAACTCAGTATCATCAACATCATGAGTAACGTTGGCTCTCATCATTTTTTCATCAAAGCTTTCATTGTTGTAGCAACCCTAATCTCAGTAACCTTCGCCCAGACTTTCTAACCATGAAAACATAATAAGATTCATTTCAGTCGTTCATTTCAGGCTCTGCAGAATTAAAACTGAATGTGAGGTGATTCCGCTGCTCCCTTTGGCAGATAATCAGAAACAACAAGAGTGCGAGTTGGTGACATTCTTCAGGAGAACAGCGCGTGAGGGGCTTTATCGCTCACCCAGAAGCTCCTGCCAAGATGAAAATGTCAGCCATAAAGGTTTGCTAAAAGAAGCACGGCGAAACAGCCGTCAAATGTGATCAGATGATTATGCCTTTCTCTCCTCTGCAGTCTGACAGCAGCCCTTTCTTTTCCTACTGTGCAGTAATGCAGACATAATCAGGCAGGAAATGCTGAGAAAGAGGAGTTCTGTCTCAATAGGTGATGTTTCTTGGAGGATGATGAGGCTCTGAAAATGCCTTCAAAGTTTGCGAAAGAAAAGCAGTGCAGTGACATCATCAGCCAAACTTTGATGCGTAAATGAATATTCCAGATTACCTCTCCGGCAGCTCTCCGGATCATTGCGGCGTTGGGCCAGGGTCGTCCGGCCGGCGATGCGTGGCCGTGTTTGACGTACGAGCGGTGCTGTTCATCATTCGGATGACGGGAAGTAAACAGAAGTTTGGACGCTCTCACGCTTTTTCTTTCATTATTGCTCCCCGGATGAAGTTATACCTCGTTACTTTGACCAGGAGGGAAAAGGGGCGAGTCAGCAGAAAGTCCAAATATGGTTGCAGGCCTGCTCTAATTGGATTATAGATGCTTTTAGCCTAGATTAGGGCCTGCACAGGGACCTGGATTGTGACACAGATGGATTAAGTTAGAGAGTGCAAAGCTGACGGGAAGAACTCTTAATCGTGGAGGGTAAACGCGGTGGCATGGGGGTGACATCAAATTCCAACTATTTTCTGCCCCCATGACACTGCTATCTAGCGTTTTTTTCCACTGGGGTATTTTTTAAAGCCATTTGTGCTGAAAACTACACTGTCCTGCATCAAACACTGCCTGGTTCTGCTGTTTCCACATAGATTTACTGCCAGAAAAATGTTTACAATATTTACTTTGATTTACATCCAAAGTCCTGTGAACATTGTTGATTTAAAGTTAAACTCAACCCAGCAGCTGTAGCTCAGTTAAAGAGACAAAATGAAACATTTTCACCTTAAAATTGTCAAAAACAACTAGACCTTGGTTAGATATTTACATTTTTGCTTGTTCAAGCGTTGCCTTGTTTTGGACAGGATGTCAACCTTATTTCTGGAGCACATTTAGGTCATCCTCAGGTGACCAAAGTGCTGTACAGGCTCAGCGAAAACATGGCGAGACCAAACTAAGGTAAATAAATAATAAGGCAATAGGGAAAATGCGAGCTGTCTCCCTCAAACCGAGTCCAGTAAACAAGCTGAGCCAACCTCAGTGGTGAAATACAGAGTGAAACTATGCTGAATGCTGGTGCCACCTGCTGACCTTTATTTCACTAAAATTCCATCTGCATCCTTTTGAATCGTCATGATTGGTGATCAATCTGAGCCCAGATTCGGCTCCTGCGCCGCATGATTAGGTTTTTATTACTGTACAGCTGTAAGGAGAAAGTTGGTGAACAGGAAGCTCATCGGCCATTGGATGGAACGTTTATCGGTGCGGCGCGGCACGCTGCATTCTGCGTGTTGAAGGTGTTTGACCTTTTGAGGGGAAGAGAATTAACCACAGCAGCTGTTCTCAGCCACTAAGCCTCAGAGCGTCACCACGTTGGTACTGATTCTGCCAAACGGTTAAATTACGATGATGATTATTCTAATAATATCAATATCCACAATTCACAGAAATAAAACGCGTAACACGTGTGTTGAACGTGGACAAATACTTTTTTTTATTATCATTTATTGTGGGAAGGTTATGTAAATTTCTTAATTATATGTTGGAGTCATGCAATTATTTTTTTCTAATTTAGGTTTTTTTGTTTGTCTTGTAATTTTGAGTTTGTTTTTTTGGTGGGGGGCTTATATATAGATTTTTGTTGTTTTTTTATAATCATGTAATTTTTAACATTTTTGGAGGGGTCATTTTTCTTAATGTTTTTTGGGGGGGTTTTTTGGTAAGGAGTAATGTAATTTTTTTGTATTTGTAAGTCATGTTTTTCCTCTTTTTGCCAGGTGAACTGTCAGAAATAAAGGTTCCAATGGGGTACATTTAATGACAGCTGCATGTGATGGACCCTCAATGGGACCTGGTCGACCTACATGCTACAAAAATGTACCTTTTCTTGATTGATAAGGTACAAATGAGCACCAAAGGGTACAGCGATTGTGGCTGTGAGGGTTCTGACCCAGTGACAGAGCAGTGTCAGTGTGGTCCTGAGGAACATTTCAACCGTCCCAAGGCTCCCCCGCGGTTCCCCTCCGTCCTCTGGTCACGCGGATCCGGATTTCGACACATTTTCCCCAACATCAGAGTCCAAGTCTTCATGATGACACCAGCTTCCATAAATTAGATGAGCAGAAGTGCGTCGGCGTCTGTGTTTGCACCACTTCTGCCCTCAACCTTGATCCTCCCTCCAACCCTGGGCTTCTGCCAGCTGTTACCTGGCCTCACCTCTGACCCGGCTGCTGGCTGGCTGACATAGCTCAGCCTCGGCAGGTTCTGAAAGATGTAATTTCACGGCGTCCACCAGATGTTCGCACTAAATCCCCAAAATAAAACACAGACATCATTCAGTTTGACTGCAGCGAGTCTACAGCGGCCGAGCCTCGTCCCCATGCAGATGTTAGTCATCTCCCGGGCCTCCTTATTTAGCGTCCGTGTTGGCGGCGGCTCTGCGGGGAAATGGACAGCTGGCGGCCAACCACAGCCCAGCTGAACACATGTCAGGCTGGGGGGGCAGCACATATGTGAGGTATTTGACCCATGAAAGAGATGGTAATCCACAGAAGTGAGTGGATCATCATTACAAGCGTCCTTTTGAACCAACTTTAAATAAAGATAACGCTACGCTGCGACCTCTCTTATCAGGCGGCGCCATCACATCCAGATGAGATTAAATGGGGAGCACATCAAACCTGAGCTTTTCCAAATTACCATTCATCTCTTCCTCTCTCTCTCACCCCTGCTCCTATAATTAGGTTGCCGGACTCTTTGCTGGCTGGATGTATTAAGGCACTCAATAACAGTAGATTAAATTAATCTCCCTCAAAATGGAAACACGTCTCCTTCTAATGCTGCAGAGTTATTTCCTCCCTGCTGCCGTTATTAGGCCAGAGAATATAGGTGGCGAGCGGCCTGCCGCTCCACCGGGCTCAGCCCTTTTCTCTTGCCACTTTTCCAG
>KV751321.1:1172384-1192286 GCA_001698575.1 Mola mola | reverse complement strand
TTCCCCTTTTCCAAAAAAAAAAAAAAAAAAAAAAGGAAAAGCCTTTATGAATAATTGAGGGTCCGCTCGGTCCGAGTTCTGAGGGGAGGGCTGATATAAGCGGAGAGGAGACGGGCCGCGAGGGCGCTGGAGCCCATCTGATTTGTGCATGAGCAATGAGCAGGGGAATTAAAAGCACGCTGCTGCTGTGTATTCCTGTCAGACGAGTGTGACCGCCGCCAGCTCGCACATGGACACTGAACTGCTTTCGCAAAGGCGGCACGGAAAAGTGCAAGTAAGAGGCTTATTAGTTGTAATGCCAGTGTTCGGTGGAGGGTTCTGAAGCTAACGCAGATCATGCGAACTGCCGTGTGTGTTTGTCTCTACATGTATACATATTTATAAAAGATTGCATTAAATACACCAGAGTCAGTCACAAAAATAACCTTCAAAATAAGAGCGAACATCATACTTCCTGTGGGCTCGAAGGAGCTGTTACAGATGGCTCCATACACACACACACGTTTGTACAGCTATCGTTGCTAGGACATTGACTTCCATTCGTGATGTGCAACCAAACCCGCTCATACTAACCATTCAAACCACAGTCCTGAACAGTGTCGACGTTGTCGGCGGGCCACCCTCAACGATCCAGTGTCCATATATTTCCCTAATTATTGCTTTTAATTATTAAAATTAGCAGATTAAACTCATCACAATGACCATAAAATGTTTACCTTCCAACAACAAGAGCAAAACGAAACACTATGTGTGAAGTTTGGACCAGTTTGGAAGGACAGACTCTTTTTGTTCTGTCAGACCTTCGAGCTCACTCTTGACTGCAGACAGAAGACGGGGTGAAGCACGCAGCTGGTTCAGCGGCCGGTTGTATCGAATACACGGTTTCTGTTTAAACAAGCTTATGAATTAACAGCACTGTGCGCCTCTGTCTCACCAAATTAAAGAAATGGTAAACGGGTCAAACAACATGGTTATTTTGACTCTAATAATGCCACTGTTGTGTTGTTAATGAATGTGTGTAGCTTGAAATAAACATACCAGGTTCTAGGACCGAACTGGTCCTGAACCAGGGTTAAAACTTAACCCAAGTTTTAAAGGAGAACTTTGGTATTTCTCAAGCCTAAACCCGACTAGTTGCTCTTTTAGATGTTTTACATGCTGTGGAAATCTGCTAAATAATCAGACTTTACTTTGGAATAAATCTAAACATCAGAAAGCTTCAGAAAACAAGCCTCCCTTCGGCGAAGGACTGGTTGTGTCTGGGCAGCGACAGGAAATACAAACATTTGTTTTAAACAGAATCTTACTGCAGCCGAACTCTAAACTGGAGTCATTTTCAGAGATGGATGTAAAGATCAACAAATAGGGCTGAAAAACACCACAGTTCTCTTTTTCCCCTCAGAAAGTCCTTTAAAGTTGTGAAGACCAACCAGCACCACACGCACACTCACACACACACTCACACACACACACACACACGCACACACACACTGTGATAAACGAGCTACAGTATGAGTCCACACACACTCGTCTTGTGTTTCCTCCCTCTGCTCATATTCCTCGTTTATTTGGGTTAAATTATGCAGCCCTAAGATCCTTTTTGTGAATAATTTACCAGTGTGCTGCTCAGCGTCTCCGGGGAGCAGCTACGTTAGATTCAATTCAGGCCCACGTCAGGCAAATTTAGGGCAGCCGTGCAGACGCTTCCTGAATGCACAGGCTGAGCTGAGGGCCTGCGTGCCTCCGTGGATCTGTGATTATATATGACCCCTTCCCCCACATCCGTGCCGAAGGCCTCAGCCTGCTCACCCGCACGCCCAGAACCCGGTTGGGTGGGCCGCCTGGCAGCACACGCCTGGCACGGCGCTGGTTTCATGCCAGCAAGGCTCCCACGCAGACGCGAGTCTCCGCCGTCAGTCCCCGGAGAAGCATCAGTAAACACCTCGCCTGACTCACGCCGCCATCATGGACGCATCACACAGTGAGCTCGCCGCACTTCCTCCGGCTCTGACCATCCATGTGCCGCGGTTACCCATCAGCCCACTGCCGGTGCTCAGGGATGGCCGCGCATTTGGAGAGACTGTTTTTTCTGTCGCAGGTTGAGTCACTGATTACGAATTATCACCTCATCAAATGAAACTTAATTAAGTCGACAATAGGAGCTGATTGCTTCTCCCTCCCGCCGATGTTGTTATGGTAACGTCGAAAGCCGATGAAGAGCCTCATGAAAACTGAGCAGGTTTGAGCGACGGAGGGCGAAGAGTCGTGCTGCAGAACAATGCAAATGATTACGGCACGTCACCAAAAGTGTGTGGACGCCCTGGTCTTGTTCCACCTACAGTCCCGTTCCAGCCACTGGTTCAACCCTCAAAAACTCGTTTCTGTTTCATAAAATTACATATTTCCATTTGTTTAGCATTAAAACATCCCTTCATCCCTTAAAATCTCTGGGATGTAATTCCTCATCTTCGCTACTTTAATCCCACCTCGACTCTAAGGAAGAGCATGAAAATCGAAATGTCAAGAATAATGTTGAAATACAGTCGAGAAAAAGTTGGAATGTCTGGAATAAAATTAATATGTCGAGAAAAATAATTCCAAATGTCAAGACATAACAAATGGATGAGGGGAAAAACAAGAATTTTTGAGGGAAAAGGTGAAATATTGAAATCCATAAAGGAGAATAAAGTCTCAGAGCGCCGCCCTTCAGGATCAAACGACTTGATCAGCTGTCTTATTGTGTCATGTGATGCGACATGTCCCCTCTCAACTGCAGGAAGCTGTAACCATCCCTCTGTCTCAGTCTCTCCAAAGTCCTGAAAACGACTCTGAGCTGCTGAACTAAAGGAGGAATCATTTCTTTGTTACTGAATTCAATTTACACGTTAGTCACGTCCTGTTTTTCAACATTTTTTCCCGACATTTTGCCCCTTTTTTCGTTTTGTCCTACTTTTATCTTGAAGTCATCGTTAAGAAAATAAAGGAAAAAATCTTCATTCTATCTTAATTTTTTCTCACTTCCGACCATAATCCTCTTCCTTATGTCTCTGCTCAGCGGAGTTTACCTGCTGTGCCATCTTCCAGGTTTTAAACTAGTCTACAATGCGCTGCACAGGGGCACAGAGACACGGATTCCCAGGAAGAAGAGGAGATCGCAACCAAGCTGATGAAGGTCCGTCGGCCTCGTCCTCGTCATCTCGTTTTATTCCCCAGCCGACTCAATGCCAATAGACGACTCTCATTGGCTGGTGAAGTGACACAAAGCTCCTATTATCTTATTTCGAGCGATTTCTTCTTGGTTTTTTGCTCACTTCCTCTTCCACAGCCAACAAGCCAAGTTCTGACTACACCGTGTCAGACCAGGACCTTCTGTCCATGTTCTGGTCTGACCTGTGACAGGGGACCCTCCCTGGAGCGAAGCCGCTAGCTTAGCCACAGCAAAGCGAACAAAAGCCATCGTTGATTCTCCTCTGTGGCTCTGAATGTCGGGAACGTTCCCAGGAATTATCCTGATCTTCACTAAAAAGTTGAGGGCACTTTGTGATTAAATTTCATGTTTCTGTGACACAGAAGTGTCTATTTTAGCTCCATGTTAATTTCAGCTGCTCCAGATCTGTCGCAGCTCCACCAAATTCCACTGGTAATGGAAAATAAATCCAAAAATAGGGTTTTGGCTGCCTCTGCGCCTGGAATTTCCATTCCAGCTGAATGTGGACCACTAGAACGCTTCGAGGCCACAGAGGACCCATTCGGGCCCTCCAGCGGATCCTTTTTGTGGTTGCTGGCGGAGTCTGGGTCACCTCTATGCAGGTTGCTGCTCTGGCATCCGTCCACCTCCCCGGCCAAGCTCGCCAACCCCCGCTTCCTGGTTTCGCTCCTTGCCCTCCGGCCAGACCTCCATCTGCCCCCCAGGACCCCGTGTGCCCATCCAACCCAGCTCCAGCCCCGCCGCAGGCTGGGCAGAGTGTCAAAACCATGGCAGGGCCTTGGGCCAGCAAGCTGGCAGAATCTATTGGCTCCCAGCAGACCGCGGCAGGTTCTCAAATCCTGCGTGGAGCGACGAGTACAGAAAGAGGAGCGAAAACAACCCACCGTTTTCTCTTCATTCCATCTTCTGACCCTCTGTTTCTCCCGTTGGCCCAGTTTTCAAAAAGTCTGTTCCACCACAGCTTAACGGCGTTTTTCAGGATGACCCGACTCTGTTCTGCCTCTTGTACTGCCTGTTCTCCTTTATTCTGGTTCCTCAGCTGATGAGGCAGCTCCTGCTCTCATTTTTATTCTGTCTTTAGTTCGTCTCACCCCTCCTTTTCCTCCATTGATTGGTTTTAACTGCAGCAGTCCTTCTTTAAGTCTGACTTTTTTATGTCACTACCTCTTGGCTCATCTATCCATCCTGTCCTCCTCTCTTCTTTGCTGCTCCACTTGTTCAGGCTTTTCCATCCGTGTCCACCTTTTGACTGTGCTGCTGAATGAGGACTGTGTCAGTCCAGGACACCGTTTTCTTTCCACATCATTTTCTGAAGATTCTCCTGTAACTGCAGGCGCTGATGGCAAAGATTGGTTGACGCCCACATCACCGGTGTTCAGGTCTCCCGACACCAAAACTCACCATCGATTTATACTATATGTTTAACTTATGTTGAGCATGTAAACGTGCTTTAAACCAAAAACAATATTCCTAAACTCAAAGTCGAAGCCCTTCTTATAGTTAAGCTTAAACCTAACCTTAAACTGTTATAAACAGCATAAATTTATACCACAACAAGATACCAGCTAACATCCGTCACAGCTACCGAAGATCTGCCAATACTAGCTAATGTCTGCCACAGTTATTGATATCTGAAGATATAAGCTAATGTCACAGTTGTCTGAGCGAGCTAACATCTGCCATCACTAGCTAATGTCTGCTGATACTACCTAACATGTGCCAAAGCTGGCTAATATCTCATATGAGCTAACATCTGTCACAGCCAGCTAATTGCAGTAGATATAAGCTAATGTCAGCCACAGTTAACTACCTCTGCCGCACTTAGTTAACGTCTGAACATTATTGCTTAAGTCCTTCAACGCTAGCTAACATCTGCTGATACTAACTAATTTGTGGTAAAATATTCGGAGAGGAAATATAGTTTTACAATGATATGTTTTGAATTATAACCACAGGCAGCGATGAGCAAACCGTAGTTTTTTCTTGTTTTTTGGGGATTTTTTTGGTGGAGGTTTGTCATTTATTTTAGAAGCTGTATTGTAATATTCAAATATCAAATAGATGACATTAAAATGGTCCTTTATCCAACGTGTGAAATATCCACAACCCTGCAGGGAAAACATGGGTCACATTTGAGAAACCTACATAAAATACATGTAAAAACAAAAATTGATTGTGTCCACCTGAAAAGAGTCTACATACATGAACTAAAAGACAAACTTCATGCGGTGTTGACATGTAGACGTGTTTCCATATGGACAACGCTGGTGTGAACCCCGCATCGAGTTGCCTCCAAGAGGCCTTGTTGGCCCGCGTGATGTGTTTCCACTGGTGCACAACATCAGTGCAACCGCCTTTCAAAGAGAGATCCAGCTGAAAGTCACAGTGTGTGCGCGTGCGTGCACATACACGTGCATAGCCTAGCTGTCAAAGGAATATATTAGTATTTCACATTTTTCCTGAGGTGGAACAAGATCAAAATGGTTTTATAGGTGTAAGGGTTTTTTTTTTGATCAAGGGTGAACTGGAGAGCGAGTCTGGGGACAAGGCCCTCCCTATAAATCTGTGATGTCACTCCACCTTCTGCCAAGCCAGCTCCCAAACGCTCCACTGCCCTTCAATGGCCGCATGTGAAAGAATTGACTTTGGGGCCCATTTCAAAGATGTGGATTCTATTTTTCCTCCAGGATTTAAGAGACAGATTTTACTGGATTGACAAAAGAAGAAAAATTCAGGTGGTCAAAAATGTGTCGAAATCATAGACAACGATGGAAGACATGAAAGCTCCCCAAAAATGAGGCAGAAGCATCTAACTTGCCCCCTGGTGGCTGGCTCCGGTTTAGTTCACAAACCCCTCGTCCTCTGTCAGTTTATGTAGGACTTGGACCAAACTAAAAACTCTTCAAAACATTTTTTTTCTTCTTATCACACTGAAGTTCACGTGTTCATTGTTAATTTGTCTTGATGCTGTCATCGTGTTTGGCTGGGAGGTTGTATGGTGGAAACGTACCGCAGCTCCACTTCCTGGTAGCGACCACGCTTAAGTGGCGATGCGCCGTCCATCTTTCTTTATAACAGTGAGTGAAACATCACTGCCTGCAATTATACATCATATTCCTACATTTTTATGACACAAACTTTTCTCCCACATCATTAAAATGAATTGGGCTTTGGCTTCTGAGTCAATGTTAGCTAACTGTAGCAGACGTTAGCAGCTGTTGACAGACGTTAGCTTATACTGGAATATGTTAGCTAGTTAGTTTTAAATGTGACTGATGATAAAAATGTTTAATGTTTATCGAAATATTAAATGAAATGGATTTATTTGAATTTTTGTTAAATGGAAAAGAAAAATCATAATCTGATAGAAAAAGAAAAAATGTGTTAAACTTGGAGCTTGAAGCTAAACATCACTGTGGTATTATGAAAACAAATTTCTCATGTGTCCTCACAACGTCACTCTTTTGATTGCTTCTGAGGGGTCGTGAGCTAGCAGATTTGATAGCCTTGCCTGAAGTTAGCCAGCGCTAAGATATTAGCTAGTCAGTCTAATATAAAAGGTCAGAAAAATTATGGATTTTTTAATTCGACATTTCTCATTTATGCAAAGTCTTGAGCATCTTTACATGATGAAAATGAAAAAAAAGGTTAATGTGATTAAAAAATGTGTTAAAACCTTCTAATTTAATTTAGTGAAGATAATTTTTTTGGTCAGTTCCACCATGAACCCCAAACTCACCTCCTCCCCCACCCATAGATAACCAGCCAAAGGTCAGGGGTTAAAAGTTAAAGCATCCAGTTCACCTGGATGCTTTAACAAACTGCCCTTATTGGCCCCGAGCGTGACTGGAATGTTTCTTCTCTTCCCTTAATCCACTGGGGGCTATGAAACATGCCCCATCTGAGCAGCAACAAGTGAGTGACAGCTGGCGGGAGGTCGTGCAGTACATCCACCAACACGTGTACGTGCGCACTCCTTCACAAATGCTCACACTCAGCGGCTTTGTCAGCTCGTCCGAAGCTGGAAGCGACGTTTAAGCTGCAGAATTACGGTTTTGGGCACGTTCCGCCCTAAAACGAGGGCAGATGTGATGTGCAATTTCCCCTCATCAGATTTCCACGCCGGCCTCAGCCAACAAGGAGCAATTTGTTGCTCCCTCCTTAGCCGTCACCACAAAGAGGAAACGTCAACTTCGCCCAATCAAAAGAATCCCATCAAATGAAACGGACCCCCAGACGGCCACCTCCAGGCGTCCCACCTCGGTGCGCCCCTTCCCATCCCATCAGCAGAGCAATCACTTGTGTAAACCCGCTTAAGATAATTGAATGTTTTTCTTTGACATTCAGCCATGTCATTCCTCAGCCGCCGGCAGGAAACGTTCTTCTGCGCGCAGCAGGCAACCAGCCTCCGGCTCGGTTTCACCACCGTTGCTGATTGTGCCCGTAGGAAAAATTACCTCCTGATCCGCCGGGGAATTATGAGACTGTGGTAATGATTCCATCAATAACGCTCATCTCCACATTTCCTTTGCAGGGGATAAATGGGGCCCACGTCGTGTCGTATTTTTTACGAGATTCTTGCGCTTCTTTTCGGCCTGATGAAACTACGAGTCAAACAAAGGCAGCTTTTGCATGTGCGGTTCTGTCCAAGGGGCTGCTGAAAGGTCCAATCACAGGTCAGAGGACCTGACGGTTCAGTCACACGGTGGGGAAGAGACTCGAAATTTTACAAACCGGTTCAAACAGATTTCATCCCAAAACCGAACTCACATGTCTACAACAAAAACGGACATGAGCTCGAATCATTGTCACCGGAGAAGTGATGAAATCATCTTTAATGTCTCTTGGGGAATATGCTGAGTCATTATTGAGTCCGAAGTCAACGTAGACCCACAAACACAAACAGTTTTTGTATGTTTTATACTTATCACATCAGCATTTCTGCTGCCAGTTAGGATGACACGTATTTCTATAAACCGGCTCATTTTAATGACCTCTGGGATATCTCAGGACCTAAAACAGATATTTTGGATGTCATGTTGGGAATGACGCTGAATAATCCTTCAAAAAACAATTTGTCTGCCGCACCTCTGCTGTCGGGGGGCACTGGAGGCTTGGCTTTTAAATTTTGCACCATAAGAAATCACAAAGGCTTGGACAACATGAAATTTGCGGGTGCTCGTTTGTGTAAAGCCTTTCAACGACACGCAGAACAGCAGAGAGCTGCAGAATCACACGTTATATTTAGCTCATCCACGATAGTAGGAGGAGACAAGGAGCTCGTCAGCAGAAGTTAAAATACCTCCAGCTGCGACCCCGACTCGGCGCCACTCTGGGGCTCGACAACAGGACAAACCGGCCGCCGCCGCCTCCCTTTCTCCGTGGAGAGCAGATGCTGAATGTAGCTGGAGCGCTCACTTCTTTTAATCAAGGTGAGAAATTGACTGCTGAAAGTCTGGCTAGTCAGATCCGCCTGCCCAAGTAGTTCCGTGTTATTGTTCTGCCTTCTTACTAATTTTTCCCCCAGTCTCACCTACTCAAACGCCCTCCCGCCCCATCTTTTACTCCTGGGCGTTGGGTTGGGGAACGGTGCTAAAGATGTTCGGCGAGGTGTCTCACATTTTAATTAACTCCCGCGCTCCTCTCCGAGGTATCGAGGAGCATCTTCTCCTGCCTTTTGTTTACCGCTGATGAAGGCAGTCTGCTTCCTCTCAGACTCCCAACGGGACCAAATGGGGTCGGCCGGGCGGCTCCGAGAACGGATCACAGCGCCGACGCCTTCACTTTAAATGCACGATGCTTAGTCCCCTCCCTCGCCCCAAAGCGGACTGGAAAGCTTTTATGGTTATTGCACATTGATTGAAATAAGTTGGGAGACTCGGCGGATGATGTTCCTGTGATTGAAACGTGGCGTCAGCAGCAGATCGATGGACATTAGAATTCTGCTGCCTGCTGATGGCCTGCTGATGGTCCGCTCGCTCTACCGTATCTCCTGAAGGGAGGAAGGCTTTGAAAAAGGACTGGAGTGGAACAGAAATGAAAAACGATCTGAGAGGGCTTTTAGAAAAAAAGGGGCTTTACTTTAAAGCTATGCTAAATATTAACAGTACACGTAGCTTAGGGAACTAATATCTGGGTTCTGTTACGTAATACTGCTACTTCATGACCGTTAAACGTGACTCCTGAAATCCTGAATCCAGCATGCTAACATTCTAATTAATACCAACGCTAGGACATATTTTATAAATAACAAATTTAAACAAATTTAACAATCCCTAATATCAAATATCGGTGAACATAAAGCTGCAGCTTCAAATTCAAAGCTTCTAACCAATGAACATTTCTTGACAAGCCAACCTGTGCATGTTTGCATTGCTGGCTGACTTAAATCTTTTATCTATAGAAGGCACCTTTTGAATAATACTTAATTTATTACATTCATTTTCTACCGCTTATCCTGTAAAGGGTCCCGGGGGGTAGGAGTGGAACCTATCCCAGCATCATCGGGCGAAGGCAGGGTCACCCTAGACCCGGAGAGAACCCAGGCAGGAGAACATGCATGCAACATGCAAACTCTGCACAAAAGGTCCTGACCCGGGAATCGGACAGTCCCAACCACTGCACCACAGTTAATATTTAAAAAGCATTGGTACTTTGATAAACCCGCTCATGAAACAGTTGTACTCATTGTTGTACTCATTCATATTTAGATAATTAATAGTAGAAGGTTCTTCAGCCTTTATCACGTTTTTTATTTTCAAATCCCAAAAAGCTACTTTCACGTTTTAGCCACCCATTTTGTTTTCACACTCTGTTGGAGGACTCAGGTGTCGTGATTCGACACGTCAGTGGTGCTGTTTAGGTTTTAGGGCGGCAGAAAGAAGGTCCACACCTGCATGTGTTGTTCAAGAACTATATCATTGCTGTGAATGAGTCTATGAGTCATCCTATTTCACTGAATGTGCCTCTCGACAAACCAAAACTACAGCAGTTTTTAGCAATTCTTGCATTTGCTATTAGTCATATATGAATGCATAATAAATGAGGTAGAAGCGCCAAAACATTCTTCAGTTTCTAACCAGATAAATGGAAAACAGGATACTATCATTGAAACGGTTAATCCCACTGCAGGCACGTGTCCACGGCTGACAAATATCCCCGTCAAGTCACGATCCTCTGCAACTCATCAACTGATACAGGAAAGACGGACAACCCATCTGCATTTCCTCCCACTCGAATCGGGAGGTGCCATCTTCTGCTGGTGACATCATTTGGAGCTGTAGCTCACTATATTTAGTGTTCGCAAACATCTGTGTATCTAAAAAAAATACATTCTAAAACAACTATCAGCAATTAAATGTAGGTTTTTATTTTAAAGTACCCAATAATGAATCTAGGAAAATGATACCTGATTTGAAATTTGGAAGAATTTTGCCAAGGGGATCTTGAGATGCAGCAGCTTTTACCACAATCACCTATTGTCATCTTGACCTTTGACTTTTCAGGGTTAGTTATCTCTATAAATTTTGACTCTATCCATGTGTGATGTAAGTTAGAGTCACAGTTTTGGTTGAGATGGGATTGTTTGAAAATCCAATCCAAATGTTAGCAAACGTGAATTTGGGATATTTATCTCCCCACCATCGGAGGACGATCACAATGCTTGGCTTCACTTTTCAGGACCGCTCGTATTGTCCATCTTTATATACAGTCTAAAGATGGATGGAGAGCTTTTGACCAGGAGACTGGAGTTTGTGTCCAAACCAGCACCAGAGTATAAAACGTAACCAAAGAGCCCATTAAAATGAACCACATGCACCACATGCATCGCCTGCCACACACCGATGCTATCGTTTGGTTGCATGACTGCAGCTGTGGATTTATTTGATTGAAATATGAGGTGTTATTTTATTTTTTGACATAAATTGCACATCGTGTGTGTGTGTGTGGGGGGGGGTGTGTGAATAAGTCAATATTCTGGGGAAAAAAGTAGAAGGTGGCAGCTCTCAGCTCATGAAATCTGCATGATGAAGGAGAAGGTGAGAGGTGGATAAATAAAGAAAAACTGGGAAAACACGTTTGCTGTGAAAGCAAGCGCGGTTACGGTGGGCGACGCTGCAGGTGCCAAAACTTGGTTGAGTTGGGGAGGGGAGGTGAGAGTGAAGATTGAAGTTATAAAAAGAAAGGGAGGATGAGGAAGGAGTGGGAAATGAAGCCTGCGGGACGGTGAGGCGACTCAGAGCGGCGTTACTGATACGAGTGCCCAGAAGCAGCCGCGGCACCGGCAGCTCGTTGACTGACTGTCAAGGACAATTTCATCTACTCCTAACATCCCCTGTGCTGTTAAGCCTCACAGCACTAAACAAGCCATCTGAATCAGTATTAAACTGCCTCAGCCAGTCAGCTCCTCTTCCTCACTATCTTTACTCCATCACCCCGAACAAACACAACTCCCTCTGTGGGTCCCTCTTTTCTCTTACAGCGGAGAGACGCAATTCCCATTCCTCCACTAAACACAACAAGCAGGCAGATTGTGAGGCGATAGCAGCTTCCCGCCGCAGCTGACAACAATCAGATGTTTGTTTAAAGGGACGCGAGGATGATGAGGCTCCAATTTTCTGCAGGATGACTCGAAACAGGCAAAGACAAATGTTAACGAGGATTGTTGTGAGCGGAGTAAACCCTCCATGAAGGTCTCACACTCCGGCTTGTTGGAAGTGCTTACCCGGGAAATCGGATACCCTTCAGTCCCGGTCCCTCATCCCTGACCTAACAGTGGCAGCCGAGCTTTGCCGATCTGCACCGCGGTGACAGAATGAGCTTGGAGGGAAAACAAAATGGCTGCTTGCCCTTCTTATGTGGCCACCAGCGAAACCATCACCGTTTACTCAGCACAAAGTGTGCGGCGGCCGAGGGGCTCTGGAGAAACTGTGGGAGGGGTGAGTCACTCGCAGGTGCTTCAGGATGAGCTGACAAAAGGATTTGGAATTTCAAGCTCAGTTCCATCGGTCTCGAATGGACCCGATCAGATCTTGTATGGGCGTGGTTTGGACGGTTTAGTGTGAGTGCGGCCTGAAGTCCAGTAAAGACAGTAAAATGAGCCTGTGTGGGCCGGTTAAGAACTCCTGATGCAGCGTTTCCTGATGCCGACGCGGCGGTGTCGGTCCGTCAGTCGTCTGTGGAAGCAGACGCTCTGGAGGAGGCTGAAGACAACTAACTCTGACAAGCTGATACAACACTCAACCGCCACACGACATCAGATAATTGTTATTCGTGTACCTGCTCGGTAGAATTTCTACATCCTCCGTGAGAACATCCTCAACTTGCTGGGGAACCTTGAAACCATCAGGAGGTCATCTTTATTTTATCTTGTTTTCCATCTCTGCTGCTTCCCTCTTTGTTCCTCTCCTCCCAAGTACATGTTCTCATTATTCACATCGCCACAGGGGTGTGTGTTTGTGTCTCGCTGTGAAATAAAAAGGGAGAGTCCCTGGAAGCCCGCCAAGGTTGCACAGAAGACAATTTCAGCTGAATGTTTGGGACCGTTTGAAGACGAGGGCAGCATGGGAAAGGAACGGGCTTTGGTTGAGCATCGGATGGGAGAAAATGAGTTACCCCCAGAGGGTCGGGGGATATGAGTCCCTGGGAAAGACTCCAGTTGGCAGAAGAAAGTACATTCTCCTCGACCGAAAGCGCCATCAAAGTGCTCTTTAGCAAGGCATGACCCTTAAATTACCTCCGCCAGGGAGGCTGTGCGGTTTGTTGGTATATTTATTTAACTTGTTAGTTAGTTTATCTGTTTGTTGGCAGGGTAAATGAAAAAGACAAAAAGACAGATTTTGATGACCATCAAAGGTGTCTCTTCGTCCATCCTACAGATGATTAGACTGTGGCGGCCAAAGATGAAAGGTCAAAAAGCAAGTTGTTGTTTTTTTGTTTGTTTATTTTTAACCATAACTCCAGACAGACAAAATGTAAGGAAGTCCAACTGGTGTCATTTTGCGGCTGACAGGACTGGCTATTTGGGGGCTTTCAAGGTCACTGAAAGGTGAAACACATTTTTTGGAGCTGACTTACAGAGATCTAACTGGTGTCAACCCTTTAACTAAACCCAGGGTCCATCACACAGCCGGAACCACCTGGATCTGTCGTTTAGGTGTCACATATCAAGTGGCGCCGACAAACGCTGCTTTTCTTCCCACCAAATGACCTAAAAACACGTAGGAATGCCAAAAACAAAAACTTATACCACAGTCTGGTAGAAAGTTTATTTACAGCCACATCTGATGCTTAAATTAGAATATTCATTGATGAGTGGATGTCAGGACATTATTGGTTGAGTTTCTTATGAGACGAAAAAGAGGCCAAGATTGGATTTTTGTGCAAAATATACAAAGAAATTCAATATTTTCAATTTCTTTTGGGAAAAAAAAGATAAATGCAAGTAGCCCTGACAAATTAGCACAGCACAGCATGCAATAGCATTTTCTGGCTTTTAATCATATCAATAAATAAATCTAATAAATACATTTTCAAACATCTTTATCTGAAGATAAATTGTATGTTATTACGTAGTCGTATATTTACATTTATGCCTGTAGTAAATTAATCAAAGAGAACAGAAAGAAAAGAAATTCAATATTTGTCATTTTTGGGCATATTCAAGGAGAATTCCTGTATTTTTCAACATAAATTTGTGGGGTTTTTGAGATTTACTTCCCTTACAATTTCATTGGCTAGGACTGATTAGCTCCACGAGGCTATAAAATGCAACGACGCAGTGCGTGATAGAAAAATAGAAATAAATTACTTTATTTACCACTAACCACACTCAAAATGCTATTGCAAGTGCCTGGTAACGTGGAGTAAATACTTACAGTGAAACATCTATGTGCTTTTGATTCACTGTGTGTCACTTTAACAGTTTAAATTTAAAGTATCACCTTAAATTTAAAAGTTGTCTGTGCTCATAAATTAGAACATGAACTTGGAAACACTCTTGTCGGCCTGCAGAAATGACTTATATTGAGTATTAAATGTGACAAATATGGAATTTTTATAGTTTTGCTGCAGATCTTCCTTAAACTGTAGTTTAATGTGTCTGATAAAGGTCAAGGCCTGTGGACTGTGAATTTAAAGTGAGCATGAGTGTCCTCGTCGAACCAACACAATAAGACGTGGAAGAGAATCACGTGGAGACAGGAAGTTCCTGGTGATCAGTCGTTAAGATATCACTTCTTTCACAGGTTGTGATGTCCCGTTGCATGAGGTGGGTGGTACCTTATCCTTCACTTCCTGTGATCAGAGCGCATCAACACATCTCGTTTCCTCTCAACTTTTACTATTCAAGTCGTATTGCACCTGTCTTTGATTTGCTCCGTGCACACGGCCTCTCCCGGCTCTCCCTCTTCTTGGGTTCTTATCACAAATCAGATGCCCAGTGGTCCGTGATGCGGCTCCTGCTGGTGGTCTTCAGCTGCACAGTTAGTATGAGCACGAGCTCATTTGAGCGTGCATAATGAAAACCATCCCGTGTATTTTTGGCCTGAAGCGAGAGATGAAACCACTGAGGCCAAACAGTCGCTGAGTTTGATTCAACCCGCCTGCTCATGTGGAGCAGGTCATGTGACTGAGGAGCAGAGCACTAAAGCTTGGGTTACAGGGCGCGATCAGTGCAAAGAAGGGCCGAGCAGCTCAGCAGGGAGCCGGGGAGGTGACAGTGACCCTGTAAAACACAGAGTCAAAGCTGGGGAGGACGTGAGGCTTCGACTGGAGGTGACTGCTTGAATAAACTCACAGGATTTGGCAGGAAATCACAGGCAGCTTTATTGTTGCACTATGATGCGTTCAAGTTCCAGTATCTGGAACTACAGTCTTGTTTGGTCCGGTCCAACCGAACCCTCGAGTGTTTACCTCCCTGGTGCAGTTTGTTGCTTTGAACGCAGTCTGAGACATCTGGTGCCAACCGAACAACCAGACTCTGGTCCGCTTGAAAGAGGTGTTCTCGAACAGCAAACGACCTCTGGAGCAGATCATCACTGGAGTGAACCCATCTGCACCAGTCACAGGAAGTGTTCCACTTCATGAGCCATTTCCTGTTGGAAGAAATTAGGAAGTTGTGGCTCACAAAAAGAGCAGTAAAGGACAAACGTGGTGGAATAAAGATGCATTTTGAATATGTTGGCAGGACATTTGTAAACTTTTAGAAAAGGTAAGAAGAAGGGATGCATTGGAACTCCTTTGGTATGACGACCTTGACAACAACCCTGCAGATGTGGTTGGGCCGCTTGGTTAATTTCCGCTTTAAAACTCCCGAGTTGTCTTATTGCGTTTTAATAGCTTGATCGCGTTAGCCAGTAAGCTTCAGGGAAGCACCTGGTTTGGTAAACGCTTCAATAATGCTGAAAATGGTCATCTTAACTAAGCTAGCTCATTGTTAGCAAACAAACGTTACACATCTAGCGTTTTCTACTATTTTTCGCCACTTGGAGCAGCGTTAACAAGTCCTAAACACTACTTGTTAGCCTAAAGGTGAAGGTCAAAGGTCATTCAGCTGATAATTCTCACTGCCACATTCTTGTCAAATTGGTCGTAGCGCCTGTAAAAGCAAACCCACAGAGCAGGTTTGGTAGCAACACTAGTCGAGTGGAATTTCTGTTATTGTTCCTTGTGATTATTGCAGTCAATATATTTTTAATTTAAACAGCCATGTAAGCAGTGCAAAGACCCTCGTAATTAGGAAAATATGCAAAACTAGAGAAGAGAAGAGTGAACTGTTTGCTCTCCAAAACTAGCAGATTTGTGCCATGTATTGTATGTCACTTTTATCTGAGCACAGTTATGGCTGTTTGGAGTCGGGCTGCACATTCAGACGAGGTCATTTTTCAGTTGTAACTGCTCATACTCTCTGTAAATGGATATTATTGGTATTTCTTGTTGAAATATTTCAGCCGGCACGGTTGTACGGATCTGTATCAACATTCAGAGGCCTATTTCGGTCAAAGCCGTTGAAACTGCAGCTGTGGCTCCCAGGTGTGAAAATATGTGTGTGATGGTGAAGCTCGCCTGCATAAATAAAGGTTGAATTATTTAATATAACCCAAGCTATTATTTCCCTCTCCTCTCAGGTGGCTTCATCTCGTTGAGAAGTCTTTCCTGGGCTGATGCATGATAGAGCAAAGTATTTTATAAAATATCAGCGCTGCCGGGCCAGGATAAATACACTATTAACCTGACAGGACTCAAAGCAGCATGACTTCCACGGCCAGATGAAATAATAGTGTTTGTCCTCGGTGTCCCTGCAGCAGAGGGGCACCTTGGTAAACTGTGTCAGCAACAAGCCGTCACACTTCAAAACATCACTTTTGCTCACGTGTTGGAAGAACATACGGGGCAATTCACGGTGACTTGTGATAGTTCCGACCAACAACTCTGATGTTTTCCCCTTTGTGAATATAGATCTGGATCAGACACGTGGGAGTAAAACAAAAACCCAGTCGACACAATTTTATGAAATATATGTTTTTATCTGCATTTGTTTGCCAGTTACAGACGTAACTCCACATTTCCAACCCGTTTGGATGAAATTTCATCCAGATAAAGTTTTTCTTATAGACACAGTACAAAAGCTGATGATCACTTTTTAATGAAATTAGCCAGACAGCTACAATTTCCTCCGAGGTTCACGTTATTGATCATTATGTACGATTTGTTTAGTGGCTTTCAACAGCTTTATTATTGTTGGAGATTCAACTCTTTCGGTGGTGAACCAGATCAGAACCTGAATTCTGGATCCAGACTGGTTTTTTTGGGGGGGGGGTGGGGTATGAAGCAGACGTTGAGGAAATTTAGCATACAGATTTATTGTCTCTCTCCCTCTGGAACACAGCGGTGCACCTGTTTGACATCATCCCGCCTCATCTGTAGCGCCAAGTAATCCTTTGAAAAGTGGCCTTTTTACAGATTCATCGATATTTCCTGTTCTGCCTTTTTTTCGGTGAGCACCCGGCTTCCTCAGCCGCCTTCCAGAGGGGGTTTCAGTTTGGATAAAGTATCTTTGTTTGCAAATCAGATGTGTCAAGACATTTGAACTTGAACTTTTGCTACGAACGTTCTTTGTACTAAAGACTTTCGACCTGAGGCCTGCTCCTCTGCCACATTTGGTCCAGTTAAAATCCAAACTTTAAAACGTTTTAGCTTAATTTGGTGCACAGTTTCTTTATCATAATTCTTGTTTTGGTGTTGATTCAGATCCTGATGTCAATCTCAATCAGTGCAACCACTGAAATGTTCTTAAAGATTATAAGGATCCAGATCACAGATTAGTGAATGTAGTAAACATGTGGGTATTCTATTAAATGTGGAATGAACGAGGTAGTTGTCTTTAATAATGTTGTAATAATGTAACTGTAATATTTTTTGTGTCTACACTCCAGAACAACTAGCTTAAGGCTTAAAGTTGACCAGTTATAAACTAAACTAAATATTAAGATCATCCACATTCACCTGTACACTCTTCAACAATCAGGGGTAATGAAGACTCACACTTTGCTCTATTTCAAATTAAAGTTGCACTATTTTAAATTATACTTGCGTGTGTCAAGTCAAGCGAAGCACAAATAGACGCATCTATAATAATGTATTAATGTACATTTAAAGAATCTACAGTGAACTGCATCATATGCCGATAGTTAGTTTGAGAAACTGTTTATTATATTCAAAATGTGAAAAGGACAAAAATAGAACCAAGCATCTCTATCGCCCCCTTTGGCTGGCTTGCAGCATAGGTCATAAACGTCTCCCCCCTCAATATTAGCAGAAACGACTGAGGCCAAAGAAAACACTTAAAGTACACATCAAATAAATGTTTTCCGAAGATGGTTTCTGTCCTTTTAGGTTCTGTCATCATGCTGATGTACGTTCAAGCATTTTCTGAGTCAGATGGTTTGCAAGGCGGCTTACCAGAGTTCTAATGACGCCGCCAACGCAAGATGGCAGCACTGGGACTTTCTGCTCTCATTTTAGTCGAGTGAAAGGAGGCGAAGACTCCAGGTCGGCCATCTTTATCACTGAATCAGAAATACTTTATTGATCATCTAGAGGGAAAGTGTGAGTGTCGGTAGTTTTAATGTATTTAAAGCCCCATCAGGCAGCATTTAGTCAAACTCTGTGTGCTCATGAGGACAGTTAAGGAACATTATGAATGCACATTAATTCACCACGAACGTTCCTTTATCGTCGTAAAAGTGTTAATGAGAAAATTTAATTTTGTCTTTCACTGACTTCTTTACCTCAATAAAGAAGGAAGTGGTCTGATTCCAGCACGAGAAGCACATGTGAAAAGGATCATCACGCTACTGTGTTGCACTATGGAACAACAAAAGAGCCTGATGTCAGGAGAACGTGAGATTTACTGTACCACACCTGTTCCATGGCACCTGGTATCCATGGCGATAAGCCCCTCCCATGTTCACACAGAGAAACACCCCTCGTTTCACACTCTGACGTCACATGGAATCTCTCACTAACTTAATGCTTTTTTAAACCGCCATTGTCACCCCGAATCACCTCGTCCCGCCACACCGAAACGAGATGTGGGTGTTTGGTGCAGTGTAAACACTGACTAAGACGAGTGATCAGCACACCTTGTGGTCGGCTACCTGTTTGCAGATGAAAGGACACTTCAGATAGCTGCGCGCTGAGTCACCATCCCAGCAGAGTTATTTGTTGCTGTCCTGGCAGCTTAATGTGACACGTCCAGCGCAGTGCACGTCTCGACCTGTTTCTTCCAAGGACGGGGCAGAGAGAGGGGGTCCGTGGAAGGAAAAACTTTAATTAAAACTACATTATTTGCTCCACGGACGATAGACAAGAAGCATATTTTCCATCCGAGCGGCTGAACGAGTGCAACAAATGCGTGCAGTGCAAATAATGTGCTACTCTCGCAGTTAATTGGCCCTAATGGCATGAGGTCGGTGAGGACAAATCTTTTCTCTTTTCTCACAAGTCGGGTTTAAAGGGAGCAAAGGCGATGACTTGAGGCGTGTCGTTGTTTTTGGCACTGAATGAAGACAAAATGTCAGATATGGGTATCTGCATCAACCGTCACTAAGAGATACCAGACACAAACATGAGGAGACATCTAAATGTCACCGACACAATTAACCCAATCGAGATGACAAGTGATGAGAGATCCAGGAGAAATCACAAGATTCAACAAGTTCATCGTCCACGTGCGGAGTAACAACAGTTGATTACATCATGGAATCCAATTCTCATGTTGCCAGTCTCCCATCATTTCAAAAGAATAGAAATTAGAAAAAAAATATCTTTGTTAAGTGAAGAACAAATAAAAGTGGGTAACAACGGGAAAAATTCCAATTCTCCTAAAGCAGCTTCTGTTGGAATTTTGGTCCAGATTTGGTCAAATCCACAGCAAAAGCAAACCTCAGTGCAATTGTTGAAAATTCAGTTGAAATGGCAAAAAGTTCAGCTGATCACAAGCGAATCACAGGTTTTTGTAAGGGACACACTGATTTATTGGCTCCTTATGGATATGGACGAGGATGACTGATATTGGTGCATCAGTTAAAAAAGGTGGCATTTACCAATATCCTTGATAAATAATCATTTGTTTATCTCATTAATTTTGCAGTGGCTGCATCCACTGTCCTTCACCCGCCTGCAGCTTTAAC